>OU426851.1:18083240-18210740 GCA_911387685.1 Dolichovespula media
ACTAAGCGAAAATTATAATCGAAAGCGTTCGCGCGGTAAAGCAAGATAAAGTCGTCAAACATCGTTCTCTCCCTTTTCGCATCTCGCATCACGCGTATTTACTGTTAATAACGAAATAAGAGGATTCGCGGATGATACTTATAATTAAAAGTATAAGAAAATATTAATGCCATTAATAACGTCAGTCGGGAAATAATCTTCTTCGAAATTATAGGATACGAATGTTGTATAGAACAAACTAACGCACTCGTCCGTAGAGAACTGCAAACTTAAACGTCGTTCGTGAAATAATACATATACTTGCTCCTACGGAATAGGTAATAACTAATTTTGTTAATAATTTGCCTTCTTAATTGCGCTTACGATTATAACGACAAACAAACGGTTTAACAAATAGACTAACTTTAATAGACCGATCGTTACCGACTAGTTTATCAACGGAGACTTAGAAACTGACCGTAACAGACTAGAATTCATTACCGCAAACTGATTGACTCCGTTAAACTTTATCAAACATTCAAAATGTTTTTTCGGGACCGTTTTAGAAAATCAAATAAATACGCGATACGGACAAGAGACCCTCTCTCTCTTCCGAATTGTTCCCGATGGATCCATTTGATTATTAATAGCACTTTGCTGGATTCTCTATTTTCTCTTCCTACTTTAAGAAAATATTGGCGTATTCCTTTACAAGGGTACTATTCTTATATTGCAAATTATTCTAACGTTCAATCCCCGATCCTTTTTCAATACTTCGATTTTATCGATCCACTCGTTCTCGCAAATGTCGTCTCGTCAAAACTGTTCAAATATAATTCGCTTTGTTAAAGAATATTTTTGTTTGATCCTCGAATCTCGACTAAGCTATAAAAATATCGATTCTCCTATTCCAGGTAAACGTAAATAACCCCGTATAAGAAAGTTAACAATCCCGTGTGGTATTCACTTCAAATATAAACCTTGGAATATGATCTACTTATGAGAGATGAGGTTATTCCTTGGTGATTATTCTTATGAGAAATTTGAACAAAAAAAAATTAAAGAAAAAAGAGAAACTCGTCGAGATATATGTAAAGTTGGCGCGCATGTTCTTTCTCGTAACAGCGGTTACCTCCTAAAGGGTACGCTTGCTGAACATCGATAATCGTTCGATTCTATTTTGGTAAACGTAACGGACACGTAGAACGCAACGCGATATGAATATTGAACAGGCTAAAGTGAAAAGTGGCGGACGATCGGTGGCTACCCTATCGATATAGAAGCCGCCGATGAAATTCGTTGACTCTGTTCGTTTTTGTGAGAGCATGATCGAAACGCACGGACACTGGCCCGTTTGTTCTGTTCGTTCGTTCATTCGTTCATTCGTTCGTTCGTTCGTTCGTTCGTTCGTTCGTTCGTTCGTTCGTTCGGTGAAAGCTACGAAAATCAGCAGTGTAAACTAAAAGAGAAAACGAGGAGGGAGGCAAAAGGGAGGAAAAAAATTGGGAAAAAACAACGCTCGCATAGTATCGACTCTCGAAGCGATAGTCACCAGCGATAAGAACTTCATTGTCTCTGCGTCGAATCGAAAAACGAGCGAGTAGTGTCGAGCGAGTATTGCCGAATGAGTGGGTACTACCGATCGACCGGGTGGAAGAAGGCCAGAAAATCGGAGAGGGTGAGTGACCAGAACGCACTACCGACCAACTACTGCAGTTTGCGGTATCGTTCGCGTCGCTAACCTGGATAAGCAAATTTTTCCAATTTTTTGACGCTTCACTGTCTATATGCACCGTGTATTCCCAATCGACACGCTAAGCTCTAATACTATGAAACGAGAAAGAAGAAGAAGAAGAAGAAGAAGAAGAAAAAGAAGAAGAAAGAAGAAAGGAAAAAAAGAACAAGAAAAAAAAATATCTCGAATGTGAAGTGTACAAGTACGGAATGAGACTATAATGTGTGTGTGTGTGTGTGTGTGTGTGTTTGTGTATTTTCTTTCTATTTTTTCCATAAAAATTACTTCCTTCTTCGGTTATAACGTCATACGTTAAGCACATGCATGTGCACGATTAAAGAAAATAAAAAAGTGTAAGAGAGAGAGAGAGAGAGAGAGAGAGAGAGAGAGAGAGAGAGAGAGAGAGAGAGAGAGAGAGAGAGAACAAATAAATAGAGAAAATCTCGTAGTACGAACGTCACGAAATGAAAGGGAGAACACGACATACAAAAACGTTGGCCGTTGCATCGTCATCCGGGTAGGACCAACACCTCTGTACACGTTTCACTCCTCGCCTATCTCGACGCGTTTAATAGGGTAGCACAGCGGATCGTGAATTTCATCCTGTCATCCGGCTAACAGTGTTTCGCATTACAGTCTGTAGATACACCCCGTGTATTCTAGCGTAAAGCTACGTAACGGTACTTGTACTTGTTTTCCCCGTATAACGCTGAAATTCAATGAAACCTTCTACCCCCCCCCCTTCTCTCTCTCTCTCTCTCTCTACCTCTCTCTCTCTCTCTCTCTCCCTCTCTCTCCCTCTCTCTCCGCCTTTCAGAGCTTTCAAGCATCCTTTTGTTCCACCCCCACTAGAATTCTACCCTTACTTCCTCCTTTGACCGATTATCATCGTCTTACTCCCAACTTAACGCGCGTTATCAATGTTCTTCCTTTCTCCGTTAATTTATTTTAATTTAAAGCGAGCCCTATCCTCCGCAGAAAAATGTTTCTAATTCTTTAAGAAAAGATGTCAGACCTTAAAACTGCTAAACCTTCTTTTCCTTCTGTCTTTCCCCGTCTTTCTTTCCGCTCATCTTTTCCCTCCTTGTTTCTTAAGTTAAAACTTGTATAACGCTCGCGGAGCGAGGAAGACCGAAGGAAGTAAGAGATGGAGGAGAAGGAGGAGGAGAAGGAGGAGGAGGAGGAGGAGGTTTGGTAGAGAGAAGCGAACCTTGCTAACTCGGAAGCCATATTAATAGTTGGCACTTAAGAGTTTCATTAAGTCGCGACCGCTCGATCACTGCCTAGCACCAACCCCCAAACCCTTCCTCTTCCTCCCTCTCCCTCTCCAACTCCCACTCTCTCTCTCTCTCTCTCTCTCTCTCTCTCCCCCCCTCCGCAGCAACTTTCAAACCCTTTCGCCGTCAGCTTTTGCCTCACCCACTCGCTTTGGTCCTTCTTACCCAACGAACTTGCTCTCTATCGTAGAACCAGTTAAAATGCAGTCGCGTACCAAAGCTCGATGCCGAATGTATTTACTTTTCCAGTACGAAGTATTTACAGTTACTAGATACTAACGCTTTAGTTACTTTTACGAACTTTTGCCGTTACAATAGCACGTAAACTTCGCCCTTTCTCTCTCGTTCTCTCTTCCACCGATCTCACTATATTCCTCGTTCGTTTCTCAGAAAATTATTTGCAAATGATCAATTCGACGATTAAAAGGTCCCCTCCCCCCTCCTCCCTCCCCCTCCTCCCCGATCGTTTTCATTTCATTTCGAAAGAATAATAGAGATAATTATTATCAAATAATGCATACGCCCGTTCCTCAATTTACGTCGTTTGTTTAACCCGTCGAATTTATCTCGATTTACGTGTAACCTTCTTTCAACGCGAAATTATTTGACGCGGTCAAATACGTACATTGCATTGATATAAAGATACAACGTATATACCAAGCTTCGTAACAATATTATATATTAAATTGCGTTAAGAATCTTCCTTTGGATTTAATTGATGTAAAACATTCAATTCTAAATGCTTGCTGGAAAGCAATGTGGTCAGAAATATTTGCAACGGGCAATGATGTCCCGACGACTGAAGATGGAGTATCAAGTGTTATTATTATACTATAAACCAGTTTATTTACTTTAAGAGGTTGAAACAGGATACTTTGCCAATTCAGACGAGTGTAACATTAATTATTCACTAACAGATCGTCCATTAACCGATACTGAATTAATAAGTATCATATCTGAAATCCAATCTCATGATAAATGTGTAGAAGTGAGAACGAAGAAACGGATTCATTCGCGGCGGAAAGTCTTTGTGAAGCTCTTGAGTTGGCCAAAAAAAGAAAAAAAAAAAAAAAGAAAAGAAAAGAAATTGGAATATGCCATTAAAGACATTGATTCAAACATTCAACGAGCCTTATAAAATTTCGTCCATAATTCTAATGTGAAATGTTTCCAACGAATATCAGGAAATTTATGAGAACTTAGGAAGAATAAATATTGAGAAGAACTCGTCCGAAAAATATTTACATTCGCAATGAAAATGAAGACGTACTTTCAAATATTTCAATCTATGAAGATGATGGGTTTATATCAATTAAAAAGAAAAGGCTTTTCAAATACTCGCGTAAAAAAGTGCCGCGTAAATTGAGGGACGGGTGTATATAAAATTAAGTTTTGTAGAGTATAGGTAGTGTGTACATATATATATATATATATATATATATATATATATATATATATATATACACACACACATATGTACGGGAGAAAGAGAGAGAGAGAAATAGAGAGAAAGAGAGAGAGAGAGAGAGAGAGAGAGAGAGAGAGAGATTGGAAAAGGGAAAGGTGGGTCCCGACCATAAGCTTGGGTGCATTTTCAACACGCGCACCTCCGTCACCTCCTCGCAGCATCACCTCTCGTTTTCCCCCCCTTCTCTATTACGGGCCAAGAATTTATGACCCTCCGTGCGCCGGTGATTGAGATGGGCGTATCTAATGGCGCGGCTGTCTGCGCCGACGATCTATGCGATCCGTGCCTCTTTTTCTCTACAACCTCGTTTCTCTGACTCCTTCTCTACCTTTCTTTTATACTTCGTCGAGGCTACCATCCATGTGGTTCGTTTTGAACGAAGTTAAAACATAAAAGAGAACGATGAAACATAACTCCTTGTTTATGCGGATCCATTTCTTAAATAATAACTAACCATCGAAAAGTCTGGCGAAATGTATATATTCGGCGTCATCCAAGAAAAAAGATTTCTCGACGAGAGATCTTCATTCTTTATCGATTACTTTGAACGACGAAAAACAAATCTATTTTTTATCTTCCATCTATACTCCGAGTATATGAGATAACAATTTTCATGGAAAAATAGAAAAGATAACTTCATTTCAGTCCTAACTTTATGTCCATTGAATTGAAATATATTTAGAAACTTAATACATTATATATATATATATATATATATATATATATATATATATATATATAATCATATGTGATATATAATCATATGAAAACATTATTGGTCGAACAATTAGTGATTAATGCATTAACCGCTAAACAGGCAATCCAAATTCTGTCGAATACGATCAACGAAGCTAAAAGCTCCTATACACGACATAATTAATTTAATGATCATTGTTTACGACACGTCCGAATGAAATCAATATTGTACCATCGAATAATCTTGCTGGTTAAATGTAAAAAAAAAAAAAGGAGAGAAAGAAGAAACGTATCGCTTATCGTTGAAACAAAAGTACATTGCGAGCAAATTTCATCTCGGCCAATTTATGCTCCCTGGATAATTGTCTAAACGGTAACAGTGTATCAAACAAACCAAAATCGAATAGTCAAACTTTAATGAAACGTCTGATTTATCTAATCTTTTTCCTTTGCATAATAATAAGCTTTAATATATTATTTCTTTCGTATTAATAAAGTTCCATCCTAATCGTTCATTAAACAGAACTCTCGATAAGAAAATTTGTTTAGGTATATTTTCGTATAATATTATTAAATTCGTGACGATATTACTTGTTTCAGTTAATCAATATTCCTTTTGATACTCCAAAATTCCTGTAAAGATCGACCACTCGTGCTTGCCTTTATCATTACCATGGCAAGCGAGGATAGCACTACAGAATTTCCTAATGCTATAGAAACAATATGCAATTTGGTGCGCCGAAACAGAATCCGGTCTAACGTACATATCAGGTATTGTCTTGTAACGAAATTTCATTATTCCTGTCGCTATACCGTACAAGGATGTGAACAGAGCGTGGTTTCTATCGGTACGACCGAGGATAATTCCACAGGTAGATTACGTTTTCCATATTTCCGTAGGTATAACGAAAAGAGTCGACGGAACCGAATCTATTCGTTGAATTTATTCGACTTGCGAAAAAGGGGGATACGTACGTATACGTATACGCGAGTACTAAGAACGAAAATCGAATCATCCGAATCATAGCTCACCGGAACTGTCTCTACAAATGTTCGATCTATAACAACGTACAGCAAATTATTACCGGTGAACGTCGAAAATGTAATATTTCGATTCGACACACCCGCATGGATTTCGACGACATTGGTTACATTCTGCGAATGATTTCGGTCCACGAGATCGAGTACAAATACTATCACGTGCGAAAACGTGATACGTGTTAAATTGTACGAATACCCGATACGACTCAATCGCGTGATGTTTTACGATTTTGTTACCATTTGTATTCCGCAAGGGCCAGAAAATATCGACGGCATAAATACAACCGAATTCCAGTCTGCACGAATTCTATATTTTCTTTTTTTTTTTTTTTTTTTTACTTTCCACCGATCGATTAACGCGGAGAAGAAGAAGAAGACGAAGAAGAAGAGGAAGAAGAAGAAGAGAAGGTGGATCTCCCCGTAAACGAGGGAGAGAAAGAAGAAAAACGAAGACTTGATCGGCTCGTAAAGATGGAACTGGCCAAATGAACGACGCGGTAGATCGTAGAAGCCGTTTTCTAGAGTTTTTCACGAGGGAGGATCGCCTTCGGAATATAAAAGTGAATGTATCTCTCTCGCTAATAAGTGAAGAATCGATAATGGCATCGACGTCGAAGTAGAATAATACGCGGAAGAAGAAGAAGAATAAGAAGAAGAAGAAAAAAAAAAAAAGAGGAAGAAGAAGAAGAAGAAGAAGAGGAGGAGGAGGAGGAGGAGAAGGAGGACGACGACGACGACAAAAAGAAGGAGAGAGAAAAAATGGATAGTTCCTAATTGGCCGATTCTTCGCGAAGTAGACAGTCGTCAGAGGTGAGAGCAACAGCCGAGCGTTCGGTCAAAGTAAGAGCACGTCCGTTATTTGCGAACGTCGCGCGTTCCCTCGTCCTTCCGAACTACACACCATTCCTTTTCACAGTCGTCCAGTGCCGGGAGCGGCGGGCGTTGGAGTGGCAAAGGGTACGGGGGACGCGAGAGGCAGTCTGCTCACCCTCTCAATCCTCTTGCAATTCTCTTCCACCACTACACAACGTTCGCCTTCTCGTCCACCTCTTCATCTACCTCCCCCATACCCTCTCCGCAACGTCCTTCTCTTTCACGGCGAAGCGAATATCTCGTTATATACAGAGAACGTATAACGCAGAATAGGTGGAGCAGTAAACGTCCTAGTCCTCTGTATCCAAGTAATTGGTGTCCTATTGTCTCCGTCGCCGCCCTTTCCGACAGCATCCTGTTGTACATCTACACGCAAGCCTGTTTGCAGACACGTTTGCGTCTGACTTCCCCGTACAGTCACGCTTCCATCGTATTACTAGACATACACTAACTATTATTCCAACCCTTGCACATATCAATAACACGCATTAGGTGAATTGAAAGGACGATTTGAAAGAACGAAATCTCGGATGAAAGATTTCTTGTTTTTTGAAGAAAACAAATAAATAAATAAATAAAGTCGCGTCCGAAAGGAGATGATAATGAACGATGATAGAGTAATGGGTACGACGCCTTTCGATCGAGACGAATTCTCCGGGTTTTAGTCTTTGTCTTATCCCGATCATTACGATCTTTGGGAATAGGCCTCCGTGTACCGTTGAAATCCTCGGAGGTCGTAAGTCCGATTATCTCTCTCTCTCTCTCTCTCTCTCTCTCTCTCTCTCTCTCTCTCTCTCTCATCCATTGCATTCATTCACTCCAAAGACGAGAGAGAGAGAGGGGGGAGGGTGAGGGGAGGGAGAGGGAGAATCAGACAAAACGGAACACGACGCCAAGCTATTCCCGATATTACTATTTAGTCACGAAGCCACAGCGCTCGGGCAACGCTTCAAAGCATGGCGACAAGTTATTGGCTCCGGCGTTGTTCGCTCCAGTCTTCGTTACCATCTTCGCTTACTCCTTCCACTCTCATCTCGACGTGTCTCTGACTCAACCTTCGGATGCAGACCATTTCGTACATACCAGTCGTCAACCGATGTAACTTTCCACCGCAACGCTGATCTTACCTTCAACGAAACCGACGTCGTTGTCGTGACTTCTATTCTCCCTCTTTTCCCATCCCATCCCTTCCCCAGGGACTCAACCAACCAACTTATACCATTTCTATTTCTATAAACAAAGGAATTTTAAAGTTTTCTTTCTTACATCGACACCGTCGTTCTCTTAAAATTCCTTACGACGAGCCGACCGCTCATGGACGAGCGTTATCACAGAAGGGGAAAGCGTTTCTAGGAAATGCAGCCCCGATAGATATCGATAACTCGAATTCCACGGTTATAAATCGGCTCGTGGTGCACCGAACGTGACTTACGAAGAGTCCGAAGGCAACTGACGTTATTGGAATTTACTGGCCCGAAAATTGGGACGCGCTAAGCCCTTTGGAATTACGTGCCACCCTCTTCCTTCTCTTCCTGTTCACCTCTCACCTCCTTCACCACCTAACCTGCCACCGGATCAACCTGGTCTGTCTTATACATATTACCACACCTTTTTGATTCTCATAGACTCGATCATCTCTCCTTGTTCCGTTTACTCACAGAGAACTTTGATCAAAGACTTTCAGAGGCTCGTGAAAGTTATCACGAAAAATTTCTGCTGTTCGATTAAGTCCGATATTATAAGGGAGACTTTTAAACTGAAACTTCTCGAGGATTTTATACGGACGCTCTTCCTGCCCGATTCTACGTATAAGGGAAAACGAGAGATATCGTATCTCGAAATTGAAAGAGATCGATCGATCGATAGATCGATCGATAGATATTAATAACCAAGCCCGTTGTGAATACGAGATATTCAAAGATCTATCCTACCGTTCCAATTGCCTTCGTCTTCTATATAATAACGAATTAATCAAACGGAAAGACACAGCGATATTAAAATACCAATACGTCCTCGCAGATTTCTCTACGAAAAATCTGAAATTCATATATATACGTTGTTTGATATCGGCTACTTTCATACATCTACATAATTGTATGATACGGTACGCGATAGAAAATTCATTTAATATCTAGCATTTAGATCTAAATTGAATTAACGATACAATTAACAAAATAAATTAATAACAAATACGTATGGAAATGCAACTATGACGATGTATAATCAAAATAGTTGGAAGAATTCCGCTTAGACATACCGATTTGGATTAACCGTTTAAATAGATACGATTATTTCGTATCGATATCTATTTTCATGCGGTTACTAAAATGTTTCGAATAATCGTGAGAAATCGTTCGAGATAGGCGCATCGCGGTATTAGTCCGATTTGGTGTCCATGCCTTGGACGGTACACACGTATTCACATTGTATACATGTCCTACTATCATAATGTACTGCACACATTATTACGATACCATATTATTACGTTGGCTGCTTTATTAAATCTAGTTTCGCGGTAAAGCCGCAATCTGCCACTGCGTTATAATTCAATTCCGTGTAAAAGCAAATCCATTAGTCCACCGTTGCCACATCTGTTCGCAAAATGAAAATGTTTGGCACGTTCACGGTACATTTTACTTATGGTTTACTAATTGCATTATGTTCCATATTGAACGAAACGCAACGTAATTGCAAATTTTATATATATATAAAAAAGAAAAAGAAAGGAAAAGAAAAGAAAAAAACTTGAAGATCATTATTTTCCAAATGATCGTTATTTCCAACTAGACGATCTAGTACGTTATTTGTCGCGCGCGAAATTTAAACAAGTATCACAGCGGTGAGCGTAGTAGTTTTTGCACGTTTAATTCGTTAACATCGTTTCGTTTCGTTCAGTGAATATTGCATGGCCAACAAGAAATGAATGAATAAAAGATAACAAGAAATTCATGATACACAAACACACACATACACACACACACACCGACATATTACCAGGCGCACAAAAACATTTTAAATAGTAACAAACGTTTGCACGTTTACCGGGTATCGTAAACCTGGTAAAATGTAAAAGATAAATGTCAGCCAATTGTCCATAAACAATTTGATGAGCAATGAGGAATAACGCACAAAAGAAGAAAAAAGGAAAAAAAACGAACACGCGACAAAGGTGAAAAGATGACGTTTGACTGTGATATTAAAATGAAATGTTTTCAATGCGTAACGTTAGCGTTAAGATCCATAAAGCCCAACGAAAGGGGTTGAAGGAGATATATATATATATATATATATATATATATATATATATATATGTATGTATGTATGTATGTATATACTGGTTCGCGTCTTGTGTCTCGCGCGTGCTTCACACCCCAAAACTTAATCCCCTCTCTCTCTCTCTCTCTCTCTCTCTCTCTTTATTTCAAAGTGAAAGAGCTCTCGGATCGCTCCCTCTACGCGCCGAGGTCTCAATGTTGTACCAACCTGTACACGAGCGTACGTACTTAGGTGTGCGCTCGAAGTTGGAGTCATGGATAGGGTGGTAAGAATAGAATGCGGCGAGGAAAGGGTGACGAGAAACGTATAATTAGAGAGTAAAGGGAGAAAGCGGATGGCACCCGTCGCCGCGAATCATCCGCAATTACCGCGCGAGCGCGCGCCTCTATATACGTTATCCCACGTGTCGGTGCTCTCCTCATTCGCGAGACATTTCCTCCGACCGATCTTGTAGAAATTTACGTGTATTCGTGCCAACGCGATGAATAAATTCCCATCGTGTCGATACACGGGGATCTTAAAACGTTAGTGTGCGTGCACGCGTTCACAACGAAAATGGGTACGAGGGACGTCGCTTTCCTCATCGCTACGAACGGAACTTGGAAATACTCGTGGTATAATACAACCAACTACGAACCTATCGACTTTTCTTCGATATCCTCGAGCCTTTGTTAACCCTTTTAAAACCTTACCGCGGGTTAACCCTACAACACCTTTTCTTTTTTATCATTACTCGTTACAACGCAACGTACCTTTTCGAAAGCTTATTACAAAATTCGTACGTTATATTTCGAGGATAAAATTTTATCCCTTGTTGTCCTTTCTCAAAGTATTGATGAGATAAAATATAAAGAAAAAAAAAAAAGAAAGAAAAATTACTCGTAGAGTAATGATTCAGACGAACATTCGCTATATCCGACGAATCAATCGTTGAATCAAAATAAAAAAAAAAAAAAAAAAAAAAAGAAAAAGAAAGCAAATGCAAACGAAAATAAATCGATATTACGATAAAAGCAAGATTCTTTATTATCACGGAAATCTTTTGTCTTTTTATATTCATCATTATTATACGTACGTGGATATGTCTATCGATCGTCGTCGTGCACGTCGTATTTATATAACAATTTCGTGTTACGCCGAGAAAAATTGTTCTATTTTGTATGCCGTTAGAAAGGGCACGACGAAAAATGCGACGATATTTTCTCTCTTCTTTTTATTTCTTTTCTTTTCTTATTTTTTCTTTTTTTTTTTTTTTTCTTTTCTTTCCTTCTTGTTCGATTACGATCCGTTCACGATACTGAATTTTGCTATTGTTCGAAATAATAGATTCTTTTTCTATGAAGTTAAATCAAGATACCGAGGTTCGATAGATATGTACATAGAATAATGACAATTCTATCAAAATTCACGAGGGTTGGATATGTTGGCCCGGCCATTCTTATTTCATCGATCGATTACTTCCCTTCCTCTTCACTGGGTCGTGTGAACGAAAGCTAGCGAATCATCGCAGGGATTATTGGCAAACCGACAACGACTGGTACTCGCCGTGATTTCTCCGGAGACGAACGAGCCAAATACATTCTCGTCGTTATTCTTCGCCATGTTTAACGTATGCATGGGTGACAGCCCGATCATCCAAGAATCATAAAAGATCTTTGATAAATGTATAGCTTAAGATACACATAAAGATATAATGTGTGTATGTGTATGTGTATATGCGAATGCATAATCCTTAAATAGTCATATCAATGGAATACAAATGATACTTATATTATATACTGATATACTACATCGTATGTTACGATAAAAAAAAAAAAAAAAAGAAAGAAAGAAAAGAAAAGAAACCAAAAAAAAAAGAACGAGTTGTTCTTACACGAAGCATAGATAGCTCTTGGAGAAGCTCAAAAAGAGTAATTATCTTGATTCTTATTCGTCGAATGTGTAAAATGTCCGATTGAAAAGTGCCGTCGAATGTAAATATGAACGGAGTATTATACAATAATTCGGTAAACAATATGACACGACTAATCAACGAGAGTGATTCTGAAAGAACGTGTTACAACATTGTTTTCCCGAAATAAAGCCACTGTTTTAATAAAAATTACGTTGTGATCGATGCATTCGCGAATAGACAACGGTGCGAGTATAATAAGTACAAAACATATTTTGAACCTTTACGTACTTAACCGTGGCAAAACATTCCCGACTGTAAAAAATAAATATTTTGTGAAATAAAAGGGGAAAGAAAAAAAAAACTACGTAAAAAAATACGTACACGCATTTCTTTGATATTATTGGCCAAAAATATTACAAAGGGATGAAAGGTATACACGTGCTCATATTCGAGCCAATGCGAAAACAAAAAAAAACAAAAAAAAAACAAAAACAAAAACAAAAACGAAAAAAAGAACCCACGAGTAAATGAGAAGCACAGGTACGAGAAGAAGCGCTCTTAATTATTCGGAAAGCAGGCTTACGATTCGAATCGAGTATCGTTTCGTCGCACGGCTTCACAACTCGAACAATAAATTTACTCTCTCAAATTAGTAGGTAGGTTCATCCACGGCGATACATTAGCCGGAGGTGATTTCGAGTGGGCGAATATGAATTACTTCGTCGAATTACTCTTGGCGTTCTTCTTCTTTCGGTTTCTCCGTCCATCCTCTGCTCTCTCATTCAACCCCCTATGGGGCTGTTTTCATCAGCATAGAGAGCGATGACATCAGGTAGTAGAAACGATAAAGGACGTTTTGACTATGAACCGAACACGGTATATGCAACGAGCTTGGCGTAAATAACAGAAATGTAGGAGTGAAGAGAAAAGGAGAGAGAGAGAGAGAGAGAGAGAGAGAGAGAGAGAGAGAGAGAAGGATATATATATATATATATATATATATATATATATATATATATATAGAAAGAGGGAGAGAGAGAAAGAAGAAGGGAGAGTAAAGTAGGAGAGGAAGAACAGTAGTAGGAGATGAAAGGGAAGCACAGAATCTCTAGGAGCCACGAAGGAAAGAGCCTCGGGGCTTGGTTAACGAGTAAAGTCGCTCCAACCCCCCCACACCCACCCAACCCCCACCACCACCGACACCACCACGATACGCTATTCGCTCTATAGCATAGAACCAACAACTTTGAGACGGGCTAACCAACCAACTAACTCGCAATAATCTCGCCCTGCGTCCTCTTAATAAACCTCTTTCCGGATAAAAAAAAAAAAAAAAAAATTTCTTCCTTCCCTCTTATTCTCTCTCCCTCCCTCCCTCTCTCTCTCTCTCTCTCTCTCTCTCCTTTTGTCCCACGATTATCAAAGTTTGTTCAACGTTACTATGGATTAATATCGGATATTTCCATCAGTGATATTTTCTAATAACGTCGATCTCATATAATGAAATGAAAAAATATAATGAAGAAAAAAATTGAAAAGGACGCGCGAGATCGAACGGGACAAGTTGGAGGAAGGGACGGACGTATAAAAGGTTTTTAAGATAAAGGCCAAAGGTAGTAGAGGTGAATTGATTGGGTAAGAACGCGTCAAGTTGGGCAATACGATATGGTAAGTAGAGAAGTTGCAATTGGCCAGTATCCTCGGTTTCGCACCCTCGTTCACAGACTGTCCTTTTGAGCAATATTAAGCTCTCTTCTCGCTACGATACCTCAAGTTATATACATACATATAAATACACACACACACACCACACACACACACACACACACACACACACACACATATATATACATATATATATATACACACGCACATACATATACGTGTAAGAGCCTAAGCGAGGTAACAGTAGGATATAGGATAGCATACGGCTGTGTTACTAGGAAGAGGGATGAATTATCGCGCTCGGAAGCCAAGTCGAAAGTTCTCAATTCCCATTAAGCGGGGCAGCCGGCCAGAAACCGATAGGTTAGTTGGAGAACCTGCTGGGAATCCTCGGTCTTCCGACCACCGACCAATCCGATGACTACACCCAACCGATGAGAAACAGAGTCAAGCAGCCGCCAACGGTGGTGTACACGATCTTTCTCTACCGTTTGCGTTTTCTCTCTCTCTCTCTCTCTCTCTCTCTGTATCTCTCTCTCTCTCTCTCTCTCTCTCTCTCTCTATCTATCTATCTATCTATCTATCTATCTCTATCTATCTATCTCTCTCTCTTTCTCTATCTATTTATCTCTATCTATCTATCTCTCTCTCTTTCTCTATCTATTTATCTATCTATCCGTCTCTCTCTCTCTCTCTCTCTCTCTCTCTCTCTCTCTCTCTCTCTCTCTCTCTCTCTCTCTATGACAAACTACTATATATACAACGACGACGACAACGACGACACCACTCAAAGGACAAAGACACGGTACTTCGCTATTGTACACGATAAAACATCTAATCGTAGCCCTTTTCAACGAGTCTCCTCGCTACGTTTACCTTTTCTACTCGCCCTTTCTCGAGAAAGAGACAAAGCTTGCGCTTTCCACTCTTTTATTCCATAAATCTCGTGAGATAGAGCGAGAGAAAGAACACAGAGAGAGAGAGAGAGAGAGAGAGAGAGAGAGAGAGAGAGAAATAGAAAGAGAGAGAAAGAGAGAGAAAAAGAAAAAGAAAAATAGAAAGAGAGAGAGAGAGAGAGAGAGAAAGAAAAATAGAAAGAGAAGGAGAGAGAGGGAGAGAGATAGAACGTTCTTTTTACGGTACACGAGAGAACATGATGTTGAAAGTCAACGCTCGGGAAAAAGCTGCAAAACAAAATTACGCATTTTCGGCCTCTTTAACGTCACCCTACCGTAGTTTAACAAGCGTGACTGAGAAACCGTACCGAGAGAAACCGAGTGATCTCATGACGTTCTCGGTTTGTATGTACGTACGTACGAGTAAAATTGTAAAAAGGCCACTTCCGATTCGTTTCCTCGCGACAGCACTCGCACGTTACGATTCACAACGGCAAATTGTTATCAATCGTAAGAAGATCTTGGCAAAGGAATTCAATCTGGAAAAAACTGTAAATCCATCCAGTTGACGGGGTTAGGAGGGTGGACTCGGGGAAGACGTCAATCCGCGTGAATAATCTCTCTAATCGTAAAAAGAAAAAAAGGAAATCCGGCGAACCTAAGGAATTTATTCTAATTTAAGAGATCTTTCCGAACGTTCACGATAGCGACGATCGAGGTGCATTACTCTCGAGCATTCATTCATTCGACGCGTTCGCCGAGTTTAAAGACTGTACGAAATTGGAGGACGGTCCCCAAGTCCGACGAAGGAGAAGGACAAAGTTTCCAAGATGATTCGGCGGAGCATGTTCGAAGAGTAGAATCTAAAGGGGGAATCCGGTGATATTGAAATCAACGGGTGGAAAACAAGAATCCAGAAGTGCATCTGACTCCTTGCTACATAGATGGTATCCTCTACGCGGTACCGTCGACCGTTTTCCTGATGAAAACGTTACCCTCTATCGGCATTGCTTGTCAATTTCAATGGACTCTTCGTTCAAACTGATATATATCTCAAATCACCGTTATTGTATCTTGATATATCCAACGTTACTCTGTATACGTTTCTCGTATAGAGGAAACGAGTAAAATGAAAACAAGTGAGAGAGAGAGAGAGAGAGAGAGAGAGAGAGAGAGAGAGAGAGGAAATATATCTCACAATATGTTCTTGAATGTTCAAACAAAGAAAACATTGTCAAAAGGATCGTTACCGATATAATAGAAAATGTTAAAAGTATGATGTTTGTATTCTTTCGCGGCGCTATTTTCGACGCGATATACCGTCGGATGTTGTTGATCGTAGTTTAACGTAAAGCACGATGTTTCGATTGAATTGAAAAGAGAAAAAAAAAAAAAAAAAAAAGAAAAAAAGAGGAAGAGGAAAGAAGGAAAGGAATAAACGGAATCTGTATAGGTTAAAATTCGATTTAAATTAACAAGCGGAAAACAAAAGTTGTCTGTTCTCGATGTAGGATAATCCTAAGCGAAACGAAATGAAACGAAAGTAAGTGCCTTTTCAACACGGGGTAGAACGAGATTGCGTGGACGCATGCGCGTCCGTCGCTAAATAAAATTGTGCATAAGCCCTGACTGTTGCGACAAATTGTACAAAAAGCCGAGTTTAGATAGGAAGAGGTAGAGAGGTAAAGAGAGAGAGAGAGAGAGAGAGAGAGAGAGAGAGAGAGAGAAGAGAAGAGACAGATAAAAAGAGAAAAGGATGAAAGAGATACAAGAAGAGCAGGCGCCAGTTGAGATAGCAGCAGAGTTTCGTTCGCAATTATATGAACACTGCATTCGCTAGACGTTCTTCTGACAAACCTACATGTACGCAAATTTAATTAATGGCTACGAAGTATTTGTTGTCTACCTACTTACGGAATTTTACTCGTGATATTCAATTTGCCCGATTAATTAAGAAATTGCGCCACGCTCACGAACCAGCGATATTAACTACGATGTCTCCGCTAACGATTACTTTACATTCTCGTTACGTGAAAATTTGGAGAGACGAAAATTAATTAATTAAAAAAGATTTAGGTATACTTTCATTTCATACGCGAAGTCGCTTAAAATTTGTAACGAACTTACTACCAACCGTAGTAACTGTGGTAACGTTTTCAAAAATGATAAATAATTATTATGCTTAAAAAAATAATGAACTTGTCGCATGCAGCATAACAATGGGTATGATGTTGATGCAAATATATGCTCGGTGACCTAAACGAACTGGATAATATCCGCATGCCGCATGGTAATATTTTTGAGGGACACTGCAACGAGAGATATTTACTTTTGATTTGTCGCGTCGGTCGTTGAAGCGAACGAAACGCGTATACGGTGCTTCAGGTGGATGGCGGCTGCGCTAGTTTAACCGGTATAAACTTGGGTCAGAGTTCGTACCTGCAGCCGCGAATACCGAGTTGCACCTTACCACATGAATACGTAATGTCGTAATCTTATGCGGCAGCGGGGCTCGACGAGCTCCTCGCGAGATTGCACAGGTGCGCGCTTCAAGGAATCTCGCGTCCCTCTAAAATCGCCTTCTTTCAACTTTCTTTTTATATTTCTAATCTCGGATACAGTACCTCCCTCGATTTACCGTGTCGCACGATATTCGTTCGACTATGAAAAACCAACTACTAGGTTCTCCACTTATTTTTATTTATCGAGAAGAAAGGAAAAGAGAAACAAAATCTTATATAAAACAGCATTGCGGTTCCATTTGATTTTATTTATCGTTTAAACGAAATGGCTCTTTCGATAACGTCGTTGAACAATCGAATAAGTCCGCTGATTTTCCTCGTTCTAACCATCAGACTTTTGTGAAACAAAGTCAATCGCTTTAAATAGCCTCTCAGTAATTTAACGCAAATATTATCCAAAGTGTGGGTTGCGTCAAGTATTAAAATAACTGTACGGGAATAGTGTATATGTTTATTAGACGGCACGTTTTACTAATCGAAAATTCTCGATAGAACAATTCAAATTGGATTCGATTAAGATCGACGTCGGAATTGTTACCTCTATCTAATTTTTACGCGCCTGGCAGACTTACATATCATGTCAACTTTAAATTACTTTATTACTTAATTCTTAATAGCAATTACATTTTCGAATAAGTCGCGGAAAATTACCGTTTGTTGAAGTTAATCTCGAAGCTTAAAAGTTTTATTCAACGATTTGCCAACAACCTCGATGTTTCACACATATACACATAGACACATTCATGATACTACAAATACTTTAACTATTTTTACCTAACAATGAAGTATAGGCTAACGTAAATGTATTTCGCTTCAAAGCATCCCCAATGAAAATTCGTGCTTACTAACAATTTCTCGATACTGATTTCTCGAGATTGATTAATTCTAATTAAAGAAAAGAAAAAGATGAATAAGAAGAAGGAGAAGGACAAATTAGGAAAGATGCACGTGGAAAAGGTAGAATACAAAACGAAAGAAGAGAGAACAAGAATAGAAATCGTTTGGAACGAAATGAAGTAAGCATTGTCGAACCTCTATTACACTCTTGTAATAAAGTTTCTGTCGGAGCGGCCCTCTCTACCTGTAGTTCTTGTTCTCGAACTACAGCTTTCTCTATCCCCTTACATTCCTACTATCCCTTCTCCCCTCTTCTTTCCATCTTCTTCTTCCCTACGGTATCCGCCGTCGCAAATTAATTAGGGAGTCTAATTACGATCCCCAGTCTCTCTCAGTTACATTCTCTCGTTCCACCGCAATTTAGTTTTCTCACTTTTATGCACGATTATTCAACGGCCAAACGAAAGAATAAACGGAACGTAGACCTTTTATTTATTTTCGAATCTTAACGAGCTTGATTAGCTCAAAAATATTCTCGGTTATCCCAATTGTGAATATTATCTGAACGCGGTTAATCACGGAAACTGAGTACGTCGGATCGTCCGCGTTTTCTCGTTCGTTAT
This sequence comes from Dolichovespula media, assembly GCA_911387685.1. Lineage (NCBI taxonomy): Eukaryota > Metazoa > Arthropoda > Insecta > Hymenoptera > Vespidae > Dolichovespula > Dolichovespula media. Next base: position 18,102,023 of record OU426851.1, read on the forward strand.
CACGTCGAGAACTAGTAAGTATCGTTATCATTTCGAGCTTATGCGATTGATTATAACGTCGAAACAATGCGCGACGTATAATTGGCCGAAGCGTAGAGAAACGATACACCGTCATAAGTAGTTGGTCGATCGTAGTCTCGATTAAATGGACAGAAATTTAGTTTGCCGTTGCTGCCAGTATCGATACGGTTTAGAGAACCGACGATGCGATGGATAGGTACTTCGTAATTTTGACGCGGATCGATTGGCGTTGTCCTATGAATCTCGATATTCATCTTTCTCTACCGTACAATGCAACCAAGATACGAGCCACTTCAAACTATCGATCGTCATTATCGCCTCTTTGATCGATTTTTAATTAACCAGAGTAGTTCTTTCACCGAGTAATTCAATTATTTCAGTAAAAAAAAGAAAAGAGAGAAAGAATCCATTGAAATCGCGAGCATTCATTTTTTCCAAAGGTTGCTTATGTATCACGATAAGAGATAGTTTTTGTTGCTTCCGTAATTAAACATTTCTACAAAGTTTTAACAATTTATACACACACACACATATATATATATATATATATATATATATATATAATATTATCAGAGAGTAAGTAGAAATTGATAAAGGGAAGCTATAGATATTGTTTATTTCATTTCTTTAAATTCTATCGGCGAGGATAAATTAATAGGACGGGGAAAAATTGGTTATCGACAGAAATGGATATATCGGTAGAAAGGTGTTTACGAAAAAAACAAGAAAAAAAAGAACAAAAATAAAAGAAGGAAAACACACGAGCGTGTATATAGTGTATTATACGTCTACGGGGTTGGTCTAATCATCGGCTGGATGACACGAACAATCGATAAATGGATCATAATTGATATGATTACTATACGATCCCAGGCTCTCTTGTTAATACGTTCCGCATTTACTAGGACGGACAACGCGTAGACTGCAATCAACGGGCGATTGTTTATCGGCAATCAGTCGCTGGTCTACGATTGCCAATCAGCACGTAATTTGCCAATTGAAATCGAAACGTGCCAAAGGAGGTTCGCGTATGGTCTACTCGAACGAAAATCGAACAAGAAGATCGAAAGAAAGAAGCGATGTAACTCACATATCTCACATATTTCGAGTTATTCCCTTTTTTTTTTTTTTTCTAAATATTACAATCGACCTAAAGTAATTCGGTTATAATACCTATTGGGATAAATTTATATTGTACGAAGATCGTTCGAAAACGTACGCCGACATTAAAATAATTGTCCCGGTTTCATCGTGCTTTATAAAAATCTCCGATGTTTGCTTTGCGTTACGCATACATAGATAACGTTTAGGACGGAGCGAGTAACACGAGCGGATTGCGATTCCGTACGCACTCCAACTAAAATAAAACGGGACAAAAAGAAACACTCCGTGGGCAATATTTACGAGCGATTCCGTACGCACTGCAACTAAAATAATAACTAACGAAAAGGGAGAACTCCATGGGAAATATTTACTACGAACGATACCATTAGCATTCGCCCGTGTAACGTTGTCGCATGAGAAACACGTTACGAGTACTTCTGATGTGTTTTACGAACATCCGTGACAACGGTGTGCAAATGCAAATTACAACGATCCTAAGCGGATGTCGCGCGTAAGCGAAAAACCACCATGCAAACGTCAATTCGACTCCAGAGAGGGATGGCCAACATTATCGTTACATATCGACCGATCGATCGACCGATCGATCGATCGATCGATCGAACGAACGCGAACAAAGTGTTCTCAAACGCGCGCACGAAGAGATATCTCCTTTGAATCTTCTCTCTCTCTCTCTCTCTCTCTCTCTCTCTCTCTCTTACCGAGATCAATCGATCGTATCTCGTATTATAATCGTCGAGAGCATAAAACCTCAATTAAACGACAAAAATCCATAATAGAGGAGGAATCACGCGATATAGATATTTTCACGAATGAATTGACGTGTTAGCGTGCCTCGAGAGCTTACGTAGCAACATGGAAGGGGCGCGTAACTAACTAGTGGTAGGAAGATAGAAGCAATGCGTATCCGATTCACGTTTCGAACTATCCTTTCAATTAAATCAATCTCCCCCGTAAATGACGCTTTGAAGTACCTCGTTCCCGGTCGAGTCTATTCCACCTTCGGTCTCATCAGTGGCGCATAGTACTACTACTACTCCTCCAACTCCATTCCCATCTCCTCCTCGCTCTATTCTAGTGCTCCCTTTCTGCCTCCGTCGCTATCCCCACCCGGTCCTCCTCGTTCTCACCCCCCATCCCCCAGCCCTCTCTCTCTCTCTCTCTACTTCACCGACGGAGCCACAGAGCTTGTGATTCACCATCGTCGCAAGATTACACGTATCCTGTGGTAACCACGAAATTCGAGAGAAGCTGCCAGAGCGTGAACGAAGCAACGTAGAGCGAGCGGATATAAACGATACCTACTTCTGTGAATACCGACTTTCGTAATACTCACGCACATACATACACACACACACACACACACATACATACATACATGCATACATACATACATACATACATACAAGCATGCATACATCCATCGAGTGCAAAGCCATTGTTTACAGAAGCACGTTAACTCGTCTTCAAGGGGATTTATCGGGAATCAAGAATGTTACCCAACGATTAGGGTCGAGACATCTCGGTAGAGTCGACTTTTGAACTCGAAACGATCATTTAGTAGAAGAAGTGGAATCATTTCTTAGAGGAGGGATTTTGGCAGGCTCGAATACGGAACGCCGACGGAGGGAAGTCGGCCAAGTAGTCGATCGAAGGACGGTGCCGGATTTCGGCGGTGACCCGAGGAACGTGAAGCAAGGAGAGGAGCAAAGGGACAAGGAGAAGGAACAGGATGGATATTGCGAGAAGTGATTTATGCGAGAGGCGCGAGAGCGCATATTGCGGTAAGGGTGAGTGCGCGCGCTGACGCGTAACGGAGGCGGTCGAGAGATTCGCACGTGCGCGGCCCTTCCGTATATCTGCTTGGCCGTATATCTGCGTGGCCGTAGTACAGCGGCCGCACACAACTCGGACTCGAACGTTCACTCCTCTTCGACGACTACTAGAGATGATGATACCGGTCGTTACTCGACTTGCCAATATCCAAGCGAATGATCGCACTTGACCGTTCGATGCTCCGACCAATGCTCCTCCTTTAAAAGCTAATCGAGTACGAAGAGAACTAAAAGGGAACGAACGGGATATCTCTTTTCCTTCTCGTTCCAACCATTTCTTTCATTTCGCTAGCCCCACTCTCGCCTTTGGAGAAGCGTAATGTCACAAAGTGCGGCTGTCGGCGCTAAGAGATTGCGACGAGTTTTTCGATAAAAGATAGGCGCGCTCGTTTTACCGTGCCATTCTTCTTCGAGCCACCTCCACTTCTTTCTTTTTTTTTTTTTTTTCTTTCTTTCCTTCCTTCCTTCCTTCCTTCCTTCCTTCCTTCTTCTTCTTCTTCTTCGTCTTCTCCTTCTCCTTCTTATTCCTCTTTTCTTTCTCTTTATCATCCTACCCCGTCTATCGTACGTCTGAGCTTACGCTCGAGGCTTAAGGGCAGAAAAGTGAAGAGACAAGCGGGAGGGCTTCGCGACGTCTCTCGCTTTTCAGGATAAGGGCCGGCCGGAACTTTGCTACGAGAGAAATCTCGAGAGCCGTCGAAAGAGAGGGATACGGACGCTCGAAGATGGAAGGGTGGGAGGAAGGGAGGGAGGGAGGGAGGGAGGGAGGGAGGGCGGCGGGCCTCGGTCGTTCGAGCCTCGATAATGAAATGGATGCCCTCGAGTACGAGCTCGCTCATTCGCTTCCTCGCCAACGCTTCGAGCTACCCTCTCTTACGATCTTTCTCCCCTACCGCTGTACGTTCTATTCCAGGTTCTATGCGTGGTGCGAAGCCCATTCGCAAATTAACCTTACTTATTCATTAACGCTAACGACCTACTACATACTATACCACACTATACTGTACTAACACCACGACCATCCTTAGCGAGTCACGCGCCTCGTCTTCTTCTTCTTCTTCTTCTTCTTCTTCTTCTTCTTCTTCTTCTTCTTCTTCTTCTTCTTCTTCTTCTTCTTCTTCTTCCTCTTCTTCTTCTTCCGTTTTGCTTTCTCTTTCCTCTTATTTCCCCTTCATTCCTTTCCTCTCCGCCAAAAAGAGCTTCTCGTTAGACTTGGAGAATTGGTTCGCTGAACTCTTTATCATTTCGAATATATTATCAATATCCTTGCGCGTATGATGCTCGCGAATCACAGATAACGAACTCTTCGTAAAGAAAGAGTAACAGAAAGGTAGATAGATGGATGGATATATGGATGGAGAGAGAGAGAGAGAGAGAGAGAGAGAGAGAGAGAGAGTGGGTGGGAGGGAGGAAGGGAGAGAGGGAGGAGAATAAAGGGCTCGTACGCTAGTTCGTATTATCCTCGTGCGGTCGATCCACTTGCACTTACCGCGACTCGTATACCGAATAGCAAAGAGCCCGAAGATAAAACGCCCGGCCTCCGATGATAGACGATGGATATCTCGCTGGTAACAAATAGGGGATTTCGGGGAAAACGTTTAGGTTTAAAGCGGATACGCGAGATACCTGACGATCGGTATCCCCGAGTATTGGCGATGTACGGAGCATGAAAAAAGGGATAAAGAGTGAGGGACACACGGGAGAATCTAAAGGCTCTTTGCTGAAGCATCGAGAAAAGAAGAAGAAGAAGAAGAAGTAGAAAAAAGAAGCACATTTGTGAAATCGGATTGATCCAAATAGGAAAGGGTCAAGGAGACGTTCGCGAACAGCCAATTATCGACGTCTCGAGTCTACGGGGTTTTAAGTTAGCGAAAGATGGAGGGAAGAGGAGAAGAAAGAAACGAGATCATAAACGATTATTGCTGGATCTTAGCTAAAAAGCAGCAACGTCGTCAACGACGACGGCCGAGGACGAGGACGAGGAAGAAAACGTCTCGTCGGAGATGTAACGAGAGGGAAAGAGAAGGAAAAAAGGGAGAGAAAAGGAAATAGAGAGAGAGAAAGAGAGAGAGAGAGAGAAGAAGAAGGTAAGAGAGAAAAGAACAAGCGGAAAAATTGCTTTAAACGGAAAAAAAATGTGGCGAGAGAACGGCAGCGAGCTTCGAGTCGGTTCTCGGCACCCCGAACCCCTCCCCACTCCTATACCCTTTTATCCCTCGTTTGTTAGAGCAGCAGCGGGAGAAACACGCGGGACGCCTCCGTTGGGTAATTTTTCAGCCCTCTTTTAATTCACCCTGGCCCTTTACCCGTAACCCTTTCCCCACTCTCACAAGTGGGGTTGGGGTGTTGTCTCCGTGAACGAAACACGTTGTGCGACCAAGTGCGGTGCTGTGCTGTGCTCTGCTGTGCGATCCGATGGGATGCGGTGCAATGAGATGCGGTGCGGTGCGGTGTAATGTAGTGCGGTGCGGTGCGGTGTTGTGCGGTGCGGTGAGGTGAGATTCGGTCTCGTAGACCAGCCCTCGCCTCTCATGCGAATAACTCCTCCAGCATGCGAGTAGGCATTTCCAGAACGAGCTGTTAGTTGTACCGTATAACGAGCGTCGCGGCGCTGCGCGGCGCGACGCGGAGCGGCGAGCAATCAAGTTCTTACACGTCTACGTAGGTTTTCTTCCGTTTTCCTTATTTTCCATTCGCAATTCGCCCTTCTTCACCTAAAGCAAGACGTTCCCACGATCCATCGGGTTCGTCGATTCGAATCGATTTTGAAATATATCGATACCTGCCACGATACGATAATTGATACGGCCTCCATCCATTAATTTAACGTTTACACGGGCAACAATTCGTTCGCAGCGGGCGCCACCGGCGACAACAACGTCAATGACCAAATGCGTTCTTGAATGAACCGCTTTGTTACCGGTCCCTCATTATTCACACGGTCGTTATCGTATATAGCAATGCAATTAATCGGTTAATGAAAAGCAAAAGCATTTTTAAAGGCGGGGTGGTATCGAACACGTCGACGCCAATCCTCGCTCTGAGAATGCGTTATGACTCCATAAAACCTCTTTCACAATGCGTACGCCACAGTCGGACGCACTTACCGCGCTCGCCGGTATGACCCGCGAGCATGCACGCCGGAGAGCATTGTTCTCGACCTTTCAACTACCGCATGAATTGATAACAACGTAATACCACATATTATTAGCAGTTGCGCGAGGCTACCAGTGCAATTAATTACGAAACTTCATTTTCCTTATAAATGTGCGTTCTAGGCGCTATAACGGGGGCAAACTCGTCCATTGTGGTCCTACCAAAAATACTGTGTGCCTAGATTAACGCTTGCAATAACGCGTTGTAGCAAAGGTTACGTCGAAAAAATAAAGAAAGTAAATTACGGAGTTACACCGGCCGAGCGCGGTCTCATTCTGCTTACAGAATTTACGGTGTAGTTAGAGAAATTAATTTTTCTTTTTGTGTTTTTGTTTCTTATTTTTATTTTTATCGCTTATGAAAGCGACCATAATAAGCGGATACATCGGCCTTAATTCGAGAACCGACAAATATTCTTAATTAACTCTTAACAGCTCTGGGAACGAATCAAATCTGATTTGTATAGAGCCAACGGAAGAAACAAAGGGAGAGAGAGAGAGAGAGAGAGAGAGAGAGAGAGAGAGACAGAGGTGGAAATAACGATCCCGTTACATCAAGCGTTTTATACGATAAGTACACGAGAGCACGTCCAGACATCCGTGAAGCATACGCTTACATACGGAATCGACATCCGAAATTACATTGAACAGTGAGGTGCGGTCTACGTGCTATACTCTAACAGTACCGTGTAGGTGCAAACAACAATTAAGCATTCCAATAATACAATAATTATCATTGAATGCGACATCGGTATGAATTCGTAATCGACAACCGCCATCGAATTAATGCGTCTAGGCACAGAACGTAACCGCGACACGGGAAACGTTTGAACTTCTCTCTCCTATTCTATCGGATTTTCTCTAGCTTTTAAACGTTCAAACGATCGCGACAAATCTATAATGCCCCTATACGTATAATACGAGAATCCATTTTGTTTGAAGATTTTTACCAATACGATTTCTCTAGGTACAATCTAGGTATTATTCAAGCATCGATTACTACCACTACTACTACTACTACTACTACTACTACTACTACTACTACCACTACTACCACTACTACTACTCCTACCGTTCTATTTTTAATCGAAACAATTTCTACTTTTGTTTCTACTTTCGTAATCGTTTCCTCTTTTTTTTTTACTTTCTTTTTTTCTTTCTTTCCTTCTTTTTCCTTTCGTCTCATATATAGAACTCTTTTATCTTTCGCCATGATTCGTCGTAATGTGATATCTGTGGGGATGGGGGAGGGGTAGGGGGGAAAGAGAGATCGATGGGGGAATAGTAGAAACGATATGAATCTCTTGTTAACGTACACGATAAATAATGACGAACGATGGAGAAACGTTGAAAAGCGAAAGCTAAAAAGCACCGATCTAAAATCGGCTTCCCTAATCGTTCATAGTATGGATATATGTAAGCCACGTTGATCCAGATATCCATTCGGTAAACGACCTTTTGCTTCGTTAGTTACCAACAGAAGAATATAACCTAACCGAAGAAGAAAAGCTATTGATCTTATATCTTTTAATGGAGAGCGCTGTGTCTGCTTTATAACATAAAGTCTAACTATATCCATCCTTCTTTATCTTACAATGATTACGCTGATCGATCATCCCTTTCCTGAAAAACAATCTATGGATTTTTCTGCCCCGAGCCAACAAATCCGTCCGATCCTTCGCGTTTCCTCTTTCTCTTTCCCGATAAAGAAAAGAAATTAATACCGCCCGGAGATTACGGCATAATACGATATAATTATGACGTAAAAATGAAATAAAATAAAATCCGAGGATATAAAATAAAATCAAATCCGAGCTATATACAATATATAAAGGATCGTTCCATTCCATAATATTATTATTAAATCGAGTCATTTTATCCCGACGTGTGCAATCCATAAAAAAAAAAAAAAAAAACCACAGATTGCAAATAAAATAAATCTGCCCGATTTAAATCCCATTGTTTTATAACTTAACCAACGTTTCAAACACATCATTTGCTTCTTATACGCGCGTAATAGTAATCGATTTTATAATCAACTTCCGTGAATAGGATGAATGGGATCAAAATTAAAGGAGTGATCCGGACAAAAGAAAAAGAAAAAGAAAGAAAGAAACTCTTATAGGGGGGGGGGGGAGTGAGGGAATATTAATCGAAGTCGAGAGAATTTTCTTTAAAAATAACTCGGATATTATTATGTCCTATCTATGGCCATCGGATTTCTTCTTTCGTTCGTGGTTCGCGTAGACGAACGTAATTCGTTACGATTAAAGCTGACGATGGCAAAGAAAGCGGGTTGCTAAGAATCCAATAGTTGAAGCATTGCCGCTTCGCTTACAGAACGATCGAGGAAAAGACCGAGGAGCAAGAAGGAGAGTTTGATTAGCATGCGGATCGAAGAAACGGGAAAGAAAATTTCTCTCGTTTTCTCAGCGATTACGAGATCGCCTCTCGCCTCCGGCTTTTACTTTTGAAGATGGATCTACTACTACCACTACTACTACTACTGCTACTACTGCTACTACTACAACTACTGCTATTCGCGGCGTCTCGGCGAAATTCAGGATTATAGGAAATCGTAAGGAGGGGGGTGTATGGGGTGATAGGGGGGGGGTATTGGGGGGATTGGGGGTGGTAGGGTCCTTTTAATGCATTTCACCGAAAGAGAGATATCGCCAGCCGCAGTAGATCCGACGATTATGGTGAATTGCCAAGGAGTATCTAACCTAAAACTAATTTACAAGGAAAAATCGAAACTCGATATTACCTATGGAGTAAGAAAAAGTGCCATATTCACGGTCGAAAGGATTATCAGCCTTAGGAAGCTTCCCGAAAGTAATCTTAAGAGGATATCGATCTATTTGCTTAACTCCTAACGTCTTAGACTCAAGAGGGTTGGGGGCGAGGGGCGAGAAGGGGGTGGGGGACTACCTCGCGTCTCTCTCGCGGGAATTTCGGTAAGAACTTCTATACCTGCCATACTGCGTTCAGAATTGCGAGCCTTTAGGAAAAGCTATCCAAAGCGTTATGACGAAAATCACTTTTCTCCTCACTCGCTCGCTCACTCTCTCTCTCTCTCTCTTTCTCTCTCTCTCTCTCTCTCTCTCTCTCTCTCTCTCTCTCTCTCTCTCTCTCTCTCTCTCTGTATCTATCTACTTATCCATCTCTTTGTCTATCCTTCGTAGTATTCCGCTCTGTAATTTCGATTATACTTGGCTATCTTCGAAAATACAAGAGTACGTTAGGCACTTAAGTAGTCACACAGTAAGTCACTACTTACGTAGGAAAACGAATTGTTGAAATTTCGCGTTACTCGGACGATATTATATTTATTTATTTATTTTTTTTTTTTTTCTTTTTTCATCGTCGAGAGAAACGTCGAATCGGTCTCGCGATCCCTTTTACCTCTGCCGCCTTTTTTGTATCTCGTTTATTTATCTAAACATCTCCTTTCGCTTTATGGCGCAATAATTCTGAACATTACACCCGGTAAAAAGCACCCGGCGTAATAAGTTTCGATATTCCATAGTTGTTAAGACATTTTGCCCTCTCATATGCCGAAAGATAAGAAGACGTTCTTTACCGATTAATGAGGCATTTTACTGAGACGTAAGAGGGAGGAAAAACGTGTGCGAGGGAGAAGAGAGAGAGAGAGAGAGAGAGAGAGAAAAAAAATAGGGAAACTGTAAGCGAAAGGAAGATAAACGAAAAAAAAAAAATAGAAGTAAGAGAGGACGGAAGACAATATTTTTACAACGATCTCACGAGCACCGTATACCGCGAGAAGGGAAGTTACTTCAACGCGTTTCACGAACGTATCACCTGCACGTTCTGCCTTAATGGTAATTACTTATTCACAAAGTCAAAAGAGCATTAGCATCGCTCCTTAATAAATAATAAGATGACGTTATAGTCTCGCAAAGAGCATACATGGAAGACTATCTCAAAAGTTTATACTATTTTTACTCTCTCTCTCTCTTTCTCAGTGTTATGCGTGAACCCATAAGATGAAAATATTTTCTCTCTTGACATCGACATAATTCTTATATCATAACTAGTACATCATGAAATATATAACGCATGGTAAATGTGAACTCCTAGGTCGTTACGTCCCTGCTTTATGAGAATTTAACGTTGAAATTAATTTTCCCGAACGAAATACGTTTTTATAATACATCTCCGGATAGATAATAGAATATAGGAAAATAGAAAGCTGCGACTTCTTTCTTTTCGCAATGAAAGGAACTATCCGAGTTTCGCGAGCGAAAGATAGGAGGAGGAAGCAAAGAATTGATCAAGCGCACAGTCTCTTTTTATCTTTTACGTCGACCAAGAAATGTTTTTACAGTAGGAAGCTGGTAAGACTCGAATCGAAGGGTATCTTCTCATTTATCTCGATTCGACTAGTCCTTCATGGTCAGAGAAAACACCAGGGAACGTCTATATATTATTTATTTATATATATATATATATATATATATATATATATATATATTATATCGTATTTGTTCCATAAATTCCCTCGTAAATTCAATTGTTTGATCTCTCTTGTCATTCGATCATTATTGTCGTATTATTCCCTATATCGATGAAATTTACAGGTTTCATTCTCATACCTTTATACTCCTACAGAGTCATTAAAGGATACAACATATAAATAGTTAATGGGGGATTCATTAATAAACTCGTGACAATCGAACGATAGTTAATTTTTAATTACGAGTAATCCATGTTAATTCAAAATGTACTGTCTCACGTGGCATGGGTATTCGAAAATAATAATGATTGGCCGGGAGGAAAAGATGAGATGAAACATTTCTCGAGTGAATTCAAAATATACTATATGACGTCGAACGCAAAAAAAAAAAAAAGAAAAAAAAAATAATAAATCAAGCGTAACGTATTTATCACAGTACGAATTGAATGTGTATCAAGGAATATCTGGAATATCGAATGGGAAGACATTTATGCCGTGCATGCTCACGTTTCAAAACGTAGTCGTAAGGTCGAAGAACGCTTCTCTCCCTAGCATCCCATCTACCAGACGTATTTCAGAGCCCGTTAGAATTCGACTGCAGGCAGATCGATGCGCGTCGCATTCCGCTGCGAATTCCTAAGCCGTCCAAAGTAGAGTGAGGATCGCGTTAGAAGGATCCATAGAGCACTCGCTCTTCTCGCTTCCATATCTCGGTCTTCTCGTAGCCATCGCACCCATACACGACGTTTCTTCGTAATCCAGGAAGATTCCGTAACAAATACTCCAGAAGGCTGCACCTTCGATTTCAAATTACTAAAGCGAATACATACTCGAATTGTTGAACTTCCGATGTCGTCGTCGTCGTCGTCGTCGTCGTCGTCGTCGTTAAAAAACCCGTCAGAAAGTATTCTCTTTGATGGAATATTTTTTGAACCGTTTGGAGATAGAGAGAGAGAGAGAGAGAGAGAGAGAGAGAGAGAGAGAAATTTTTGAAAGGACGGCATAGAGAGCCCGTGTAAAAAAAAAAAAGAAAAGAAAGAGGTCGACTCAGCGCACTGTACTTTTGTTCGAGCGTTAAGAAGGTTGAGAATAAGGTAGAAGGAGAAATAAGAGCGGAGGGCAGAGACGAGAGGTGTAGTAGAAGAGCGCTTGGTAATTATTACTTTCATTTTTAGCGAGTACTAAGGATAATGCCATTCGAGAGAAACGAGGAGACGAAAAGTCAGTGTAAAGAAAAAGACGGAGAGAGAGAGAGAGAGAGAGAGAGAGAGAGAGAGAGAGAAGCAAAGTGAAAGAGAAAGACCGTTGTTACTTATACCTCTATATACCTACGTGGTGCCGGTTATGGGATCCCATAACGTCGAGTCTACTCCAAAGTACTCCTTATCCCAACCTCCGCAACAGCTCTAATGTTCCTGTCGTAACGACAAAGAGTGGCTTGCCTTCTGGCAACCTATTCTTGTCGTAGAGAAGTGCTCGTATTTACACCGTCCTCTCAAAGAGTACACATACTGCTCCAGGAGAACAACCGGAATCATGATTATCGATTAAGCAAATATCCTCGTTCGTCCTTAACGCCTTCTTCCCGAAAATTCAGCTGGTAGAAATCGAATCGTTCTATGTTATAACGCGCGACGATAAGATCACGAACCGATATCAAAACGATAGTCACATACGCTCGTACATCGAGAACGATGGAGGAGGAGAAAAGAACGTGAAGGTGTGTGAGTGGGAGGAGGAAGGAGAAGGGGGTACCGTCGAGGAATGAAAGAAAAGACGAAAGGAATAGTTTCGGCATCGCATACGTGCTACGATCAGAAAAAAAAAAAGAAAAAAGAAAAAAAGGAAAGACCCGAACCATAAGACACTCTCTTACACGTAGAGCAGTAGCAGCAGTTGGCGCATGCATCATCCACGGCATTTTCCACCGTGTTATTCCGCGTCTAGAGGCACGCGATTCGCATCCTCTCTACGTCCTTCCTTCGTTGTGGAAAATATAGGTGGAACGTGGCCACTCTGGCACCGCTGCCAAATTCCCTTGGATATTATGCCAAGCGTACATGCAGATACCTTGTCTCCTCTAAATATGAGCGGCGATTAGAGCGGGGTACGTTATCAGAAAACTTTTCGAAGCGCCCTTTCGGGTTCGGTACTATGTCCTTTTACGAGGAGTACCTCATTCGCTTATGGTTAAGATAATGACGGCGCATCTAGCCGACTCATCGAATAGGATATAGGTGAGATAGGTAATAATAGAATCCGACATAGGGAAGGAATGGTAGTTCATTAATGGTTATTCGAAGTGACGGCCACGAGTCTTTTTGTCGAAAAACTTTTCGACGTTCTTGGCAAGGTTCGGTCGGCGTCATCGATAGCCGTACCATTCATCTTCGAGGGGCTTCTTCTTCTACTCCTCGCTTTCTCGCGCGACCTCCTCCTCCTTCTCCTCCTTCTCCTCCTCCTCCTCTTCTTCTTCTTCACCGCCGCCAATTCTGCTGCGGGTACGAGGATGGGGAATGAAGGCGTGATAGATGGCATTAGAGTTACACGATCAACCTACCCTCCCTCCCTCCCTCCCTCCCTACCTCCCTACCTCCCTCACCACCGCCATTCTCGACCTCTTTACCACACCGACAAACTCTTGCAGGTCTCGAGCCGTGCCACGAGGTAAGGTACGCGCGGCTTCTCTCTTGCTAATCGCCAAAGTCTAAACTGATATTGATATACAAGGAGCAGCGAAAAATGTAATTAAACCGCCAAGGCGAGGGTTCTCCCAATCTCCTCCTCCTCCTCCTCCTCCTCCTCCTCACCTTACTTCGATCTACTTCGCAACTATACCCCTCCCCACTCCACTCGTTTCCTTTCGAGAAGGAAGTTTCACTACCCAACTGCCAAGCCGTAGAGAGAACGACCGTGTAACTACCTGCCATTGAGAACCTTATAAAAACCGTCCCCTATTTAACAATTACTCATTCTTACTTTACATTACGAATACTACGTTTCCCCCTTTTTAGTTCGTACCAATTATAAATTTACATTGTTTCTCGCTAGTCCTGCCGGAAGGTATTTATAAATTTATATGAAATGTTCTTAAACGAACTCGAACAAGCTTTCCTTCCGTTCCCTTTGATTCGGGCGTGTTGGTTTTTTCTTCCTTTTTTGTTTTTTGTTTTTTTTTTTTTTTTTATTATTTTCTACGACACGACTTAAGAACTATTCGACGATATTATCCTCAAAACATTATGAAAACGATTCTATCTCTCCTTCTCTTCTTCTTCTTTCTGTCTTTCTTTCTTTCTTTCTTTCCCCATTTTTTAGATGCATTCCAATTTTATAACCCGGAAGCTCGCACATCTCGCTTATCTATGTAAGAACAGACCCGTTTCGCAGTATAGCACGCGTACCACCAAAGCACGCGACCTCCTAATAAGCTTTATTTGTCTCCCTCCTTCCCTTCCCTTCACCTCCTCCTCCTCTTTCCCCCCCCCCAACCCACCCACTCACCCAGTCCCATCCGACTCGTGCGCCGTATTACTTTATTTACGGTGCAACGGTGCACAAAACAGGGTGGGCGTCGGCTACGGCGGGAACGAACAATGTAAAATATCAACCGACATTATTAATACTCCTGCTGGTAATTTTGCCTAATTGAAATTGCGCCTAAGGAAAATCGAGCCGATCCCTCCCCCCCCCCATCCCCGACCATCCATCCTACCCTCTCCATTTCCGTCCATCCTTTTCACGTTCGTTCCCCCATAGCAATTTTCTACTGCCGTCGTTTTCAACTTCCAACCTCCTCCCCTCCTTTCCCCACCCCTCCTCGTGTCCCTTCGTGGTCTCCGTTAAAAGCTTCAAGATCACGAAGATAATGTATTAATAAAAATCGCGTAACGCGACCGAGTGTCACGGCTCTGTGTTGGAGAACTTATATTCTTAAAAGAGAAAAAAATTAAATAAAAAGATAAAAAACAATGTATTCATTGGAACACAAAGACAGCCAATCACAATAATATGCGTAATAGTGTCGCATCAACGACACATAAGGTCACAATTTGAGATTTGAAAGATCAGATCTTTCGAAGTATGATCTAGACGTCCGTTAAATGTGATACATCGAGTGATATATCGTGTCGTGATATAAGCTTTACGTGTACGTTCGCATGATTTCGGAGTGACTATATTTTCCCATGACGTTACTGAAAGCTTGACATGAATGATTGGCTGGCAGTAGATACGGGATAAAGTTGGAGCCTGAAAATTTCTCTTCGATAGCTTTTCCCCTCTCTCTTATATAGTATCTCTATCCTGCTCTATATCTCTCTCTCTCTCTCACACACACACACACTCTCTCTCTCTCTCTCTCTCTCTCTCTTGCGCTCTCTTTCGCTCTCTCCGTTCGTTCGTCGACTTGTTGATCATCATGAAAATAATCACCTTATCTCTGCTATCACCGAGTTTGCGCGCACATAGTTAACGCCGGTTAACTTTTACGATATTACGGTCCGACATTAATCGTCCATAGCGCGCTCTAACCGAAAGCGACGCTATAAAATTACGTCTCGCACGTACGCGAGTTCGCGAGAAAATTTGTATCACTTTAACGGGGGAGATCATGGGAATTCGCTTAACTCTTTTTACTTTCTTTTTTTTCTTTTTGTTTTCGTTTTTACTATCATCGGTTTGTTCCCACATGTAATTTCGGAGAAATAAAAAAGAGAGATAGATAGATAGAGAGAGAGAAAGAGAGAGAGAGAGAGAGAGAGAGAGAGAGAAAGCAAAGGAGAGAAAGAACTCGCCTACGACCTATCCTATTTGCGACGTTTCAGGAGAACTGCATGAAATCATAAACAAATATGCGGGTAACGAGATGTAAACAGCGCGTATACATACATACATACATACATACATGCATACATACATGCATACATAAGAGGAACGGTAGGTGTAACAAAAAAAAAAAAGAAAAAAAAAGGAACAAGGTAAAAGGATGAAAGAAAAAGTTGAAGAGAAAATGAAAGAGACAAAAAGAGAAAAAAAAAAAAGAAAAAAAGCGAGTAGGAAAAAGGGGAAAGAGAAACGAGAATGATGTAACCAACGATAAATCCTATAAGACTCCTCCTATAACGCGTTTACTCGGCAGTAGCTTGTAACACTTTTCGAGCAAGCACGTAGTCCGAACTTTCTCCATCCTGGTTAATTATTCGGTGAGATTTCGGATGGTAAGTAGAAGCTGCATAGAGTTAATTAAGAAAACACCTAGAACTGTGTAAGAAATCGATAAACTTATGGTAAAGCTACGAACACACGTACTCACGCACGCACGCACGCACGCACGCACACACACACATATATCTATATATAAATATACCGAAGAAATAAAAGAAAGTAAAGGGCCGACGGTAAGTCTTGGAAAATGGGTTCTCCGTGGGTGCAGAGAAAGCAACGTGGTGGTTAGGTCCATGCTTGGGACCATGGACTCGCGGTTATCGACGTTCCACATACCTCTCGCGCATCTCTCTCTCTCTCTCTCTCTCTCTCTCTCTCTCTCTCTCTCTCTCTCTCTCTGTATGTATACTACCACTAGCTACATCATAGAGACTGGCGCGCGCAGGAACGTACCCTTAGACCTCAGAGCGACGTCACAGTTGCCG
This sequence comes from Dolichovespula media, assembly GCA_911387685.1. NCBI lineage: Eukaryota > Metazoa > Arthropoda > Insecta > Hymenoptera > Vespidae > Dolichovespula > Dolichovespula media. Next base: position 18,118,284 of record OU426851.1, read on the forward strand.
TATTTGCAGGCGGAGCGTGGAACACTTACTGGCCGGTGCACGTTCATCTCACCACCCACGCACGTCTCACACAGAGAGACAAAATGTGTATCTACACACGTTGGGTAAATCCACTGAACGTCAGATGCAACCTCGCTCTTACGAAAATAATGGTAGTCGGAAGTACGTGAGTGCTCGAAAGGGAGAAGAGAGAGAGAGAGAGAGAGAGAGAGAGAGAGAGGGAGGGAGGGAGAGAGGATGGGACGGAATGCGTCTAAGCAATTAGAGAGTGTGGACAATCCACTGCGCCGACCTTTCGCCGTTCCACCCTTTCCATTTACATTCGCACCGTGATGCATCCCTTTCTATATTCGAATTACCGTCCTACGAGAATAAAAGGCATACCGAATTAAACGAATTTATTTCGAACGATACCGCTGCTTGAACTTACTTAACGTTCTTCTCCGATATTCCCAACCCCCCCCCTCCCACTCCGCTTTCGTTAGAAAGAAAAGAAGGAAGGAAAAAATAAAAATTCTTGGAAGAGAGTTCCAAAAATTTCGCAATAATTCTAATTTCGTTCACCGAACGCACGAGAACATATCCCTTTGTAATCGGACGATGGGGTTAACCGCTTTAAGTAGAACGTATGTCGTAAGAGCCAACTTGCAGTAGTGCAAACGCGACCAACCGAAGCGCATATGCCACAACTTCCAACTCTGATAGTCCTTATGTATCGGGTATACATGCTACGTATGTATGCGGATATGTACGTACATGCGGTTGCTCAAACTGTTTCTGGAAGGCGTTATACCACACCCTACGATCATCCCATAGTAGCTAGTACCTTTCTCTCGTAAATTAGGAAAAATATTTTCGTTCGCTACCATTTCTATAGTCTCCCGGCACTTTTCAGGAGGAGCTCAACAACGGCGAATTGGGTGCTCCGAAGAGCGGAAAATGTTATATCGCCTCGTTGGTTGTTACATCACTTTTGAAATTGAAGTCATAAAACTACCGGGGAGTACTATGAGACGAGGTCGAAAAGGAGAAACGCGCAAATGATAGTTGTTTAACGGTAGCGAGTTCTTCGTAGATTGCTCCCCAACGAATCAGAGCGCGTAATCACATTGCAACCACATTTTCGAGCCTTTGAACTAGCTACGTTCGAAGATATTATCATTGATAAGGTTGCGTGTCGGAAAATCCCTCGACTTTCATATCCTTTCGATAAAATAGAAGGAGGTAGAGTCAGTCGAACGTGCACGTTTCGCTGATCGCATCCTTATTTCGCGTTTTACATGATACGCATTTTACATGATATCGAAACTCTATAGAGAGTGAAAGAGTAAGAGAGAGAGAGAGGAGAGAGAGAGAGAGAGAGAGAGAGAGAGAGAGAGGCCTGCTTTATACACGATACACGGGGTATTGTGCACTCGAAACGATATGGTAACACAAAGTAGGACAAGCTGGCATTGGCCGGACAGGAGAAAATTTACGTCCCGTTCTCTCCGATAGTAGTGCCACGGCTTTGTTTCGGAGCTTGAAAGGTACCACCCCAACTAAGCTAGTAGTACAGCGTTACCACTACCATGCCGTTAGATTTACTATTCTTTCTTTTTCGTTGAGCTCTTCCATCGTTGAAAAGGCTCACCAGGAAAGGTACAGAAGATATGTATGTACGTACATGCATACGTATAGAATCGTACCGTAGCGTGAAAGAGAGACCACCGTTGTCACGACCTCCGACCATGGTCACGACTCTACCACCCCTTCCGTCGAAGTTTAAACGCGCTACTTAGAAATAAGCGTTAACAAACCTAACTGACACTCGTATGCGACGTAAACGCGTCTCGTCGTACTTTTGTACAACAAAAGCATAAAATGATATTCGCGAACGATCGATTTCCCCCTTGACATCGACTTTTTATTTCTAAAAGTAACGCTTCTTCTACGATTTATTGTCGTCCATCTACGATTCGCATCTACGATTCAATGTCGTGCATTTTTAAAGACACTACCACCAAGCGCACGTCCGATCTATTAAACTGAGAATCACGTAAAGAAATTAAAATGGATTGCGTGGAGCATACGAGCGTCGTTTTTATCGTAAATTAAATTCCGTACACGTGCAATGTAAAAATCTATGGAACGAATTAATTTGTGTACATTGAATCGTCTCGCAAATAAAAAAAAAAAAAAAGAACAACTTAGGCTAAGGCATAAGAAATAAAAAGGAACAATTTGTAAAGATACAAAATAATAATAATAATAACCGTTTCCGGAGGTACTTAGGAATAAGAACAAAAAAAATCGTATTTGAATCGTTTCTTTGAAAACACGTAATGGACCTGTTGCACGTCGCAGTGCGCGATGATCCAAACGACGAGGAATGCCATGTGTTTCGTTTATATCTCCAATCCGTACTCCTCTACTCGTTTTCTTTGATCCTTCTAAATGCTTCTCCACCCTCTTGAACGTTTACTTTATATTTTATACTTTTATTCAGTCCAATGTTCTATTATACGTTTTCTCTTTTCGAAGCAAGTTTAAATAATTCGCCGTACAATTTCAATACGTATGTTTGTAATAATTAAATTTAAAATTGAATATTATTTCGCTTGGTAAATAATTTAAGAAAAACGAATCGTTACTAAACGTTTATCTTTGATTTCATGAATACGATTAAAAATCAAAAATAATATTTAATAATAATACTTTTACTTTTCCATCATTATTTAACGATAATGTAGTATCAAACGAAAAGGAGCCTTCCCTTTATCAAAACATGTTCGTACTACCATCTCTCGTGAAAATAATGAAACTGAATTTTGAACATTGAAACATTGCGGCATTCTACATTCGATGATAAAACAGTCACTCATCCGAGGAATAGATGGTAATTCAGATAACGATCGTACCACAAACAGGATATTTAGTGCAATCGATATCAAAGTACAATAGCAATATCAACAATAAAAACAATAAATATGTTCAAATGTAGTCCAACAGTCTTACAAATATAATCTAAGTATAAATATGAATGAAAAAAAAAAAAAATATATATATATATGTGTGTGTATTAAATCTTGGAATAATCCTTAAATATTACATTTTATCTAAATGTTTAAATATTTCAACATTTCTCAATAAAAAGAAATATTTTTTGTTATGTTTTAGCAATAAGAAACGCACGTTGCTTATATAAATTGATAATAAGACATGGACAATCAGTATTACTTTCGATGTAATATATAATGTTTTATATGATATACATTCTGTCAGAAGTAATATCAAACTAAATTAATCATTTTCGAAATGCGTCAAACATATGTGTTTATTCGATGTTAGCAGTTTTCCTCCATTGTCAGTATAATGACAACGCCATCTAACCTTGGAAGTACAAAATTTAAATTGTCTCTGAATTTTTATAAACACTTGTAAGAATCTCTAAATAATCGAGGAAGTGAAAGATATTGTATCATATTGTGCTCCGTTTTAATAATATTATTTCAATTTCAAAAAATCTAGTGCAGTACTCTAATCTGTAATATATATATGTAACGACTCGGAGAGATACGTCTTTCAACTTAAACATATTTGTTACAAAGTTACTTAACCTATTCTTACAATCTGTCATAGTAGTTTATATCAGTTGCTATATAATTTTCAAAGAAACGTTGAAAATGGCTTGTCAAGTGGCTAGTGCAAATTGCGAAAAAATGCAGAGCTCTATGGATAACAAAGATATAGACTTAAAAAACTGCAGGAAACTAATCAAATCATACATCGATTTGGTAATATTATGTTTTCAATTTTGTAATGTTAGGATAAATATTATATTATACATTAATCATTTGACGTGTTTACAGCATTTATATAGTGCCGCTTTGTTCTGGGCCGATAAAGTTGTTTCATTGAGTAACGAAGATCCAAAAGATATATGCACTTTAGCTCATTGTATGTATCTTATGAAACAATATCATCGAGCTGCGCACCTCATTAGAAGCCGTGGACTTGAAAAGGTCAAATATAAAATCAGAGATTATTAATACTAAACAATGTTTATCATAAATTATTATATGATTATCACAGTTTTTTGTACATTTTCCAGACTTACGTAATGTGTCATTATTTAGCGGTAAAAAGTCTTTATGAAGCAAGAGAATATAATGAGGCTCTACAAGTCATTAATGAATCTGAAATTTGTACAAATATAAACCAATCTGGAATTAGTTTTAACGATCGTCCTGATATTCTTGAAGATACCTCAAAAAATGTAAGTTTATTGTATCGATATTAATTTATTTAACTTATTTATTCAATAAATTTTTAATTTATATATCCGACGAATATTTCAAGCTATATATTTTATTTTCCATCAATTGTTATTTATTATTCTATTAGGTGCAAAGTGCTATATTATACGTAAAAGGTAAAGTCTATCAAGCTATGGATAATAGAGCAATGGCAACAGATTGTTACAAACAAGCTCTACATTGTGATGTTTATTCATATCAAGCATTTGAATCCCTTGTACAAAATCAAATGCTTTCAGCAATGGAAGGTTTATATGGAAATTATTTCTTATATATGTACATATACATGAAATAAGAGAACCTATAATAATACAATTGTTTAATTTTATTAGAAAGAGAACTTTTGGAATCTCTTCCTTTTGGAGAACAATGCACAGAAGCTGAAGCTGAGCTATTACGTCTACTATATGAAAGTAAACTAAAAAAATATCAAGAACCATACAAAAAACAAACGTTGGCCACCTGCAGTGTGATGGGAGTCCCTGTTATTGATAGATTGTCCGATAATTTAGATTTAGAAGTTTCTGAGGCTGAAAGATTATATTACAATTGTGATTATCATAAATGTTTTTCACTTACAGAAAGGTGATTATAGAATATTCTCTCTTTCCAATGTTTAATTCTTTAATATGTTATAAAATATTATCTTAATTAATTACATAGAATTTTGAACAAGGATCCATATCATACCGCATGTCTGCCAGTACACATTGCCTGCTTAGTTGAATTAAAAAAGACCAATGGTAAATATTATTTTTTAGTTAGGAAATTTATACACGATACTATATATTCGCTTGTAATAAATGCTTTGTTAGATAATATCTTTCTCTTTCAGCATTATTTTATTTGGCGCACAAATTGGTTGATCTATATCCAGATATGGCTTTAGCATGGTTCGCTGTAGGATGTTATTACTACAGCATAGGTACAATATTTCTACTACTTTAATATATCTTTCATAATTTTATTTTCTTAATGAATCTTTTAAATAGTACATTTATATTGCACAGGTAAAAGTGATCCAGCCAGAAGGTACTTAGTAAAAGCTACCACATTGAATAGTTTATTTGCACCAACTTGGTTAGTGTACGGGCATTCATTTGCAGTAGAAAATGAACACGATCAAGCAATGGCAGCTTATTTCAACGCGTCGCAATTAATGAAAGGTTGTCATCTTCCACTTTTATACATAGGACTGGAATGTGGATTAACGAATAATCTTAAACTGGCTGACAAGTTTTTTCAACAGGCTCAAGAAATAGCACCAAATGATCCATTTGTTATACATGAAATGGGAGTAATATCATTCTATAATATGGAGTAAGCTTTTATTAAATACTTAAATAGTATTTCGAAATCTATCTAATTTATCAAGAGTTGTAATTTCGTCTAATACAGTTACAAAACTGCAGAAAGGCAATTTAAGGAAGCTATGAGAAGAGTTCAATGTGGACTTAAGGATGTAATTTTACCTAGTAAGTGGGAAGCACTCTTGAATAACTTGGGTCACACATGTAGAAAAATGAAGAAATATGAAGAAGCTTTAAATTATCACCAACAGGTAGAAAAAAGAAAATATATACATACATCAATTTTATTAATTGAAAATTTTATTACAAAAATATGCAAGTAATATGTATTGTTGTATTATAGGCATTAGTATTAAATCCTCTAAATCCATCAACATATTCGGCAATGGGTTTTATTAATGCTTTAATGGGAAATGTACAAGAAGCAGTTGATGCTTTTCATAGGGCTTTAGGACTTAGAAGAGATGATACATTTACAACTACTATGCTAACCTATGTTATGGAACAACTTATTGATGAAGCCCCACCATATCCTGGTATATATGAAGTTTATTATCCATCAATAATGTTTCATGAATTGAAAAACTAAAATTTTGATTCACATATTTCAGATGCTCCTATCGATATTCCAAAATATACAAATCCTGATACTAGAGTAGAACCAGAAATAATAGAATCTGCAAAAACTTCTAGTAGTACAGTTAATTCGCAAGATCAAGACATCGGCAAATTAAGAGTAAATTTATTTTCTGGATGGGGTGAAGATTCCAGTAAGGCAGAAACAAATACATCTACTAGAATTACAGACTCCAGAGATGCTGTTGTAAATTATTCAACCGGTGATATGAGTTCTGAAGTTGAGATGTTAGATTCATCGACAGCTCATATAGAATATAATTAAATATCTCTGGCACATGTCTTATAAAATAAATAAATTTAACGAATAATAAATCACTTTATCCTTTTATATTATTACTGTTTTTTATTTCAGTTTGAAGATTATATATATATATATATATATATATATATATATATATATATATATATCAATAAAAAAAATATTATAATGCACATATGTATGTATACAATTTCAAAACAGATATAAAGTAGGATTAATAAATAATACATAATAAATATAATTAAATCAAACTTACTAAACATTATAAACACATGTACTAAATGAGAAGCTAACTAACTTATGTCGAAATTAACGAAGTAAGGCAGGTCTGAACACGTCTCGAAAATCTGCTTGTAGAATGAGAAACTGCGTGATATGTCTGTACGAACGAACGGATATATTCGTACTAAGGCGGAGCTCTCGGTCATCCTGTGATTGTTTATACATGCTTTTGCACTTTCTAAATTTTCCGAATAGTAAAACGTATAAAACATATATATATATATATATATATATACATACATACACACACACACGCACAACCCTATATAGCGATAATAACATTTTATCACATTCGACTGCATTTTGTTTTGTTTTTCATCAAATACGATTGATGGATAAACTTTTAAATTGTTGTCTATATCTTAATATTATTTTTCTTTCCCCCTCTCTCCCTCTCCCTCCCTCCCTCTCTCTCTATTAAGGGCATCGCCGTATTTATTTAAGAAAAGATAGACATGCGTTAGGTGCAGGACGGTTGCGTTTCAAATATCATTTCTAGAGTACTACGTGGTTTTTATTTCTCTTAGTTTATACGCTACTCGGAAAGCTGAAAAATAATTAGTTCTATATTAGTACGGTAAAAAATTAATTACATGCGAATGTATATACGTGCCAGGAATTTAGCAATATTTGCATCTGTCCAAAAAATGATATTTATACATACGTATGTACATATGTGTATATGACAATCGTATATACGAGGAAATGCAATCGATCGCGACGAATCAACGAGGGACTATTAATCAGAGAATCTTTAATAAACGATAAAAGTATCGATATTGCGAAAATAAAGCTGAAAAATCCGAGAAATAAGTGTAACGTCATAGCGCTTCAGGAGAAGCCAAAACGCCGATTTTATTTTCGCGGATATCTTTCAAGCGAGACGATGCCACGACTCGCAAAACACGCGCGCGTGAAAATCGCATTTCAGAAAATCGATTGATATACAAAATATAGATATTCATTTAAAAAAAAAAAAAAGAATATACTAATAACCTGTAGTTAACGAGACGAATTGATACGACAAAACAATTCAAATTGTTTCAAACAAATTCAAATATAGTATTGCCAACAGCAAGAGGACTAAATGGACCTACGCGCATGCGCAGTACGGCCATCTGTGCTATAGCCGCCACTCCCACTCCCCACCCCACGAAAAATATAATTTTTCGATCTATTGTACGAAAATATGGAAACATTAAAAGTATGACATAGGAATCTGAAAGCTTCCTGAACGGATACTACGTTAGCCCAAACTGACAAAATTAATCGTTAAAATTCGATAGCTATAGAAATATAATCGAAAAACGCGAGAAAAAGTTTAAATAACTTATACTTTCGATATATCTTATAATTATTTAAACGACGTATAATGAATAGGAATCTCCACGTGGTAAGACCCTGAGTCGATTGGTACTCGCGATATAGAAAAATCTAATAGGATGATGATTCTCAGTACTACCGAGCGAATGACTGTATATAATAATTTACACAATTGTTTTAGATCTTAATCGTTCTAAATTAATTACTATAGTTTCTCTCAGGTGGGACCCTTGGAGTGGGGATCCTTCAGTTGGACCTTGGACGGGCACATTCTTTCGGAAGGATAAAACACGGGGTGTTTTCCATTCTCACTCACGAACGAGTTTCAAGTAACATCTTCCGAATCTATGTATTCAGATTTCTCGCGAATCTCACGTCGACGGATCGATTTTTTCTCGTAGGAGGATTGGTCGTCGTCGTCGAGGAGCCGATCCAACGGCGAAGATTCGATACGGTGTTCGTCATCGTGGAATTGGAAACGTACGCGGAGAAAAAATATACGATTCTTTCGTACTTGTAGAACAGATATTTTTCCGCATTATAACGCCGAAAGATATCTGTTCTCTACGCGCTTTCTTTTAGAAAGGAGGAACCGAACTCTTCCCGTTGTCACGTTTGCACGCGTTTTATAGAATCTTACGTATAATATATTACGCTTTCCCATCGAGACCTCGAGATTATCAAGGAAGGGTTCCATCATCGATGGACAGACCCTATCAACGAGGATTCATCGTTCAAGGCAAAGATTTATCGTCGAAGAATTAGATTTTTACATGGAAATATTGAAATCATTCCGCGCTGAGTTCGAAGGGATTATATCCTTTCTTCCATACGTTTACGACAGTAATAACACTCGCGCATTTGTCGGCGGACATGTCGGCCATGGGTGTTTGTCGGGTGCGAGATTAAATCCTATCGAGGAATGCGCTTTGAATTTTTGTTATACCGAAAACACGACCGGTCGTACACCATAGTCCGTTATGTCTAAAGCTGACGGTGTCGGACGGTGGAGGTTTCCATATACCTCCATGGGATCTCACCCACCTCCCAAAACACCCCCTCAGCGGAAAGGCATCTCTGTACGCGGATTTTAGGGTAGAGTCACCGTTAACCCGTGGATCTCCATATGCAGCAACCTCCACGCGGTGAGATCCGGTTCGGTCATTACTTGCGGTTTATAGAATTTTAAACTCAGATCGGATCCAAGTATACGTTATAAGTATATATCGCGAATGTTATCGAACAAATGACTGCATGTCTTTATGCGTTACCAAAAATGTTTGCTTTTCGTATCTCACTGGACAGTTAAAGTACTCTCGCTTACATTCCTAATCGTGCTACGACAGATAAATATAAAGTTAAACAGGGCAGGTGCAAGGCGAATTCAGCGCATTCACCGGAACCTGGCCTCGCGTTTTGAGAGGCCCCGCGGTCTACGAAAATCACGCAATCAAAAAACATTGATTTTGATTAAATTTTTACAGTCTGATGTTACTATTAACATATGAAAGACATTTTTTTTCTTTTTTTTTTTTTAGTATCGATAATTCAGTTTAAAGGAATGACAAAAATCATCAAATAATTTAATATTATTATTGGATTGTATTATTATTTAATATTCATTTTATAAGAAATATATAATGTGTAACAGATTCGTGAATAAATAATTTCTCGTTGTAAAATTTTAGTTATAGTATGAATGTGTATTTAGGCCCCGCAAAATTTTTTGAACCCGGCCCCGCAAAAGGTCTCACCGGCCCTGAGTTTAAACATAAAAAAAGAAAAAATTCTAAAATAATATCCTAGAAAGATGCACCGAGAAATTCTAACATCTTTATCAATCTTATTTATATTTATTCGTTCTTATTCATTTTTATTTACCTCTTTCATATTCAACACTATATTTCCTATTGCACTCGTGCTTGCCATTATAAGAGGGTATAACCAACACAAGCTTATACATCGATACGATAGACGCAGCAACGGGAAAAAATACGACAAAATTTGTTGATAGATTCTTATTTAAAATCCGCCATCACTTAGTTGCCAACCCAATAGTTCATATTTTGTCGATACCTATCGCTGAAGTCCCACACGTTTCGAGCCATAACTAATGAACACCCTTAAGAGCCTAATTGTACGTATTTAAAAGAAGATAAACTTACCTGTACACGCGTAAAGCGATTACTGCGTAGTTTTCTTTATTCGTAGGTTACTTGGACAGATAACAAATATTAAATCAATATTAGTAGAGTAGAAAATTAATAATAATGTGTTCGTTAGAGAAACGTCTACATGTATATGTATCTACGTATATGTAACTTACGTACATGTACATGTATATAAAAATCGTATATAAGAAAAAATACATTAATTATCGCGAAAATCTAATATAAAAAAATGTTGGAAATAAATCGAATATCGTGAAAATGTAAGCAAAAAAAAAAAGGAAAATAGAAAACGTCTCTAAGAAACGCCGATTTTATTTTCATGGATATCTTTTAAACGAGACGATGCGCCATGACCTGCTAACATTTACGCGTGGAAATGGCGTTTTCGCCAATCGATTGGTATATAAAATGAATGTGTATGTTAGAAGAAATATATACTGATTACATGTAATTCGAGGATACGACGCAGCAACGCTACAACCGGACCAAAAAATAATTCAAAATGGCAAGGGCACCAATATCAAAGAAATTAAGAGAGTACGCATATACAATACGCCACCTGTGTGATGATTCCCCCCCCCCTCTACCCCATGAAGCTTGTTTTAATAATTTTTCGATCTATTACATGAAAATATCAAAACATTAAAAATATGATGTACAAACTTAAAAGCTATCTAAATGGACGCTTTGTTAATTGAAACTATGAAAATTATTCGTTACAATGTGATACTTGTACTAATAAAGTTAAAAAAAAAAAAAAGAAACATGAAAAAGATTTGTAAAGAAAATATCTATACGGCAACCATACAATTATTTTTCAAACGAATATTTTTGTTATTCTCAACGTTGTCATGACTCCTTAACAATGTCGATTGAAAATCATTTATTTGGTAGTCGATTAATACATTGGAAGATGTTCTTAATTAAAAAATATTTGTTAATTGCTCTAGGAGCACACATAAATTTGAAAGTGTGTTGATTAGTTGCATCGAAGTGAGCGGGCATTTTGGATACGCATGCGCAATGCGTCACCTTACGAATATTACGCGACTATATATATATATATTATATATGAATTAATTTATTAATTTTTATATATAATTGAAAACTTTATATAAAATCGAAGAATCATAAAGACATTAGAAGTTTTATTAATCGATAGCATGAAATTAAATAAGTATTTTCTTACTTGCTAATTCAAGTAGATATTTCCACACACACACACACACACACACACACATACACTCACTTGTCGTAGCACGTACGTAGTTTCTCTTTTTTAAAGCGTAATTCAAAACTATATAAAAAATAACTATATACAAATAATTGCAAAATACGATAATAAGTAAATAATGTTTAAGCAATATAAGTGTATTTTTACTGTATGATTAAATATTAAAAGTAGGGAGAAAATAGTGTAACTCGATTTATACTAAATTTTTTTTACATATACTCTTAGAATATCATAAAAGAACGACGGAAAAAAGTAAAATTTATTTGTACTGTAACGTAGAACCATGAGCAAGAGACAGTAATGTTGAATATATTAGGATACTTATCCTATTTTTATTAAAATTTGACTTGTTATCTTTTGTCCGTCCATCAGAAAATGATATAAATCTTATATTAATCATTATCATAGAATAATCATTAATCATAATTATAGAATCATTAACATACTACATTTTTTTAATTAAGGTATATTTATTATATTAAGTCCGTTTATATTTGACATCTTACGATAATATTATAGTTCATATCATTAAGTATATAAATTTAAGAAAATGATGAAATACATGAAAAATATAAGTACCTATCTAGAGAAGTACAACCTACGTATGCATGAAATTTTGTAGAAACAAAAATCATTTGCATGATAAATTTACAAAATGTATATAATATATACGGTGTAAGAAAATCTAAGATATATAATACGTATAAAATATATAATAGAGATGTATGTCTTCAGTTAGTCACAATAATTTGTTAAAAATATTATGAAATGCAGCTTCTTAATTTTTTAGGCTTTGTACGACGATAATGATATTCTGAAAAATTTTCTCTAACAGAAAATAATTTTACTACATATACAATACTTGCCATTTACTTCTTAATCAAAAGGAAGCATTTGTAATAATATTTATGATAATATATAGTGTAAGATACATGTTATTGATCACTTCTACTTCTACTTTTCATGTGTCGAACTTTGTCTTATAAATATTAATCTTCCTTATCTATAGCACTAAGTCGCTCAAGAATAGGTGGATGACTATGGTTCCAAGCAGAATACAATTTATCGTATAAAGGATATTGTAGATTATCTTTCTGTAATTTAATCAATGCTTTCTTCAATGGTTCACTATATCCCAATTCTACAGCAAGTTTATCTGCTTGAAATTCAAATCTTCTCATAATAACCACTGATATAAATTGCATTACCTGAAAAGAAAAATCAAATTTTATATATCACGTTAAAAATGTAGATATAAAAATTATTGAAATTTATTCTGAAAAGTAGATTGTAAAAATGTAATTAAATAAAAATATTGATATTTAAAAATACTTACTGTATTGAGTGGGAATAAGATATATTTGGTCACAATGATAAATCCAATAAGGAGTGGTTGCGAATTCTCAAAACCAAATCCAGCATACATTGGTGCATAGTTCATTAGTTTGGCAAACGCAACAAAAGTTATGATGAAATTGATCTGTAAACATAAAATTTATAAAATATTTAATTGCATTTAATATAATATATATATATATATATATATATATATATATATGAATACTGGTAATAATTAAACCTATACCTGTGATAAAAAGAATCCTTTTAAAGTGTGATTAAACTTCCAGTGAGCCAATTCATGAGCAAGTACACCCAATACCTCATCCGTCTCACAACCAATGTCTTTCCTAACATCATCCTTATCTGGTTTGTAGTATTCTTTCACAAGAGTATCAAATAACACAATTCTTTTGTGTTTATAGAAACCATACATATAAGCATTACTATGCGAAGACCTTTTAGATCCCTCAACTAGATATAACTTATACAAAGGGAACTTTAGAGAGGCAGCAAGTGCTTCGATCTTTTGCTTTAAATCTCCTTCTGGTAATGGAGTATACTTATCGAAAAGTGGTGCTATTACTTCTGGGTATATAATCATCATAAATAATGTTACAAAAACAGAAAATGCCCAAAGATAAAAGAAGAAGAAATCACCGCCATTCATTACAATCCATATCACTCCAGACATAAGAGGTACTACAATTATTTCCAATACAATCAATTTTAGCAATTGATCTTTTATAAAGAATAATGGTTTCTATAATAAATAACATAATGTATATTTGAGTAATTAATAAATAAAACATTATGAAACTTAAGAAACTATAAGCACTTACCTGTTTGTTAAATCCATGTTTCTCTTCCAATACAAATGTATCATATATACTCAAAGGTAATTCGATAATATCAAAAATGATAATTTTAATGAAAACGCACATAGCGCTGACAATAATTTCATTTTCGTGATTTAAACCAAAATATTTTGTTAACTGAATGCTCCATTCCCAATAATAATAAAATGCAAAGAATAATAAAAGTATCTGTAAAAGTTTTAAGCCTTAAGATAACTACTAAAAAAAAAAAAAAAGAATAATACGTTATATACACTTTTAAAGTATCGTTACTTACAGTATTGAAACATTGGGAATATAAGTTTTGAACTAAATTGTAGTTACTTTTATCTAAAGCATAAAGACGTGCTTTGTCGTAAACATCTTTGGTCATAATATCTTTTACATTATCAGGTATATTGACCAATCGTTGCAACAACTTTCTCTGTAATATTCATCATAATAATTATTCATTCAATTAATTGAAAATACAATATTATATGATAAATATAAGAAAAACATTCTGGGTTAGAAAATAAATGTAACCTACCTGACGCAAATTCAAGTAAAGATCCCAAAAGTACAAGGCCCATATTAAAATTAATAACTCGTAACGAATATTTTCTTCGAGAAAACCCATGAGACTGGACATTGTTTATATATTTATATATATAATATATAAATAATATATATATATATATATATATATATATATATATATAAATTAATGAGAATAAATTATATAAAGATCAATGAGGCCAGAAACATCGTGTCGAACATGAGAGAATACCGGAAACAATTACATATATACGATCACGTTGTTTGACATAAAATGGTGGTGGAAAAGGAACTATAGCCAATCCTTAAGGTAAAGCCTCATGAACGATAGATTAGTAAACAAAAAATTTTTTAATAAATTTTATCTGATCATTCAGTGTTGAAAATAATTTGATATAAGTAGCATTTTTAATAGGATATAATAAGAAGAAATCAATATGAATATTTAAAGAAATAGATAATTTATGTCAATATATATAAATCTCGTTCACTTTTCGTCTTTTTAATAACAGTTGGACTTTTAGTAACAGGATTTAGAGATAATAATTGACAAAACTATGAAATTTACTAATAGATAGCGCTTTCGTCACATATCGAAACAAAAAAAAAATGCGATTTAGTGTGATTTTCTTTTATTGATTTAAAATTACAACTTCTATAGTACGATCCTAATGTTTTTGATGATGTGAAAGGAAATTCGATCGTCAAATTTTCGTTCGAAACTTTTTTAACGTTTCTCGTTTTAAGGCTGTTTTCAATATATTAATGTAGTGGTAACACATTACATTGTTGTTTTTCATTTTGTTTGTTAACAATTTTTAATTAAAGTGTTAGTCTTAAGCTCTTAATTAAAGGATTAATTAAACGATTACACATTTATTTCTTAGTAAACAGCGATAAAAAAAGAATTAGTATTTCGATATTTGAGTGTAGCACATAATGTATCATAATAGTGATTTGCATAAACAATGTTTGAAACTGACTAGCACTTATCTATGAATATTAACAGAGTATGAACTTTGACCCAAGATATTTTGCAGGGACACTGCGACGTTATAGTTTTCAATTCATTCAAGCAATTCCATATAAAATAAATTCTTGTACTCGAAATGGCACCGGAAAGATCGAATATGTCTGCTACAAATCAGTTGAGAAATGCATCCTCCCTTTTCACAAGGTATTTGCATGTAAATAAAATATAAATATTTATATTCAATACAAATTAAAATAGAACAATTAAATGTACACACGTGTAGGTTAAAATAAAAAGAATCAATCGCTTTGTATTTATGAATTTTAGAAGTTATATATTTGAAAATTCTTTAAAAACAAAACAAAAAAAAATCAATCAAAGATACTGTCTTACAGCATGCCAGGTATACAATCAGCCTTTAACGCATATAATGCACCGGCAACGGGTGCTCCACCTCCTTTACCACCAAGGCAATCTATCGGATATAACGAATATAGACCAAGTTATTTAAACAGTTATGGGAATTACGGTAGTATGAATAATTATTATAGAGGATACAATAGCTATGGTTCTTTTGGCGGATATATGGGATATCCAAATAATTCTAATTATAATAATTATGGGTTTATGGGTGGACCTAGTGGAGATATTGAAAGTAGGTATGTTAAATGTTCGTAAAAGTGTTTCAGATAATATTGTAAACTTTAGAAAAATATATTGACAGTATTTAAGTAAATAAAATTGATGTGCATTATAGATTTGCACAGTATGCAGAAGACAGCACGAGGTCTACTTTTCAAATGTTAGAAACTGTCTTGCAAACATTCTCATCTGTTACAATGTTATTGGAATCTACATACTTTGCAATAACAAATTGTTTTAAGGCTATTTTGAGCGTTGCAGACAGCGTTGGAAGATTGCGTTCTACTATTAGTCAGCTTTTGAGCACATTTGCTTTAATTCGTTTCTTAAAATGGATATACAGAAAAATTAGTTATACAATTGGTAAGTTGAAATAGTTTCTTAAATTAATTAAATATCTATAAATGTTCAAGTATATTATTAATATTATTTTTATATAACACGTTACATAAAATATATATAACATCATTATAAAGGTTTACGTAAAGGAAGTCTTGCCGAGGAGGAATTATGGCAAAGATCATTAATTCAAGCAGTAGGAGGGGAAAGGAGTTCCACTTCTTCATGGTCTAATTTTCTACTTCTTGGCATATTTGTTATCGTTCCATATTTGATTCATAAAATATCGAGTAATGTTAAAGAACTTAAAGTAAAATGTAAGTTTAATTTTGAATTGAAATGACATAATATATAAATTTATTACATTAGTGTACAATTTTAATTTGAAATATTGTAGGTACTGATCCTAAAGAATGGACGAATTTTAAAGAACCAGTTTATGCAGCAAACGCCTTATACGATTTTACAGCTACATGTAATGATGAATTGAATTTGAAAGCAGGACAAAAAATTTGGTTGGCTCCCCAACCTTTACAACCTAAAAATATACCTGGTTGGTGGTTAGCAACTGATAGCAAAAATGTTGGTTTAGTACCATCCAATTATGTTACTATTGTAGCACAACTTAAAAAAAGACCAGAAGTAAAACCACCTGAGAGTTCACCTTCAAATGTGTCTATACAAAATGCAAATGAATTTCAACAAGATTCTTTGTTAGATAATGGACATAATAATTATAGAAGTAATAATCAAAATGTTGAGTTACATGAAACATGTGATAACGGAAGTCAAAAAAAAGAATCTCCCGAAACATCTAATAAGACTGATTATTGTGAAAAACAATTGGCATAGTAAATAAAATTTTGAATATTGTCAATATATGAGTAGAGAATGTATTTTTGTTCTCTTAAAATTTAGTTTTATTTAATAAAATATAGAATGCGTTTAATGCTATAAGATGTTAAAGGGGATACTTAAAATAAAAGACTATATTATTAGGGAATTATATGTAAACATTAGCACACATTTATAAAATATTAGAAGTATTTAAATATAAAGACTTTAATATTTTAAGAATAGATAATATGAATTCTTTTTTTTCTTTAATTAGCTTTTGAAAAACAATTTTAATAAATGAAATCAAAGATGAAAATGTGTATCTTTTATAATTATGCTTAAAAATATTGTACAAATAAACATAAATGTTAATATTTCATAAAATTTGATCTAAAGGATATTAATAAAAGATATATAGGTATTAGTTATAGTCACAAACACATCCATGTGATATTAATAATTTATTAAAAATAATATTTCAACAACTCTTTAATTATAATCTCTGCTAATCCATTTTTAGCATTTAATCTAAATATGACATTTGTCACTGTACTGTCGGTAACACAGAGTACTTTGTTAATATTGTAAGGGTAATATTTTAATAATGATAAAAATGTTGGTTTTTAATGTTAAATTGTTTTTCTTCTTCTCAATTATCGTTAATAAAATTAAACAAAATAATAAAATTAAAAAGAAATTCCTTTCCAATTTTTTCCTAAATAATAGTCTTTATTAGTAAAGTATCGACATTTTCTCTTACTATATATTGTATAGTATATATTGATGATAGCGCGTGCGCGCGTGGATTTAAAAAGTCAGCTTAAGAATGAATATAGAATTTTATCCTTACATTCAGTTCGAACGCATCAGGTCTGATAGAACAACCTACGCGACGAGTGAAAGTTATTTCTTTTTTACAATACTCTCATACATATTATTACATATTTACATATCAAGTAATAATTTTATCCTCGCGCAAAGATATACTCACAAATAAATCTTCTATTGTGGTACGATCGTTTATAATTATTTGCACATAAATATAGAAGGTATTAAAAGGTGCTTCGTTCTAATACAAAAAGTAAAAAAGAAGTAATAAGCGTGCAAATTAATTTTCAAGAATGGCTAAATTTTTAGCCACTATAAAAGCTATAATAACACGTTTGGTATTCGCGTCGCATGGTTTTATTGCTATCTGGCAGGTAACGACGTTTAAGAAGAATCCACTTTTCTGGTACCTTAGTTGTCCAATATTGCTCCTCTTTTTTGAGGGTGTTTTCACTCTCACTATAAAAGAAAACCAAGAATGGAAATGGTGAGTTTTAACGAACAAATTTTATTTCTCTTTAATGCGGCTTTTACGCGAACACATTTATATATACAAATATATATATATATATATATATATATATATATATATATATATATATATAACATGAAAAACTTGATGAAAGTTATAATCTTAACAATGCGAAAACTATATAATTATGCACATTATTGGATAACATATAATAAATAATTTTTAGTTCTTTTTTTTTCTTTTTCTTTTTCATATCTTTACTTATTTGTTATAAATGATGGTGAAATTACACGAAGCATTTTACGGAATATAAGAAGCAAACTAAATATCTTTTCTTTATTTTTTTTTACATAAAACCGAACGGATAGAGCTTTTCTGATATCCTGTAATAGGAAGGGTGTGTTTTTGTGGGACCGTCTCCGTTTGACAGACGGAAATTGGAGCATTAGTAACTCGAGCGGCCGAGTTGGAATCTACTTTGTATGATAGTTGGATAGGGTCGAAAATTATTGACTCCGTAAAAATATTTCAAACCACTAACCTGGATTCGACGTATCGTTTCCATTCATCGCTTCGAACTAAGCCATTAAATAGCGTTCGTTATCATTTCAGGTTTTGCCCTTCAGTATTTTTATATTTAAGCAGCGTAGTGCCAGCAATTTGGCTCTTGGAACTCGACAAAGTTGAGAAGAGATTGAGATCTCGAGAATCTAATATCAATATATCCGAGAATTTTGATTTATCCAATTTGGCGGCCGAAGATTTGAAACATTTAGAAAAAGCTTTGGGTGTACGTATAAAAAAAAATAATAAAAAAGAAGAAATAAATAAAAAATAAAAAACGATCAGTTAATTTATCTTTCTTATTCATACATATTTAATACATATATTATATATATATATATATATATATATATATATATATATATATATAATATATATATATATATATGTATATATATATATGCATATATATATATGTATATATATTATATATATGTATTATATATATATAATATATATATTATATATATATGTATATATATATATATATATATATATATATATATATATATACATTAATATGTATATATGATAGAATGTTTAATTATTATAATTTAACTGTTAAGGTGAACATTAATTTACCAGACATCCAAATATCAACCGAAACCTGGGTGACTTTGATAGAACAATTTTTAATGCTAATCTTAATAATCGGTCGATGGATGTTACCAAAGGGAGATCTTACGAGAGATCAGTTGAGTCAGTTACTGTTGGTATACATCGGAACTGCTGCCGACATTATCGAATTCTTTGATTCCTTTAAGGAGGACAGAATAGCTCGCGAACCAGTCCTGGTATATTTAACTTTGGGAATATGGGCTTGGTCGTTGATGCAATTCACGGTCGTCCTCACTGCTACTAAATCGAGAAAATCGCGCTTATCTTCCGGAAGTGCTATGAAAAAGAAGGTGCAAACGGAAACGGGTTGTTGTAGTATCGATATTTGGGGCATTGCTCTTAACATGATCCTTCAGGTAAATAAATCGTAAAATATATTATACCATAAACGATTTTTGTATAAACACTTTTTATTACATTATATATATATATATATATATATATATATATATATATATATATATATATATATATATATATATATAATAAAAATTACATGACTTGCATATGAGACGGTGATCATAGTGAATATGGTCCAAATCATATACTTCTAGTTTTGAGATATTTTGACACTTGGGTTTGAATTATTGGTACAAATTGTTTTTCTATAATGAGACAAACAAAAAAAAACAAGAAAAAGTAAATACATTCATTCTTGAACAATAATTCTTTTATGTACTCAAAAAATTTTAATAATAACGCGCGAGACAAAATTCGTCCTTCAATATCTTAAACGGCTTGGACGATCAGTTTTACGATCAAATATAAAAATACAATATCTTTCTTTCTCTTATTTTCACAGGACGGACCCTTTCTGGCATTTAGGCTGATCTTAATAATACATTATCAAATAGTCAGTTACATGAATATATTTTTTACATGCAAGAACACATTGGTAATACTCTTACAGTTGTACAGATTGTACGTCGTTCACAGTGAAACTAATAGCAAACGAAAGAAAGAGAAGTACGAGAAATACGAAGTGCCTAACATCAGTATTATTTCTCGAGCGGATATGTCTAAAGAGACGAGATGTAGGAGATCTCAAGACGATAGAAAGAGGAAAAGGAGGCGAGAAAGAGACGTGGAAGAAAATTTATCTGATTCGGAGGATTCTACCGAAGAAATCGATAAATTTGATTCGTCACCGAAGCAAACGATTCGTTCTAAACGGTAAGACGTTTTATCATCACAACTCGTGATCGATCATTTCATTTTATTTTCATGATTCCCCATATTCTAATAAGATTATTTAGAAAGAAAGAAATTTTATGATTATAGAAAACTTCGTCAGGATACTGGTTATTCGACATCGAGTTCTCGCAATTCGTCAAAACATATAAAATCAAAGAGACAAGAGATTAGAAGGAACAACAAAGGTTCGCGTAAAAGCGAATCCAAAAATCTTGATGAATCGAGCGACAATGAGACGCGTAAAAGAAAGACCAACAGATCCGGCGAAAGACACGAAGGAAGAAGAACATTTGAAGATGGTAGAACGAAAAGTAGAAGCGAGGATTCTAGCAAGAGTTCTGGCAAAAGAGAAAAATGTGAAACCGAGAGTGAAATCTCGACGCAGGATCTCAATGGTAATAAAACTCCTAGCCAGAGTAGCGATTCGGAGTCTGAAAGAAAAAGGTAACTTTTATCAATTGTATAAATTAAAATGATCTTTGATATTGATCTTATTAAACGAAATATGCTTCCAATGGAACAGTGGCAAACGAGTTCAACGTAAACGACGGCAAAACAAGGACTGACAACGAAATCTTGGCATTGTCGCTTTGTTCTTTCTTTGTTCAACAATTTTGGTCGTTTTTGTACTTATTATACATACTGGGATCAACGATGGTTTGATATTAGTCTCAAGAACGAAAGCAAATATTTTATACCTCAATCGTTCATAGCTTTTACATTTCAAACTCAAAAGTTGATTAAACGACTTGAATGAATATAATGATTATAGAGATAAAAAAAAAAATATTTGGGTGTAAACCTTTTTGAAGAATCATATTTCTAATCTAGTTAATAAAACTCAAAGATAATAATTATCGTTATTAATTGCGTACATATATGTTTTGCATGTAATTGTCGAGTTCTTCATTAAGTTCTATAATCTCTATTTCGATCGAAATAAACGTAAATCAATAAAACCATTAATATTTCTGTAATACCAATAACTTGTTTTTCTTTTTTTTTTTTTATGAATTATATCTTCATATTTAAAATACGTAATTCAAACAAAACTCTTATCTTTGTGTAATAAACTTAATAACTTAACGTCGACATATGTTACAAAACCATTATTTCGTACGTATAATTGTATGCATTGTTAAATGTTTGATCGGATTATATCGAAACGTATCTAAAACAACATTAAACTTAATCGTACAACTAAACGGTACCTACACATGTCGTAGTTAACATAATAAACGTAAAAATAATGAAAAACATGATCATAACAAGACCATTCGGTTAATGAAAGAAATATGAAATTTGTTAAACAATTTGATTATTCCACGAATCCAACCATTGGAGAGATTTATCGGTTGTATCCATCGTATCAACGTAACCAGCTAAATCCTCTTGACGATTACCACCGGCTGTGGTACAGTATAAAACGGCCGTACTCTCTAACAATTCTTGCAAGGACTGCGCTTTCGTAGAATTCTCCATTTTTGTCGTCGTACATTCCTTCTTTATAGAATTCACTATATTCGAAGTTTCTTCGTTAGGCAACATATCATAATTTCTGTATGGAAGCTGAGATTTCCTTCTGTTTTCTCGACGAGGAGTAGAATTAGTATTACCAACGATACCATTCGTATTAATTCTCGTATTTTTTAATGTTGCCTGTTGATGATGCTCGATAAAAGTCGATTGCGTACGATCCGTGACATCCAATGAATCCTTTATCTTTTCCACCGTAAAATGAAATCTCCTCCACTTTCCATGTGGCAATCTAATGCTAGCTTTCCTCTCTGTAAAATCTCCTCTCGAATTAAAGTCTATTCTTCTCTCCTCCTTGCCCCATATCGTCTCTTTCGATTCTTTCGAACTGTTACGTAATATATTCGGTTTTTGAGTTTTCAAAGGAATAGCATAGTTCTCCGATTGTACAGTGGACTTCCTTGCTATACTCCTATTGTATTCTGATAGGATTTTTGCAATTTCGGATGTTTCGTTCGTGGACCAATTCTCAATGGGGTTACCAGTCATACAAGACTTATCTTTATTTTCTCTCAATGCTATCTCCAATGTCGATCTATCGTTAAA
Organism: Dolichovespula media; assembly: GCA_911387685.1. Taxonomy (NCBI): domain Eukaryota; kingdom Metazoa; phylum Arthropoda; class Insecta; order Hymenoptera; family Vespidae; genus Dolichovespula; species Dolichovespula media. The sequence goes on from OU426851.1 coordinate 18,141,081, forward strand.
ATTCTTTCTCACGGTTTTAATACTTTGATTATCGTGTATATTTTCTCGTTTCTCTTGCCTCGCGGTAAATAGGCACTTGGTCATTACAATATTCTGCGGCTTGTTAACGTAATTCATCATACCTTTTCTACAAAAATTACTTCCACCGATCGATGAATTCTCGTAACTCGAAAAAGTATCCTCCTTTGGTATGAGAGTTTTATAAATCGTATTCATTTCCATGAGTGCCTCGTCGTTCACGGTATCCGTAGTCAATTTCGCCATTCCTATCTCGTTAGAGAACGGTTTGAATATTTGATTCGTAGATGTCGAGTAACAATTAGAAGTTTTGGCGTCTGTCGTTCTTACGAATATCAATGAACTCTTTGGCGATGGTCTTGGAAGTATATTGGCAAATTTCAATTGGCTGCTGTGCAATGTTTGAACATTGTAAAAATTGTTAGACGGTTTTTGTCGTTCGGCTACGAACATCGTCGGTGTCGTTGTCGACCAAGAATTGCTTTTAACAAAATTTGCAGAGCTGCTCTGAATGCTCTGAGACATGGCGATTGCGTATCCTTCCAAAAAGTTCTCTTCCTCTGTAGACTTTCTTGAACCGTGGGCGATCGCGTCCAACGATTTTCTACCGCAATTACGAAAGTTCCCAGCAAATTCTTGCTTGTCCTTCGACGTATCAGAAAAATTACGTTCCTGCTGATGCCGCTTTCTCTTCTCTTCGTTATTCCTTCGATATACCGTGGTTATCATCTGCGAAAGATATTAGCGAGATAATATCGACGATATCATTTCTGTTCTTTAAAGTTTTCATTATATATATTCGTCTCACCTTTCTACCTCGTTTCTTTTCGCTCGACGATGACCATTCGCCGTGTGGATCTACCGAGACCACTTCTATCTCAGATTGATCAACGATCTCACGATAAGAAAGACCGTCCAAACTGACGAAACAATGTCCCAAATATTCGGCTGCAAGCCCGACCTGAAATAATTATCACATTTATTTTCGTTCGCGAATTGTTAAAGAACAAAAAGAATCAATAAATAAATATAAATATTGATTAAAATAAAAGATAAAAAGGAAAAAGAATCGAGAATATTTCTTACCTGAGGATGAAAAATTGGTCTTTCGTGCATTCCATGAACTGGCCATTCCTTCCATTGAGTCTCGTCCCTAATCGTTGGTGCTTGATAAGTAGCTCCAACGTTACACATTTTACGGGTCACCGATCTAGTGTTCATATACGGTATTGGCGATGATTTGGTTCGACTAGAGATAATAGACATAGAATTTTCAAAGCGATCCTTCCTTTTGGCCGACAAGAGACACTGTCTTGGACGTCGAAAATTTTTATCCATGTCCTTCTTACTAACTCGCATTGGATTCCGTCGAACTTCAAAGGTCCCACGACTAAAAAGTAAGCTTTACGTTAAATAACGATTCGTTTCATCACTTATAGGATCGAATTAAGTTTCTTTTTTTATTTATTTTCTTTTTTTTTCAGCACCGTTCAAATTTCAAACTCGAGAGATATACACGCCACGTTATTGCGATAAATGATCCTAGATCGGATTATTTGATCTGTCGATCCATCATGGATCATTTTCAAGGAGAACGACAAATAAACGATTAGTCGAAAATTTTCGCACGTTCACAGTGAATAATTTTAATTATTAATAATGGATATTAAAAATGATTAACCGGCAGTATCTATCGCTATCGTTCGCCATTTACCGATTATGTTTTGTTCGGAGTTTTGTTAAAATGTTTGTACGTTCTCACAGTAATTCGAGACAATCTGTATGTTTTGTAAAGAAAAAAAAAAAAAAAAAGAAAAGAAAAACATTATCAGTTAAATATTGCTCCTTGTCCGATAGCGAACAACTTCTCTGCGAAAAATTATACATGCATTGCTAAATGATTAATGACATCTGTGTGTGTGTGTGTTTGTGCGCGCGCGCGTGCATGTTCTTTTACGGTTAATTTTCTTTTCAAATTTTATGAGATAATTCCAAATAAATACGAGAGAGAGAGAGAGAGAGAGAGAGAGAGACACAATTTCGGGAAAAAATATAAAACGTAAGGAACGGTTGTTTACATTCTTTTTTATCTTTTTTTTTTTACATTCTAACTACCCAAAGAGAAATAATTAAACCAAAAAGAATGTAAAAAAAGAATTAAATTAATATTACTCTCTCGTATTTTTCATCCATCTAATACTAATTATTCTCCCATAAAAAGACTTGCTATTATTCAAAAAAAAAAAAAAGAAAAAGAAAAAAAGAACCGATCCTCGATAGCGAAATGTCGTCAATCGTTTGAACTCATTTGCTTTGATAATATTAAAAAAAAAAAAAAAAAAAAACCGAAAAATTTAAAAAAAACAGCGAAAGATGAAAATATAGATTATATAATTAAAAAAAGAAAAGAAAAGAAAAAGAAAAAAAAAGTTAAACGAGAAAGTCAACCTCTTAAAGCAAAACTCACTTTTTATTCCTCATCGTCCGATTAATTCGTTTTATTTTCTCTACGAGAAAACCAGAATTACTACTTCCACTGCTACTATTCGTTTCGATCGAGTCACGTCTGTCATCATTGTCATCTTTGGAAGATCCTCCTTCCTGATCGATTGTAATTTCACGAGGAAATTTCGACGCGTCCATGTTTCCCCTTTTAAAATCGCCGCTCATATCAGAAGCTGATCGATGATTGGCCGAGGTATCCGACAACATCGCGACCGCCATGAAATCTTCCTGCAACGCTATCTGTGATCCCACCTCTTTTTGTTCCAAGATATACCGATTTCTGTTGTTCCCCTCCTCTCTCTTTCCCTCGTCGTCGGACTTTCCTTCTCTCTCTTTCATATCATCATCTTTGCTTGGCGACGTTTTACACAAAGGCACGATTATTCCTGACTTTTCTTTGTCACATTCTATCTCCTTCAGACACTTGCTCGTCGACGAATCAACGATAATACAACGAAAGAATTTAGAATTTCGCAAAACTTCGGCATCCTTTCTCTTCGAATTTATCCAACTCGTGTCATTCTCATATTCAAATTTATCATTGACAATCGTATCATTCATAATGTTCTCTTCTTTCGTATTTAAAAGCGAGCTTACTTGTTCGTCGTCCATTTAATAAAGAAAAAAAAAAAAAAGAATGAACAGGTTAAATGATTCAAACGAAAACACTTGGACCGTATTATAACGTGTCGTTTTAAAAATCAAAATCTAATTATTGTTTCTGCCAGTTCATTTAAGCTCGCGTCCTGTATTTTGGTTAGCTTCGTTTGATTGCACTCGACGAATTACAAGTCACAAGAGTATCTTCGCGCAATAAAGAACGAGGCTCCTTAGATCGAACACAATAATAATCCGTCAAGAAGAATTAAAGTACGTTGCAACCGGTTGCAACGAGTTATCTACGTTGTCAACGAACTTCAGTCCGATGACATGCATCGTGCTACTTTCAAATGTTTATTTTCTTTCTCACATTAGTACGTCGCGCCATCTTCGAAAATAAAAGTGGAATCGTTTTTTTTTTTCAAAGCTCAATCAAGTGCATTCGAACGATCCTCAATTGTATTCTATAAAATCATAGAATTAATTGAACATAGAAAAAAATTTCTTTGCTTATCGTCGTCAGCTATTGAAAAAAAAACAAACAATAAAAGGAAAGAAAATAAGCGTCTCTTTTCGGGTATACGTGATCTTTTAATTGGAGGGAAATTTAAAAATGAATAACTCATAATATTCTCTCACGGATACTAATTTTATTTCCCCCAAAAAAATACTAAACTATATACTAGTTAATGCTCTTAATATTCATTACTGCCATATACACACACACATGTAATGTAATACATGACGAGGATAGACGATGGGTACAGTAACGTCGATCTTATTGCACGTTATATAAATTATAAATTAAAATAGAATAAATGTCTTTGGCACTCTATCTTGGCTTAAAAACTTCAAAATAGTATTTACAAAGAAGAAAAGCAGGATCTCTGTGTTTCTTTTTTCTTTCCAATTTTGTAGTTGCCTCTTTTTTTTTTCTTAATTCATATTGTCTGTAGTTAATGCAAGAGTTGTAAGGACTGAACGTCGATTAGGATTCACTCCTAAATTTTCCCAATTGATCCACGACAAACGTGCGGTCAGATCTGCAATTAAAATCATCAATGTTTTTGTTAGAGCGTTTTATGGAATTCTCGTCATCTTCTAGAAAAATTTTATAACATTTTTCATTTTTAAAAATGTAATTCGCAAATAATTTAATTCGCATTAAATTGTGATACGTTGGATAAACAAATGTTACAGATAATAAAAAAAAAAAAACATTTCGTCGGCTTACCACTGGTGTTCCATTCAGCACGTTCACCGTTGATTTCACCTCTAAGGCACCTCTCAACATAAGTCAAAGGATCGAGTCTAGCCGCTAGTACTTCTCGAAGAAGAGCAATATAAGCTATTGCCAAACGAAGAGTATCAATTTTTGAGAGTCTCTTCTCGTACGGGAATGTTGGTACGTGAACCCTAAGCTCGTCGAAAGCCGAGTTGATGCTGCTAAAAATCGCAATCACACTGACAATCTATTTATTGCTAATAGGGCGTAGATATATTAATACTTTAATTTCGTGGGGGAAAAAAAAGGAACAAAACGAATACGTACGGATTCGATACGGCTATATACAACTTATAAAATGATTACAAAACACGGATACACTTGACTCGCGATTTTACGGAGGCGATCACCTAATCCGATTAGGACTTTTTAAACTTCAATAAGCCGAGAGACGTGCGCCTTCGAGAACGATAATTTTTTTTGCGGATCCACTCAAAAGCGTAATCGGTATCAGGGATTAATCGACGAGCAATTCTTACCAAAATTCTTGAACAAACATTCATCTCATATAAGGAGAGCTAAGAAAAAACTTAGAGATAGAAATTGTAATTCTCACGTGATCCTTAATCGAATCGACTTCGAATAGTTCATCCGACAATTAACCGTTCTAATATCTTAATATTTTAACGATGATTCGCACTTCAAAGTTCTATAGAAAAAAAAAAAAAAAAAAAAACAGAAAGAAAGATCTCTATCAAGAGTAATTTCTCACCTCAGCATACGTTTTCTTTCGCGTATGTTCGCGGCATGCCGTTGAATTCTATACGGACTGCCATTTGGATAATAACCTTCCTCCACTCCGTTCATATCAGCGTCATTGTGATCTGTAAATGAGAATGAACCAAAAAGAAAAATAATTTTTGATAAGATTATGGGAAAAAAAATGAAGGGGAAGCGAAACGAATATACATTTTTATACGTTTGTTAGAGTCGGCAATAATTAACAAGTATAAAAACGAATGGTTAAATTAAGAATCCATCACTACCTGGAGTAGCAACTGGCATATGATAGTGCAATGGTGAATGCGTGTGCGAGGAAGCGTGTGCAACGTGTTGGGAGGATCTACTCGCATAAACGCAAGAAGGCAATTCCGCTATATCCTCTTCACTGATGTCGCTATTCGGACCGACGTAATATTGAGAACTGAAAAAGTAATCGCGTGATCATCATCGTCGTCATCGTCGTCATCGTTATTATCATCATCATCATCATCATCATGATTAAAGTTAATAGTAATTTTTAGCACGTATCTCAAAGGAAGGAGAATGTTATGAATGATAAAGATAGAGAATGAGAGAGAGAGAGAGAAAGAAAGAGAGAAAGAGAGAGAGAGAGAGAGAAAGAGAGAGAGAGAGAGAGAGAGAGATGAAAAAAAGAAAGAAAAGTAAAAGCAACCTGGTACAAGCGACGGTAGAATCGGCTGGTCTCGAAGCAGTACCGACACGATGGCGGATTCTCTGACCTCTGTCCTCGTAATCGTATCCTGGATGGCTCGTCATACTTCTTTTCTTACTTCTTTTTTTACTCGATCTCACGAAAGCATTCGTCGTTCCTACCTCTTCTTACGAAACTCTTTGTACCCCCAAGCGAGAGAACGATCTTAGCGTTTGAAAACCCCCTTTAGACGAATACTTCGATGAATATTTTTACGAAGCAATAGTTCTTCTTTTTTTTTTTTATCGCACTTTAGAAATCAAGAAACCCGGTCTTCGTCGAGTAACACTTAGACCCTTTTTTAATCACTCTCGGATAATCTTGTTAAATAATTGATCTTTCTCGAAGAATAATACGAAAGATCCGTCGAAAGATCACTTTTAAGAGATCACACGCGAATCAAATCATTCTTGGACATCGGATAAATTTCGACTACCGCCGGAGTGCCTAGGGAGACTGGTTTATATAAGAAATCCCGCCGTTAGGGGATGATCGATACCAACCCCTGGGCGTGGACTCTACCCAATCAGCTTCGTTCTTCTCCGAAATGATTATCACGCTCTTTTCCGATTGGTGAAGGCTTAATAGCGAACGTTTGTCTACCGAGCGTACCTGCGGTTCATTGTTACTGCCGTCGAAATTTTATTTTAACTTTTTTTCTTTCACCCTCTCTTTCCCCTACAGACACAGACTCGCACAGACACACACACGCAAGCGCGCGCACACACGTGCGATTCCAGTTCCACGATAAACCCCGAGCAGAATGAGGCGAGAGAAAAGCTAGAGGATAAAGTTATATGACGAAGAATTATACAATTTTTTTTTTTCTTTTTTATTTGATCAAGAATGAATGAACGAGATCGTTTAAAATATTTTTTCCTTTTTCTATCAATGCAAAATATTCGACAGCTTTTATTATCATTTATTATTTGCATCTTTATCCTTAAATTAACCTTGACAAATATATTATATCTTAATAAATTCTTCCATGAATCTGATCGATATAAAATTAAAGTTATACAAATCGATCAACAACATTAACTGCGTGACAATCCGTGAGATAGAAAATTCATCAAGTTTTCGGAACTATAACAGACAGAAAGGGAGTACAAGGAAGAACAGCGATGCTCTCCCTGTTAAAGGGTGCGAAAATTAGTCTTCCTAGCTATATGAATAGGCCAATATTCAAATGAGGTATGTTTAGCTGACGCACAATGGAGAACGACGTCGTCGGCGAGTTGGTGCAATTATGCAAGGTGTTAATGCGACGACAATAGTGATTCGGTGGGATCGCGGGTAGCGCTTGATAAAGTTTTGTCCATTCGATAAGTGAAAAAGGAATCTCTCTCACTCTCTCTCTTTCTCTTGTAATGGAAACTGGAGTAAATCGTGTGGGAGAGAAGGAAGGACTAGTATTGTCGGGATAAGCGATCAATGTACGATATAATTGGGATTAGCCTTCGAGTGCATGAGAACTCTGTCGTTCTTATATACCCTTCTGATTTCATTTTCCTCCTTTATATACTTCATTTACATATTTCGATATTATCGCATCACCAAGCGATCGATCTATTCATTATTATCAAATCGAGATGTTTATAAATTAACTAACTCGACAATTTTTTATCTCTTTAATCTTTTTTTTTTAGTTCGTTCCTTTTTCCTTTTTTGTTTCTTTTCTTTTTTTTTTCTTTTCTTTTCTTTATAACCGATACAATCTTTAACGCAAATATCGGTAAAGACAAATGGAAAATCTATGCGGTAGAAACGAAAAATCAAAAACAACGATAACCGATACTGTTGCTCTCGGATCATAGCCAGATGTAACTGAAGCATCCACTCGAGTATCCGTCTGTGAATACTCGAAGCGTGGCGTTTCGAGTATCGCCATGACAAATTTCAAACGAGTATTGTGTCCCCACAAACGATTATTTATCTCAATTTGTCACGATCGAGGGGGGTGGGGGAACCGTTGAGAGTTCGGGATCCAGCGTTTCAATATTCGCGATACCTTTTTTATCTTTCGATGAAACATCCCTGAACTCCTCTGTCACTCCCACGAGTCGTGATTTTTTTAAACGAGGTCAATCGCTTCGATAAAGATTGATATGACGAGGAGGAAGAATGAAAAGGCATAGTAAAAATAGAAATAAAAGAAAATACAATCAGTAATATTATGAATTATTAAAAAATATAGGCTAAAGAACGAATATACGCGTTACCAATGTATTAACTGTTACGCTACTTTTATATTAAAAAAAAAAAAAAAAAAAAAAAAAAAAATGAATTTAGAAAGATACGAATTATTGGATTCCCGGATTTATCAGAAATAATACGGCGTGACGATTTGAGCAAACATTTAATTCGCGATTACAATATTTTGAAGGGGGGCTAGAAGCAGGCGGACCCCTTGTCAGCAACAGTCCCAGCAAACGTAGGTAGACTAACACATAACCAGTATAGAAGCACGCGTGTATCTATAAGGAGTGTATGCAGACGAAAGAGAAGAGAGGGTACTAGGATTCGAGAGACTCCCCTCCCCTATAATAGAGATTTCACGCCGCAGGCCCCACTTCGGTTCTCACAGTAGGGGTCTACCAAACATTACCGCTAAACTATTGTCCTCAAAACCGCGAATAAGTCTCGACCATTTCGTAACACAACCATGGTCCAGACATTTCCATTCTCGTTTCATCGAACTAGCGCGTGCCTCTAAGTATCTGTTTATAGTCCCGAGGGATCAATTTGTTTGCTAAATTATTTATTGCTCAAATATGCTTATGACGAAGTTACACACGGACGTGGAGAAGCATGTTTCTTTGATTTTCGGATAGGCCGCGGTTGGGAAAAGTAAATGTACCAGCCGCAATGCATAATGATCCTGTAAACCGTTCATTGTTAGCTTTCGTTAGCTCTCATCGAGGCACTTTCTTGATTATTGGATTCGTCGAATATTCTACTTGAAGAATATATTCCTATATTATTATTCGTTATTCAGATATAAATCTGAAACGGGAAAGATAACGAATTAGATCATAATCAGCATTTCACAATTTTCATATACTATATATATATATAATTTATATATATAATTTTTATTAGAGTAATCATTCTACTCTCTCTCTCTATATATATATATATATACTGGGTGTTTCCGCTAAAGGAGACCGCCTAAATATTTTCTTTGTTTTTTTTTCATACTTTGAATGGTTTAAAAAGATGTATGTTATGAATAGTTTATATATATATATATATATATATATATATATATATAATAGTATAATGTTATGTATGTTATAGGTGGCCTCCGTTAGCTAAAACACCCTGTATATATAGTGCATATATATATATATATATATATATATTTATATATATACACTATATATATACTATTGGACAATGAGCAATTGATCTACATATATCCGATGGTATACATATAGATCGGAATAATTTTTATTTTGTAAACTTATACCTCGCATAATTCTAGCTGAAATTTGAAGCATAGTTTACCATAATGAATCTATAAACAATGAAAGTTGAAGATTCTATGCTAATCGATCACTTTTTTTCTAGAAAAAAAAAAAATTCTCAGTAAAAGAAACGATAGAAAAATTCGAATAGAATATGCAAAGTAATGCTGTTGACATGAAAGCGCAATCGCGTGCAACGACGCGATACTAAATTGCGGCCAATTGAAAAACCGAGAGATAGATAGAAAGAGAAAAAAGGAATGAAAGCTGCAGTTGGCTTTGTACACCCTCATACTTTCTGGCACTTACGTGAACTAGCCGGCATCGTTGGTCACGTGGCGAAACGTGCCACGGGTCCCTCTTTGTCGCGATCCTCGATCTCTTTTCTCTCTTTCCCGACGAATGGGTGGATCACCGCGATTCAACGTCCAAAGACACGTGTACCAAATAGGCTTGCTACCCGAAAGCCTGTTTGCAAGGCAAAGACCACCGCTGAGCGGTCTTAGGTACCGTCCATCAGTGCAAAAAGTATATTTCTTCTCTTTGTATAATTCGATAAAAAAAGAAAATAATAATAATAATAATAATAAATAGGATCCTATTAATTATGGCATAATAATAATTTTTTTGTAAGTAGTTGCACATTCTTTCGATTATATCTTGATCGTGACTCGACGATATTTAAAGCTCTAACATTCTTAATGAAATATAAAATTATTTCAAATTGCAATTATCTTAATTACATTTTCAGACTATAACGTTCTCCTATGATGCTGCTGCCTTATTATCTCTTTAAATTAGAAACTATAACATTCATAAAATTATTTCAGATTGCAATTACTGTAATTATAATCTCGTACTATACTATTTCCTATGAGTTTCGCATTGTACCGTTCCTACAATAACGCTGTTTACTATCTTATTAAACTTAAAAAAAAAAAAACAAAAATTCTAACATTCACAATTAAATATAAAATTATTTTCAATCGAATCAATTGTAATAATACAGTTTCACACTACTATTTCATTGGAAATTACTTCTGAAACCATATTAAAACTTTTGGATCTTGTATAAACATCATGTTCGGAGTTAATCGCTCATAGAAAAAAAACAAAAGAAAAGAAAGATAGAGAAAAAGAGAGTTATCGAATTTATTGGACGTTCGTGTCGATTTCCAGGTTTACCGAAGCATCGACAGAACATCCTTTGTCGGCAAATCGCAGTCTGATTGGCAGTAGTAAAGGTATCGAGGACGGTATAAGTGTCGCCAAAAAAGGAGGAGAAACGTGTTACGCGTAGGCAAGAGTCTCCTGTCAAGGAAAATTGGCCTTACTGCGTACATTCATATATACCTATACATATGCATATATATATATATATATATATATATATATATATATACGTACGTACATGTATATCCCTCTTTAACCGAGAAACGATATAAACATACATGTCGGAATTAATGATACAGCGTTTAGTTACGCGTCACTTGATTTTCCCAGGGCATCTCTTTTGTATCTAAATAATAGGGGAAGCACTGGTGAAAAGGAGGGAGGCTTTTACAATGTACATACTCTCTTCCTCTCTCTCTCTCTCTTTTTCACTCGTCGCATGCTCTTCAATATGTCACTGTGGCTAATTTTAGGGGTCAACTAGGAATCACCCGAGAAAGTCGTAGAACTTCGCAACTAATTTAACAACCCGCTAATCGCCATTCCGATCTTGGATACGTACTACCAGTTCGATCCCTTCGCAACGATTACGATGATTATATATATAATACAGTTCCCGTCGATTCCTATAATTTTGTGCGTATCAAAGGATAGACATCGTTCAAATTACCATTACATGTGAGAACGTTTAAAATCGAAGACATTGAATGATATAAATATTGGAGATAGACTTACCCGATGCCCTTCAGTTTACTTTCAATTTATAATAGAAACTTTATCAATACAAATCGTTCCCTATCGCAATAATGTATTTTTTAATAAATCCCAAATCCTAACAAACTTCGTCGCTGTTATACGAAAGTATTCATATATACGAACAATTCGGATAACAATAATGCAATTCTATTAGATCAGAAATATAAGGGGAAACCATTGTAAAAGAGATCGAACGATTCAATGAAAACGGTTAAAACATTCTCTGCGTTAATACGATACAAAGTCGAATCAATCCTTTTGGTGTTACATAATTGTCGGTGATCAGTCGTTCGATAACGGCAACTGCGAATTTTCCAACGTTTCTGGCGTCATTACAGCTAGCTCGCTCGGTTCGAGGTGTAGCAATAAATTATAAAAGGTGATCGGTAATTAACAGTAACTGCAACTGAATAACGTTATGCGGCAGAGTGGTCGCTGATATGGAATACGCTCGAGGTGCCTGTAGTTGACTCTTTATGGTGGAGTGTGCTCGTGACATGAATTATTAGCCCTTGGGCTTTCTCTCTCTCTCTCTCTCTCTCTCTCGCTCTCGCTCTCGTTCTCCCTCTCCTTCTCTTCATCTCTCTTTCTCTTTCTCTTATTTTAGCATTCTCTCATTCTCCCTCTCCCTCTACCATTATTGCCTCCGGGGTTAGTGGGCGGCAGCAGAAACGGGAGAGAGAAGAGCCCGATAGAGGTTCGCATCGTAGGCGTGGCTTACGAAACTGCTTCCATGGGAGATGGCAGGCGTGGCTCCAAACTAAACCTCTGGAAAGAGAAGTCTTTCCTACGAGCAAGGCGACCAAGGATACACGGTCAAGTAATTTCGCATAAATTCGGTACTACTTGCATAACTTTATATCCTAGGAACGTATAGATGTCTTTAAAATCAATCCCTCCATAAAATATTTTACGTTTTAACGTAAGTACATAATTTACTCTTGGATATAGGATGAATGTCCGCTAGCTTGAAAATGGGGAAAGAAAAAAAACAAATTATTAGTTCAAAAAATCTTCTTCAAAGATTATAACGTGAAAAGAAAGTAAATAATTTAATAGAAAAATTCTCAAGTTTTATAAGCGATTATTACTCAATATCAAGATATCCTTTAATCTTATTTGATCAAATCTTGGACATTTACAAAAGTTAAGTTGATAGAATTTAACAAATTTCTCTCTCTCTCTCTCTCTCTCTCTCTGTCTTTCTCTCTTTAAGTTGCATTCAATGCTTGACATTATTTATAAGTTGATAAACAAAGGATAATATAATAACTTTAACTTTACTTTGAGATCTTCCTTTACGAGGGAGTAAAAAGAGTGCTACCCTTCTCTCTCTCTCTCTCTCTCTCCCTCTATCTCTCTCTATTTCTTTCTCTTCCTCTCCCTTTCCCTCTCTCTCTCTCTCTCTCTCTCTCTCTCTCTCTGTCTCTCCCTCCTCTCTCTCTCTCTCTCTCCCTCTCCCTCTCCCTCTCTCTCTCTCTCTCTGTCTCTTTCTCTCCCTCCCTCCCTCACCCTCTCTCTCTTTCTTTCTCTCTCTCTTTTTAGAGAAAGAGATGGAACGAATGCGAGAGGGTCGAGGCACAAGCGCCATCGCAATCCTACCAAAGCACCGCACTCGCGTTTGTACAGTGGTAATGGGCTGTCAGAAGCAGACGTTGGCTGCTCGTGCCTTATATACCAACACCATTACTCTCCTCTCGGATACGGTCCTATCGGCATGGTATACAGATTCACCAACCCACCATAGTTTATACTCTCTTCCCTCCCTCCTACTTCTCTTCTGCTTCCTTCTCTCCTCCTCAATCTCTTCTTCCTCTCTTCCAAGTTCTATTCGTTTCTCTTCATCCAGAATCATCATGACAACCACCCCCTTAGGTCGATTATCGTCCTTAATCACGATAAAAAAAAAAACCTTCTTCCTTTTGTGCAGGTTAACTGATAGAAAATTTCAACAAATTTCATATAATTTTTAATTATTCGAAACTGCAATTAATAATCACAACATTACGTACACATGTAGTTTGATTATATATACTAAACGTCCAATCTAACGGGAACGTCCAGAATAATTTTCTTGTTTTTTAAGAAGAAAGCAAAAGTATTGAAACGTGAAATTACATGGTTCGAATGTTGAATTAAAATGAGAGGGAGGGTAAATAAAAAATCAATTTTTCAAAACCATATTTTTGATTTATTTTACGAAAGAACGAAGGACATATGAAACGTCAATATAATATTAATAAAATATTCTACATATTACCTTAGTATTTCTGTTATTATTAATTCATGAAAAATAAGAAAGGATGAACTTTCGTTTATTTCTTTCGTTCTCGCCTACTTTTTACCTTAATTTGTCGATTATTCATATTTTCGAAATTTTCAGAGAAAGAAAATTACCGAAATCTCTTTGTGTTTCTCTCGTCTCCAATACGTACTCACTATTCACCTCCCCAACGTAGCTTCCTCCTAGAGAGTGATCAATACTCCGAGCCTTCTGCATTGGACAGGTAGGGTGCTGATCCAGATTTCGACGCGTTGACGGAACTACGTCGGAACTTTAAATAGAAAAGAGTTTATTATGACACTAAAGTGAGTTTTCTTTTGCAAGCACAACCCTCTCCCCCCGGGCAAGAGGTGTTCTTTGTTTTTAAGGAGAATAAAAAAAAAGGAAAAATAATTTATTTGGTAGATAAATAGTGATATATATATAAAGATGGTGATGTATAAAATTTGATACTCTCAAAGTTATGATTAATTCATACGTCATAGTACTATGTTGAGTGAGATTAGAATATCGATTTAAAGAACCTTTTTTATTCCAAGTTTTATCAACAACATCTCATGAATCTTCATCTAGATTAATATAAACTTACATCGCATTATACGTATCATCTATTATCCATTAAATTATCTTATTACATTACTTAATATCACTGAACACACTTCAATTTTTACACAACGTTTTTCGCGCGATCATGGGCTTCTTCGATTGATGTTTAGTCTGAATAAGGAGATAGAATATTTAAGATATCCGAACGAAAAGGATATTAAGATGTATTCAAATATTTTTCACGTTTTTACCTCGATAATACGTAGCATCATATTTTGTAACTGATAGAATTTATCTTTCAAATCTTCCACGGTTTTCTCTCCGTCGATAGGGTGAATCGAAAATTCATTATTTTCATTAAATTGTTTATGGACCTTTAAATAAATTCGTAAAATTGTTTGACTCGTGTGATAAAGTGTATTCGTACATAATTATTAAGACGAACCACGTACTTCTATTGCGTTGAAATTTAGCGAATTTACTTTCGAAGAGTTTTCGTGTTTATGTGTTTTTATAATTTTTTCGAATTCTTCCTTGTTAGAATTTCCTAATGTGATACCTAATGAAATTTATATTAATCATTAATCCGATCTCAACTTAACGGATATAACAAAATAGATGGCTCATACTGTTTTTCATTCTATACGTTCACCTGTATCATTTAATACGCCCACTTGCTCCGTTTTCGAACTTTGAATGATATCTTTACTTGTTTGTGACAAATTTGGCCCAGCATTTTGAGTTTTATTCGCAATTGAGTTATTCTTGGGTGATAAAACGATCTATTAACGAATTATATAATTTATTTTGTATAAATTATAAACTGAAAATTCTAATATCGAGAAAATTCTATTAACAAAATACCTTATTATTAGATTCCGATAAATTCATTGAAGAAGTTATTTGATTTATATTTTCCAACGCTTTATCAATCTCGGCTTGTTTCAAAGTCAATCTGTATTTCAACGAATAAAATACAAAATCAAAAAGACACAACGGAATTTAATTTTGACGAAGAAAAATAAAATATACCAACTCGCGATATAAATTTTTAATAATTTTTAATAATATCTCCATCTGCGAAACATTGTATAACGTCAAATCGGATAATGTACCATTTAAAAAATTCAGTACGTCACGATGTATTTGTTCGTATCTTAACTTTGATACGTTCATTGTTGCTTCCCGATTAAAAATTATTTCATTTAATTCCAATTCTCTTCTCAACATTTTAATCTCTTTCTTAAGTTCCAATATGATTGTTTCGGTGTGTGGTCTAACGTTGTACGTAATCTTGACCGGTCGCAATTTCGAAACCGTAGATGCAAATCGCAAAGTAGACAATGTCGAATCTAAATCCTCTTTCGTAATGCATACGTGTGCAATAAATCTAAAAAATAATAACAATTGCAAATGGAACATCGCGAACCGTAGCAAAAATCAAATTGAAAGATTTTTGAAAGATACGAATGGCTTTTAACGTAATGAAAAAAATTCTTCGAAATAAGTAAATAAATTTCAATGTCATTGTATTACCGAAGCATCGACGTAACGGAAAGTGCTTGACCCAAAAGCTTGAAGAGATTATTAGAACGTAATATACACTTTGTAGATATTTCAAAGCCTCTCAAATATAAGAAAAATTGTTCGACTTGAGTTTGACCTAAATTCGCTGCACCGACGTCGACCGGCGATTTCATGCAATTTCGTTTTCCTACCGTTCCCGTTCCTGCCATTTCTACGATATGTATCTATCATAACGTAAGAATGATCTATTTAAAAATTATTGAAATTCACGTAGGAATTATGAAACCTATGAGGATAAAAAAATAATTTCTTTGATCTACTTTGGCGGTCGCCATAACGGCCCACGAGGTGATTAAACTCGTACTCGAGACATGAAAAGTTATTACTGCAGTACCCAAATGGGAAGCTGGGTACACAGAGCCAGTAATCATAGATCTTCTGGTCTCTCCCTCAAAGAGTTTTTTCAAGGCTATCTCTTGATTCTTCATATTTATTATTGTCACATTCTACAATAATGTATTTCTCTAAGAGTTAACTAATGAAAATTAAGCATTCATATTATCAATTTTTTCTATATATTATTTATAAAACTAATATCAAGAAAAAAAAAGAAAAAGAACTAGATGTTGAACAATTAAAATAAATTAACAATTTAGATACCTTAAATGCATCTGTATCATTCATTTTAATTCTGTTTTCTGTTTTAGCAAGTAAAAGATCTTTTACTTCTTTACCCCGTAATTCAACGAAACTTAATCGATACTGTATCTTATTAACTTTTCTTCGTTTTGCTTTTTCTGCGAACATATCAGACAGAAGCCGCATAACCAATCCTCTGTGCTGAGAAAATGAATTTAAATACTAAATTTATTGTTCATATAGAATACAATGTTCAATTTTAACATATCAATACTTAAGAATCGTACTTCCCAATTATTTCTGAAACCACCAATCGTAAAACTTTTTCCAGAGCCAATTTGGCCATAGCTATATATTATACAGTTTACCCCATCTAAAACCCTTAAATTATTTTACTTTAAATGTTAATTAATTTATTATTGCATTTTAAGCATGTACTTAGTACTTCTCTATAAGATTTTTCGTTGCAGCATAATAAACTTCCTCCTGAGATGCGTTATAAAAAATTCCATCTGTTTGAAAGCACCAATAAATATGATTCTTTATAGCAGTTCTCCTTGTATACAAATCTTGTAAACATCTTATGCATATTGTCTAAGAATGATTCAATATATTGAAAAAATGATTTGTAAATAAAAATAATACTGTGAACATTACCAAAGATCTAATCAACTACCTTATGTTCAGTATCAATTTTTGCGCATGTTTCACATATTTTTTCAAGAGGTAAAATTCTCACAAAAACCTTTATATTTTTTTCATTGGACTCTAATTCATCATCTGTCATACTCAAATGAAAATTAATTTATTTAATTTTAATTGGTTACAAGTGTTTGCCGTATATAATAAATATTTTATTTTTCTATTGTATTTATGTGAAATCTCGGAGGATGAAAAATTTCTTGTTAATTGTGTTCATATTGTTAATTCACAATTTTTTTTTTTTTTCTAAATATTATAATGTATTAACATATGTGTAAGGTTATTTCAATTTTTTTGACTGTGCTCATTCAGAACAGGCAGCAACAGTACCAACATCGGCATATTACTCGTCCATTTCCATCGCACGAAGTACTATGGTAAAGCTCTGATTCTCAAAATCGATTTGTCCAAGCCTAAATACCTTTAACAAAGACAAAAAGAACGTATTCAAGAATAATATTATAAAAACCTAATACGTTGGATCTCATCCTTATCGTTTGATTAGATACATGTAATAAATCACTGTAAATCACAAAAATAAATCTGTTATCGAATTTTATTTCACAATATATATATATATCATGTAACGTTTTACACTACCACGATCATCGTTCAAAATAAAATAGAATGAAATATTATTTTACGCTTATTTCATTAAATTTTATCATCCAATGGAACATATAATTATAAATTTAATCGTATTATAACATTAGTATTATTGTTGCGCATGCGCGTAAATGAGATAACGCAATGGTCACTGTCCAATCAGAATATTCCTTTCGGGCGTAGACCGGCTCGTTCAGTTATGGGGAACTTTTTAACTACGCCGGAAGTAATGACGTCATAAGCAAAAATTAGATGACAAACGAATGATGCATCTATCAGTACTGTGTGCTGTTCCAATATTTGATTTTGTTGGATTAGTAAGAAATACGTTCAGTAAAAACGTTAATTAATTAACATTTCTGAGAGTGATACATAACTGCTTTTTTCATGAAGGTAAGAATATCTTCCACGATATATTCATTGTACCGATTATCAACTTTATAGGCTGAGCTTTAGTTTCTTTTTTTTTCTTTTATAGTGAAAGTAATCTAATATGTATACATTCTATCTCCAATATACTTTATATTATTAGTCATTCTTTTATCTTACGCTTTAAAAATATTATTTCGTATATTATTTAAAATAAGAATTATAATTGAAGATACAACTGAATAAAATATTAGATACTTCGTATACTAATTTGTTTGTAAGTATTTGAAAATATTTCTCTCGTATATATGACTATATAAATATTGAAAATATTGGAAATAAATCAATCTCTTTCTAAAGTTAGAAGTTTTACATTATTTATATATTTTGTTATTATTTAATATCAGACATTATTGATATCTGTGCTGTCTGATTAAATGATTAATGTCAGTTTATTATTTCTGTTAAAGAAATAAAAAAATTATATTATATAAAAACAATTTTTGAATGCCTTGAAATATATCTATAATTTTTTATTGCAGGATAATATTGCAAACGTAACGATGTCTGACCATTTTGGACCAATAACTTTAAAATGGGATCCTAAAAATTTGGAAATACGCACTATGTCTGTAGAAAAAACTTTAGAGCCATTAGTGTTGCAAGTAACTACATTGGTAAACACAAAGGGACCCAGCAAGAAGAAGAAAGGAAAGTCTAAAAGAGCTAGTGCTTTAGTTGGAACAGTTGAAAAAGCAACTGCTAATTTTATTGAAAAGGGAGAGCAAATTGCTTATGAAAATCCTGACATTACTGCAGAAATGTTAAGTGCGGTAGAGGAAGTCAGGAAAACAGGAGATGCAATGAGCATTGCTGCTAGGTATGATTTATTATTTTATTTCTTCTTTACGCTCAAAATGAATATTTCTAATGTAATAAATATTTTTTAGAGAATTCTCTGAGGATCCTTGTTCCTCTCTTAAACGTGGTAATATGGTTCGTGCAGCTAGAAATCTTTTATCAGCTGTAACACGTTTATTAATCTTAGCAGATATGGTAGACGTACATCTTTTGTTAAAGTCATTGCATGTTGTCGAGGATGATTTGAAAAAATTAAAAAATGCTTCTTCGCAAGGTGAATTATTAGAAAACATTAGACAATTTGGAAGAAATGCATCAGAACTTATGAATCAGGCAGCTAAACGTCAACAAGAACTTAAAGATCCTCAATTAAGAGATGACTTAGCGGCGGCTAGGGCCGTTCTTAAAAAACATTCTACTATGCTTCTAACTGCTTCCAAGGTTTATGTGCGACATCCAGAATTAGCTGCAGCTAAGGCCAATCGTGATTATGTATTAAAACAAGTTTGTGAAGCTGTGAATACAATTAATGATGTGGCACAAGGAAAGACTCCAACCGATAGCCAACATCCTTATGATGGACCAGGAGAATTGGCAGCTGCTTTAGATGATTTTGATGAAAGAATGGTGATGTCTCCACTTGCATATAATGAAGTACGCACAAGACCCAGTCTTGAGGAAAGATTAGAAAGTATCATTAGTGGTGCAGCATTAATGGCTGATTCTTCGTGTACTCGAGATGAACGTAGGGAACGTATTGTTGCCGAATGTAATGCGGTTAGACAAGCACTTCAAGATTTACTAAGTGAATATATGAATAACGTAAGTAAATTATTTTCTTTATACATTCTTTTTTGCAAAAATTATTATTATGTTTTTTTATGATACTTCTACAGTCTTATGTGTTATGCCAACGAAATTGTAAATTTTAGACTACTTTATTGCATTGATTTATATAATTCATGTTACATTCATTTTATTGATTTATTTCTACTGGTGGTGGCAGTTACAGCTCGCACGGGGTGGGAAACGGGTAAATATACAAAACATCGTTACAAATATCTTGCACTCCTGTTGCATATCATCTGTAATATACACTATTCCATTGGTTTTTGAAACTCTTGTCTTTATAAAGTACTAGCATCATGCATTATTTTTGCATTTTATTTATCTAACAAGCACTAAATAATTTTTTAATAACCGCGTACTTATATATATATATATATATTTTTTTTTTTTTTTGTTTTGTTTAATTCTCTGCACAATTTTATATATCAGAAATTAATAACTTTATAGCCATGGCAGGCTATCAGTTACGTATGACATAATGTATAATTTAATTTACAATTGTAAATTAATAATTGTAGGTATATAGAGAATTGTAGCTCACAAGTACTGTAGTTTGTTCTCTATCTTTGTATTTAGAAATAACAATTTGTGACTATAAACATATAAAATTATTAACATTTTTAAATAGGGAAAGGAACTAAGAATGTATTCTAATTTGATTTATTGAAAGTATTTTTGTGTCTAAATTTATTTACATTTACAAATAATTTGTAATTTTTTTTTTTTTAAATAACATATTCATCTACTTCATTAATTATCAAATTATTTATTTAAAGAAAAAATATATTCTCATATATAAATTTATTTTATAAAATTATAAAAATAAACGGTAATTATAATCTATTTTGTTACTATATAATATCAATTTTATGTATTAATTAATAGCTAACTATACTAATTACAGTTTGTTACTTAACTTATATATTTAATTTAAAAAATACCTCTAATTAAAAATAACTTTAATTCTTCAGTGTACAAGTTATATAGAGAAAGAAATTAATATAACATTCTTGTGTGTATACTATTATATCTTGTACATAGTTTTATTGGAAGGTTCACAAAAGCTGTATAGCACATAGTATTCATATAATTCTTAGAAATATAATTGGATATATAAATTTATATTGTGTAGTACATTCTCACGAATATTTTGACAGATGGGTGTTAAAGAACAAACAGAAGGCCTAGAAAGAGCAATAGATCACATGTGCAGAAAAACACGTGATCTTCGCAGACAATTACGAAAAGCTGTTGTAGATCATGTTTCTGATAGTTTCTTGGAAACAAGTGTACCTTTATTGGTCCTTATTGAAGCTGCAAGAAATGGCAGAGATAAAGAAGTTGAAGAATATGCATTAGTGTTTACTGAACATGCAAATAAATTAGTTGAGGTAATCTTCTCAATTTTATAGATAGATAGATTTATTTATTCTTCCCCTTGGGGATCGAAGGCACTTTTCAGAGGAGTGTACCCAAATATCTTACAACATCTCATTGTATATTTAACGCCTGCAACACTTACACCTACTCCATCAGAATTTTATAATGAATGATATATAATAATTAGTAATATTCGCCGTTTACAATCATATTTATACTTTCTTTTAGGTTGCTAATTTAGTATGCAGCATGTCAGGTAATGAAGATGGTGTAAAAATGGTAAGATATGCAGCAGCACAAATTGAAAATTTGTGTCCACAAGTTATAAATGCAGCCCGTGTTTTGGCTGCTCGTAATCGATCAAAAGTAGCGCTTGATAACATGGAAGTTTTTCGTCAAGCATGGGAAAATCAAGTGAGAGTACTTACAGAGGCTGTTGATGATATAACAACCATTGATGATTTCTTGGCAGTATCTGAGAACCATATTCTTGAAGATGTAAATAAATGTGTGTTGGCTTTACAAGAAGGAGACGCTGATACTTTAGATAGAACAGCAGGAGCAATCAGAGGACGTTCTGCTAGAGTTTGTAACGTTGTTCAAGCAGAAATGGACAACTACGAACCATGTATTTATACTAAGAGAGTCTTAGAAGCAGTGAAAGTTTTAAGAGAGCAAGTAATGCCAAAATTTGCACAAAGGGTAGAAGTTGCGGTAGATGCTTTAGGTAGTAATCCTGCAAAAGATGTGGATGAGAATGATTTTATAGATGCATCTAGATTAGTATACGATGGAGTCCGTGAAATCAGACGTGCTGTATTAATGAATAGAGTAAGAAGCCTTTAATATGCTTTCATTATTTGGATTTTAAGGATTTCTCTTTAACATTTCTTGTATTTTAGGCGGATGAAGATTTAGATCCGGAAGATGTAGAATTAGACGAACATTATACATTAGAAACTCGTAGCAAATCAAGCGCTCAAACTGGTGAGCACGGAGTTGATGAATATCCAGAAATTAGTGGCATAACCACGGCCCGTGAAGCTATGCGTAAAATGCCCGAAGAAGATAAACAAAAGATTCTACAACAAGTAGAATATTTTAAGAGCGAGAAACTCAAGTTTGATAAAGAAGTTGCAAAATGGGATGACGCTGGAAACGACATCATAGTTCTAGCAAAGCATATGTGTATGATCATGATGGAAATGACAGATTTTACTCGTGGTCGTGGTCCTCTGAAAACGACAATGGACGTTATTAATGCTGCTAAGAAGATATCAGAAGCCGGTACTAAGTTAGACAAATTGACAAGACAAATAGCAGATCAGTGCCCTGAAAGTTCGACTAAAAAGGATTTAATAGCGTATTTACATCGCATAGCACTTTATTGTCATCAAATGAATATTACGAGTAAAGTTAAAGCTGATGTACAAAATATCAGTGGTGAATTAATCGTATCAGGACTTGATAGCGCAACTTCGCTTATCCAAGCTGCTAAAAATTTGATGAATGCAGTTGTGCTTACTGTAAAGGCTTCGTATGTAGCATCGACGAAATATCCACGACAATCTACCGTTACAGTAAGTGCTACTTTTAAAGTTTTACAACTTTTTATTTATTTATTTTTTTTTCCCATTGATACATAAGAAATTATATTAATATTAATATTTGTGTAAAATTTTCCAACAGTCTCCCATAGTAGTATGGAAAATGAAAGCACCAGAAAAGAAGCCACTCGTTCGCCCTGAAAGACCAGAAGAAGTTAGAGCAAAAGTACGTAAAGGTTCACAGAAAAAGGTGCAAAATCCAATACATGCTCTTTCAGAGTTTCAAAGTCCTACCGAAAGCGTTTAAGTTTTCCAATTTAAGTAATTCAAAAAAAAACAAAATAAGTAGAACTGTATGAATGGCATCACCTTTACGAAATATTAACGTAAGATATTTTTTTTCTCGTAATTACTGATTGGTTGAATAGTAGTATACTTCATCATTATTAATAAACATGTTACGATATTA
Organism: Dolichovespula media; assembly: GCA_911387685.1. Classification (NCBI taxonomy): domain Eukaryota; kingdom Metazoa; phylum Arthropoda; class Insecta; order Hymenoptera; family Vespidae; genus Dolichovespula; species Dolichovespula media. The sequence continues at coordinate 18,164,102 of OU426851.1, forward strand.
TTCTTGTCAAATTTGTTTGGTAAATGGCCGATTAATATGAATTTATATGTGTGTAATAAAAATAAACGATACCCTTATTAAACTTATTTACACTTTTAAGATTCTATATCTGATGTGATTTAAACCAATTAGATTACTCAAAAATAAAATATCTTGCGTTATTACATTTTCTAAAAGATTTTCTTTTAGTTATCAAATTGTAACAAAAGAGAATTATACACAGACGCATTACTTTAAAGAGAACCTATTTTAGATCTGAAAAATGATTTTTAAAATACATAAGACAAGTATATACATAATTTAGGTTTCTCTATTGCATGAAAGTCATAGAAACAAATTTAAAAGGATTCTGTGTTTAGTTGATATCGTAGATACAGCAAATGAATCTACTTTATTAAATAGAATACCAAGCATTTATTATACTGACAATGCTTACTCAGAATAAGATAATGTTGGATGAAACCAGTAAGTACTATTTACAACTACATTTTGACAGTTGTATAAACAATTTGTATGGTAAGTTATTTAAGAATTCGAACCATTACGATACCATCAATGGTATCTCTTAACTTTCCGGGATATATCTTTCGCAAGTATATCTGATAAAAAATAATTTTTAACATTTATTCAAGATGTATTTACAACTGCATGAAAAGTGTGTGTGTATATATATATGTATATATATATATATACACACACTCACACGATATATACATATGTATATCACTTTTATGTTCAAAACGTAATATTTCCATAGGCAAGATTTATAAGAATACAAACTATTTCTCCTCAAGATTTTTATACTTAAAATATAGTTCATGAATCTGTCATTTTGACAAAGTAAAACAATTCAGTAAATATGATGAATGATAATAATAAGACATAAAGAAACTTTTTTTTCTTTTCAGATACAATATTTGTTACTGCAAAATATGTATTTTATTTGATTATTGATTCTTCTATTTCCTTAATAATATTATTTATAAATTTTAGATTTACAGGTATTAGGTAAATTGTTTATGATATATGTATTTCGCTAAAGTATTTATATTTTTATTATATCAATTATATTAATAACACGTTAATTGCAGAAATAGAAACGACTGACAAGGAATTATTTCTTGTGCCTTAATGGCATACTTTATCTTTGGTATGCTTGATTTTACAAGGTATATTTTAATAAAAATTTTATTATATATACATATTAGTTTCTGAATAGATAAGCAATGCCTAATATGTACTAGACCTATCATGTACTTGTTGACACAACATTACGTTATTTTGATGAACTCTTTACAATTTTTTGATATCTGTTGATATGTGTCTATTGCTTTTGACATTCCTTTATTTGAAGTATAGCTGTGTTTTGAGTATAAATATATATATATTTCTGTAGAATAAATTCATATAAAAATTACTTGAAACAATTATTGAACCATAATAAACATGATGATAGAACAAAAAAAACAATTGTTTAACTAATACATTAACTTTATTTTATTTGTATGTTGTTTACAATACAATATTAATACAAATTCAGTATTGAATTGAAATAAAGAGACTGTCAACAAAGTATTTCAAGCAAAAAAATATGTGTATATAAATAAATATAATAATATACTTATGGGTGAATATTATTTAAAATTTTTATACTATAAACACGAATAAAAATTAAATAAAGATATACAAATCTTTAATTGATTTATGTAAGAAATGTATTTATAATAAAAAAGAAAAAAAACATAATCTGGATCATAAAAAGAAATTATATTGATGTTATAATAGTATATAAAAAATTATTGAAATTACTTTCAATATATCTATTATTTTTAATTATTTTAATAATATTTAACGCAGTTAGTGATCTGCAATTATATGCAACTTAAACTTATATCAATACACATAATTAATTTGTCAGCATAATTTCATTAAAAACACAGCTTACTGAAAATTTCAATATATTTGTAGAACATTTGCCAATTAATTATTATTTTACAAACATCCTTACAGAAATGATATAAATATTGGAAGTAAATTATAAAGTATGAATAAATTTAATTGATATTGTAAATATATGTTAATTTCTTAGCCGATAATGCAATTTCTTTTGATTCCTTTTGGGATTTATAATGCGACTTATTTTTGATTAATTTATTCACTTAAGCATGTACCACTTAATATTTGATGTCAAAACATATAATTTAAGATACTTAAAAAAAAAGATAATAATAAAAAAAAATAATTAAATGCATTGAATATGCATGCAGTGAATATGCCAAAAATACAGTGGCAACAATTTTCTACTATTGTAAACAATAAAATATGTAAAAATTACACATAAAGAAAAATGTAATACCAATATGCTGCCAAATATAAGAGAGGTGATGCTTTTTAGATACTAATATTATTGGTCTATTCAATTTATATATTTCAGTTTTAACCCAATATGATATATATACATTTATATATTATTTTTATCTCTTATGAATGGGACTTCTGTATTTACATATGCCCTACTACACATAAGAGATTATTAATGATAGGGTATGTATAATCTAGAAAATCAGATCTGCAATAAAAAAAAAAATAAATTACAATGAGACCAGATTGAACATTATCAATACATATATATATATATACTTTATTTATATACTACATAAATGCTACAGAAAAAAGGTTTGAACAAGAACCAGATGGAAAACTTATAAATGCGATATTATTTACTAATTATTATAGGATATAAAACCATACGGTGTTATATATATATATATAATATGTATTCTACATTCATATACTATTTTTACATTAATTTGTTATATGCTGCTTTGTTACAAAATCCAAAAGATAATGTTGTTTACTTGTATTTCAAGAATACATTCAATTAATGAACTTATATATCCATTACTTTACTTTATGTTTGTATATAACAGAATAATAAAACTAATAGATGGCTGCAATAAAAAAAAGGCTAAAATTTTTTTCTATGTTACAATTTTTATGTTAATCAATAGTAGCAGGATGTAACAAATTAAAACTATTTCATTAATAAAACTAATATTTTGCACAAGCACTGCTCCATTAAACTATTAAAGAATATTTTAAATGTGTATTTTCCAAATCTAAATTATTATATATATAATGAGTTAAAAGTAGTGAAGCTTATCTTGACTACCAAATTGTTCTTAAAGGATACATGACAAAATATTGAAAGAATAACTTGCACAAATATTATGAGATTATTGTACTTTTGTAAAAGTTTTGATGTGTGAAAGGTGCAATACAATAAGTTGAATGCAATATATATAGACGTGCTATCAAAACTTTCATATTTAAAAATATTAAGTGTAAATTGACACATATTAAAAGATTAAGATGTGTTATATGAATACAACAGTGATATATATTTTTTACATTCAGAAACTTTTTTTTAGTTACTTCGTCATGTACATTTACTGTACATGTTCTTTTTTATTATTTTTTTTTTATTTATTATTTATTTTATTTATTTTTTTTCTTATATATCATGAATGAATTCTACTTCCAATTCTTTTACAAATAGCAATTTTTGACTTGACTTAGTACAAAATTATCTAAGAATCAGAGTCATTCCATGCTTGCTCAGTTTTATACTATGCAGAGAGAGAGAGAGAGAGAGAGAGAGAGAGAGAGAGAGAGAGAGAGAGAGTGAGAGAGAGTAATATTTTCAGTTGCCCATTGGTTTCCATATAGAGATTAGATTGGCAATTTCAAAGTGGAATTGAATATCCATATGAGATTTAGCTGAAGATCTGAACCTAAAATGTTACAGACAAAAAATCAGTCTCTATACATTCGCACATTAAATCAAATTATAAAGTATGTGCAATGAGATCATTAAATTTTCTTGAATTTCTTTTGTTTTGAACCATAATATTTGAGAAGAATAAAAAATAATTATTTTCAAATCTTGCTCTCATATTCTTTGATAAAAGCTAATGTATCTACATCCAATAAATAGATGTAATAATTATGCAAAAGGAATTCAAGTTGAAAAAGAGTCATTTGATGGTTTATAATTTAAACAATGATAAAAAAGTGGTTAATAAAAGATTTAATGCAAAAAAATCACTTAATGAGTCGTGTAGCGCAGGAATGGTAACATACTAGCATAATATATAACAAATATAATGTGATGTCTTAATGCAAACAATATTGTACTAAATGAAATCTGTTTACTTCATTTTCATAATCACAGCACTCATTCAGGCTATATAAGGTTGCGATAAAACATATTTACCACATACTATTTTATGCATTTTTATGATGTCATGACGTTAGAATTTTTATAGAGAGAATACTAACAAAATTTCTACATCCATATTCAATATTTCCATATATATTACATGTATGTGACAAATTTGCTTTCATCACTACTGTGATCTTGAATTGCAAAAATGATAATGAAAATAAACATTATATTAACTTGAAATATACTATAATTTAAGTAAACAAAAAATTAAAAAAGAAAATAAGTAAAACAATACGAGATATAAAAAAAAACATATAGCATACTATAGGTACATTTCTAATTGATAATGTTCCTAATTAAATTTATGGGAAAATTTTTAAATAAATCTTTAATGAACTTCCAAATTAAATTTAATAGAAATTATGAACATTATCTTTTTTGCAATTCAAGCAAATTACTTCAAGTACATTCATGATTTATACTATATATGTTTCATTAAATTTCAATAAGGATACATTTTACGATTTATAACCTACGAAATTTTGTTACATCATCTTATAGAAATTCTTCTAGAAAATAAGTATGCAATGTACTGACTCTCTCAGTAAAACTAAAGAGAGTCGAAGAGAGTCCCTCACAGCCTGAGTAAGACTTTCACTTGAGATCTTCAGTTTGTTAAATGATTGCTGACAAAGAATTAAAAACAGTTAGTATGATTTTCAAAAATAAGTTTTTCAATGCAACAATATAATTTTAAACAAAATATTATGCATCATTGGATACATCGAGAAATATAAATAGTATTATTAATATTAATGTGATATATTATAAACTATTAAAAAATTCTCTTGTATATTGACACATGATTAATATTTTACATAATCTTTTTTACAAGCAAGTACAATATTTTTACCAATGATTTTGCAAAATATATCAGTTATAAATTAAGTTCAATAAAAGGAACTCTGCATAAATATCTCAATTGTTAATGAGATATGTAAAGCTTTAAAAGTACTACATTGTAAAAAAACTCATTTTAGAGAACAAACAATTTGAGTTTTCTTTGTATTCTTTGTTTCAGTGTATACATACGTAAAATATAAATGTAACTTGTAATATTGCATTAACACATTGATTTTTTTATTTTTTTTGTTTTTATTTTTTTTTGTATTTTTTTATTTTTAAAGGTATTAATAAAATCTTAGATGTTTAATGTATCTTCCATGCACTCAAATAATTATCACTTATAAGTTCGAAGCAGATTTAATATATCATTGCAATATATTCAATAAAATGTCAGTAAAGAATGCAAGAAATGATATTCGAGAAGAAATATAATGAAAGGGATGTAACCTACATAAATTTATGCAATCAGTAACTTATGCATGTAGCTATTAATTCTGTCAACGCAGATCCGGCACAAAATTAAATGGCCATAATATAGTATATTATTTTGTCCATAAAGATGTGAGTAATGTACAGCATCTATCAGTAATTATACAACTGATCTTACTAATTTTCGACATTAAATAACAATGTCGTATACTACCCACTGTCATATTATTTCATACTGTTTTAAGTATAGCCACAATCATTTAGTTCCTAATTAGATTTTGTTAATACGACTGCCTGACCAAGGATGGCAAAATTTAGCTACAATAGTAGCTTTATTTTAAGTGTCTTAAACAAAAAGAAGTAGGCCCTCTACGATGATTCAGCAGTGACTTCTGGTGGTGTACTTACAGACGTCACGGTTGCCTTGAATGCTGGAATAAATTCAGCTGCATCTGGATTTAATGTACTCTAAAATATAACATTGTCAACCAAAATTTTGTACCCAAGTCAACTTATTTCGTATTTTTGAAAAACAAAAAGATTAAAGTAAAAAAACCAGAAAAAAAAGAACAAGAAAAAATGATACCTGTTTGGCAAGATCATCATGCATTCTCAAGTCACTAAGTTGTTGACAAAGTTCAGCACCATTATTGTACGGAATACTAGTGGCAGTTGACCAGGCAGTTGAATTTATGTTTCTTTCATGTTGTCTTTCCTCTTCTAACATCGCCTCAAGACATTCTTCCATTAGTTCCTCCTCTTCTAATTGTTGTAGTACCTACGGTAAAATCTTTAACCTATAAATTCTGTATACATACTAAAACATAAAAAAAAAAAGAAAATCTTCAATTAATTGTCGTATTAGAAACACAATTGTCGCAGAAAGACCTGTTTATCAAATTCTTCTTCATTTTCCATCCAAAGATACTCAGAAAAATCTCCATCACTAGCCCCTTGAACATCAGTTTCCGTGTCAAGGGTAGTATCAAAGTATGTTATCACACTATTCTCATGGCCGTAATATCCGTTGCCAGAGCCACTGCTTGGAATCTTCATTTTCATACCACCTTTATAAATGATCCTTTACTAAAGGATAATCTATAATTTAAAATTTTCTTTTATATTTTCCGTTTGATAAATAATAATAATAATCTTGTTGGGTAAAAAAACAAAATATTCTGTTTCCTCATATATTTATGATTTACATATGAAATATTATATAAAGCATGAAAGACAAAGAATGATCTTTCTCTTTCCTATAACCGTAATATCTTCCGTGATTGAAAGAAAAAAAAAAAATTGAGTTTTACAAACCCAATGTCAATACACTCTATCTTGCACATATAGATTTGTTATTCTTAGTTGCATTGATCAATTAACAATCCCGTGTAATTAAACATAAAAAACACCATATGGATCGTATTTCCTCTCGTTATTCTTATAGACAATCGGACGTGTACATAAAAAACTGAAAGTTTGGAAAGTGCCTGATGAAATAGAACCTTGAACTCTTCGAGACACCTTGAGAGACAACAAACGGAACGTTTAAGAATGCAACTGCTGCTCCGTTTACGCATATGGGAAGATTAATGGTATATAATACGCTCCTAGAACGATCTAACTCGCATTTACCTCGAATTTAATCTTGAAATGCGTTATACACTAAAAATTTGGAATGGTTTTATCTACCGGTTCATAATAATTACAAAATGGAGCAAGATTGCTTGACAGATCACCTACGGGGCGACCATTTTTAACAATCTACGCAGAACGATCCCGGAGGAAGTTTTTTGGTGCCTATTCGTGGCTTTTACCGAACGTCTCTTGTTATTGACGATAAAAATTCCCTCTCGCTATGTACTGAAGTGTAAACATACCTTTTGATAACGAGAATTGAGCTGACTTGACGTAGGAAACACGATTTACGCAGCACATGAGTAAAATACGTGTCGCGCAACACAAATTAACGCTTCGACTAATACGTTGCACGGTGCTGCCATCGCGTTTAGCAAGGGAGCAGCGGCCGCGATTATAAATATATATATACGTCAATATGTCAATGTAACTATTTCAAATAACAACATATACTATTTTATTCTTTCCCTTCCTTTGGTAATAATATAGTTGTTTCTAAAATCAATGGAATTTACAATACGATAATTAGAATTTAGAAATGGTTACGTTTCATCGATAACGTCATTATTAGAAACTATTATTCGCCTGTGAATTTAAGAAAAATATCGACGATGCTCAATATCACATATATATATATATATATATATATATATATATATATATTTTGTTATTTGCGATATATTTCCATATACAAATAACAAAGATTATTTTATTAATCGTTATCTCGAATAATTTTCCGAAAAGTAATATTTAAATAATTCTAATCGATAAAATATATATAACCTAGCACAGATTGTAGGAGAAAGGATCGTCTAGTAATAGTAATAATTTGCTCCATTTGGACATTTTATGTTTTAGACAAGTACAAGAGATATATCATCTAGCTCAAAGAAAGAAAGAAAGAAAGAAAGAAAGAAAGAAAGAAAGAAAGAAAGAAAGAAAGAAAGAAAGAGAGAAAGAAAGGAAAAGAGTTAAAGACGCTCGTTTGAACAACGTAGTCATTCTCATCGTATTTGACTAACGTAGTATTACCCGGTGAGGCGCGCGCGGCCACACGATTGGTTAGCGCGGGCGAGCTTTATGTGTTGACGTTTCATCAAAACAAAGGCACAGCAACTACGCGAGAGTCCCGGGCTCTGGCATTTTATCGTGATAATTCGTAGCAAGTACGTCGCGTCTCTGCGTCAGTGATACGTGTACGCGCACGAAGCAAGTCGCTTGGCTTTATTACACGCTTCTTCGGATCGTCGTACCCCATTCGTGATAGTTGTTTAACGAAAGCCTAGTTTTTTTCCTCCGCTTGTGCATTAGATATGTCATCCTCGGTAAAATTCACGTCGGATGAGCTCTTAGGAGGTAAGTAATGATAACGAATCAACGCCCATCGTCCAGCGTTTAAAAATACATTATCATCAAACGAAATTTGCTATTTCACGGATATTTAAATATTTGGATTAGTCATTCGCGTCGGGAATATTTCTTGGGAAGTTGGCATCCGCTAAAACAAATCGTTACCGCTAATTCGACGTACGTATCCTCCTTTCGAATAGGATTTAAGGAAATAAATAAATAGATAGATAGATAGATGGATAGATGTATAGATGGATATCGCATTATTTTTGCTACGAAGTATGATACTTGTTCTTTCGTTTGTTTCGAAAAATAATCATCTAACTTTGATGTTAAATCAAATGGATGTGTTATCTAGATATCCTACGTGAACGCAGGACGCTAGCAGCTGTCATTGCCGATACAACGCGGCCATTGCGCCGCGTTCTTTTCTTTCATAGCGTAAACAAACGCCGTTTCTTTTTGCGTCGTCGATAAACGTGTCGTGCGTGTGTTGTATATACATATATATATATATAGATACATACATACATACATATACATATATAGTCACATTTATGAACGAAGATTCAGTCGATTCCATATTTTTCTCGATAGAATTATAGAATAAAATAGAGTAGAACTTTATTATAATAGAATAAAATAAAGAAAAACAATGTTGGAGCCAACTACATCTTGTTGGATAGATCCAACTCATTTCGACTTTTCTCGTCCTTTCAATGCCAAATAACTTTCGATCGTTAAAGATTTTATATAATTTTTACAAAATCTTTATAGCAGGTTATTACAATATTGTCTGCAAATAAAATTATTATATAGCGAGAAGAGAGAGAGAGAGAAAGGGAGTAGAATCATGCGACTTGAAAATTTAGTAAAGAAAATAAATTCTCGACAGTCATTCGTATCTCATTAATTTATACCTACGTAAAACAGGTTTGTACATAATTTAACGCAAACACGTACGTATATATATATATATATATATATATATATATATACATAAATGTATATTTGAAAAACAAAACAAAACAAAAATTCAAATGGTATGTGTTGTAAATATTTTTCTTTAAGTTGAACGATAAAACGGCTTGTGTGATTGTCTCTCTCCTCTTCGTCGTCGTCGTCGTCTTTCAAGCAACGTTCACGTAATAACGACTCGCGATCAGTTTTATTACGGAGCTTCCTATCATGGTATATAATCTCTCTTAAAAATACATCTTCTGATAACTATCGATTTTATCGTTTCTTTTTTTCTTTCTTTTTATTATTATTATTTTTTTTGTTAATAACAAAGGTTTAAATTCTATTCTATTTTATTCGCATTTGACATTAGACGCTTGATAAACAAAGAAACACAAATTTGTCAATCATGTTGCATCGATATTTGTCTTTCTTTCTTTCTTTTTATTTTTTGTATTTCGGTAGAATATTAAACACTAATCTTTTGCAATTTGTTCTTTTTAAGTACAATATATTTTATAGTTTCTATAATATATACATATATAGCATACAGATATACTTTAAAGATAAAGATAAACGAAATGGTTAGATTGTCCATAGTGTATTTTGAAGATGTAGGCATCGATTAGACACTACGGAATTATCAATGATCAAAGAGTAACATCTGTGAACAGTATGCAAAGTACATAGGAAACTTTTTGTAATATGCAAGAGCATCAGGTTGCTGGTATATTGACGATACCGATAAAATAAAATAAAAAAAAAAAATTAAAAGAGAAATAAAAAATAAAAAAATCACGTGACGTTCATACGAAAATAATATTGTCACAAAACCAATAGGATCAAGACATTTTATCTTTCCGATTATAAATGTGTATACGCACGCACGCACGCATCCATACATACATACATATGTAAATGTCTGTATCTGTTTTTTATGAAACAAAACGAACGTAAAATATAACCTATATACGCCCATACGACGTGATAAAAATTATTAATAGAACGCTTGGCAGAATTTTTTATGGTTTATACAGGACAAGCCAAAATTCTTATACATGATTTTTGTTTATATAAATTATTCTTTTTTCCAGCCTTTTCAAGCTAATCTCTTTTCTTCTGTATTTTTCTTTTTGTTTTCGAATTATAAAATTTAAAGCATAGGAACATTCGATTCATCCTGAAAAAATTTTGGAGAATTAAAAAATATTTCATATAAAAGTATATTTCTTTTATTAAATTCATATATATATATATACACACACACTCTTTGTTCGAGTAGTAAGACAAAGAATTTACTATTTTCAGATCTGACTCATATATCATCATTATCATCATCATCATCATTATTATCATTAAATCGAAAGGGAGATACAATGTTTGTACTCGCTTATAATCTCATAAAATAGCTCACAAAGCCGACAATTAGGTCAGTGTCCCGTCGGCTCAACTCGTATTGATCTCCCGTCTATTTAAAATGAAACTATATATATATATATATATATACCTAAAATGTGGAGAACGTGTCTCTCGCATCCAAGATCATGGCCAATGTTTTTATTAGCGAATGACGATGCTAAGTCTGCTTTGGTTTACGTGCCTCGCTTTAGTGTACATGTGGCGGCGGCGTCATTTCGAGGAAAACGGGAAACGTGACGGCGGTCAGGCGATCAATAACCATATCTTTCCTAATCATTTACTAAGATACCACACAAGGAGTATTAATTCTTATTTAAAAAGCTGTTAACGAAAAGGCAGATACGTTACGTGAAGATCTATTCCGCCATATAAATTCCTTTTTCTCTCTTTTTTTTCGTTTTCCTTTACTCTGACTATCGCAAACTGTCTATTAAAATTTCAATATGTTATATTTTGTGTGTATGAAATATATAAAAATTATATCTATTAAACAATAACGTCAAAATTCCATATAACTAATGTATACACAAGTATATATATATACGCTATACAATATATTACAGTTTGAATATATATATATATATAGTATTGAATATATATATATACATAAAGTAAAAACGTAATAGAAGATAATTATTATCTTGAAAATATTCTAATAAAAGATAATTTGCGAAAGATTTTTCCTTTCATCATTATTATCTCTTTGTACAATTTCTTTCGCAATTTTATCTATACATACTTTTTACGTACAATTCTATTATCATCGGCTATCGATCCCATCTTTCTTAGGAAGCTGCAGGACGCTTGCTATAATATGTTCAGCTCTGTGTCGTCGTGTGCGTGCGTGCGCGCGCGCACGCGCGCACGTTGTTTCTTAAGAACAAGAATGACGTCAGAGATATATCATTAACAGCAAGCTTGACCGAAGCTGAATCTTTCTACCGACAGAATGATGAGTCATCCTCGCCAAACTTCCCATTTTCTCTATTTTCTTCTCTCTCTCTCTCTCTCTCTCTCTCTCTCGTTCTCTCCTCTCTATTTATTTATTTTTTTTTTCTTTTCTTTTCTTTTCCAAAATACTTTGAATTTGTTAGAAAACCTATCATATTCTCAGATAAGAAAAGTTGTCGAGGAATCTACATATATATTAACCGGAGTAAATCTTTCGAATGAAAATGATTCTTTTCTTCATCCTCGGATTCCCAGTAATTTATGTTATTTAAAAAGAAAAAAGAAAGAAATTTTTCCCCGAAATGATTACGATTATATCGGAATAGTAGAAAAGAGAAGATGAGGATAAATGCGTCGTACACACTAAGTTTATATTAAATCTGATAGATCATATTAACAAAATAGGTTATGTTAATAGGATTATTTTATCGTTCACATCGTCGTTCATTATTTACGTATTCTATAATATTGTACATTTGCGTTCAATATAATTTAATGCGTTATATCTAAGGAGAGAATAATAATAATAATAATAATAATAATAATAATAATAATAATAATAATGCATTTTAACGTAGTTTAAATATACGTTTATTTGCAGTGTCGTCAGGGCTTTCAAAACTTTTATAGACCGGAAACCATTTCGGTAACAGTAATTTTTACGACCCACTCGCTTGCGATTCATATTTTAACGAGAAAGATCGGATTGAATAAAAGAAATTAATTTGTTACTTTTTACATTATTATTATTATAATTTTTTTTTCATTGTGAAAATACATTTAATTAATACATAAATTTATAAAACAAACACAATCCAACGACGATTATTGATATACAAAACTCTTCCACAATGAATATATTTTAATATTTAACGAGATCCCTGCACTTGGGGAAAATCTGGTTTATGTGGACAAAACGAAAACAAAAAGTAAATTAAAGTGACTTCGTTACGAATTAAATTGATCGTTTTGTTTGACGGGCAAAGAGTAACATCGGTTGGTGAGGGGGGGGGAGCATGTGTAATAATTAAACAGTATTTGAGGCGACAGACTGGCGAAAAGAGGCCATTCAGTTGATTTCTATTTTTAAATACCGTGTTGGACCCTTACTTCTCGACTCATTTAAATTTCTCCCGCGCACGCTGTGATTTAAAATTGTCACTTACACACTAAAAGTCATTCTTTTTCTGTCTGCGACACTTTATCTCAATCATGTCATCACGCTTAAAATTATTTTGATTATGATATCCTTTTTTTTTAATACAATAAAATCTCTAAGAGAACTTGATGAGATCTCCTCGTTCGATATTTTTAAAACGGACAAACTTTTATCATCATTCTCTATTCGCATAAAAAAGAAAATAAACTCGCTAGGAGAGTCTCGTCTGTTTGACTTTCGAATAATACGTCTGGTTATGAACCTAGAACAAATACAACTTGTAACTTCTATTCAACTTCGAAATGCAATATACTCGAAAGTTTCCGGTTCACTTTATAACTATTGCAAAACTAAGATCGAAATCATAGATAATTTGCAATAATAGTTATCTTTTTTCAGTATTCCAAAAGTGATAACCTCGTCACGGAATATATACAATTGTGTGTGTGTGTGTGTGTTTGACTTAAAATACTTAATCACGCGAGGTCAGCCGTTTGATACTTTCCGGAAAAGAAATAAATTTCCATAAAAAAGGAAAAGAAATTTTCGGTTCCATATTGTAACAAAGAAAGTTGGATAAGTTACGTGACCGCAAATTCTTTTTCGAACTCTCACTCTCTCTCTCTCTCTCTCTCTCTCTCTCTCTCTCTCATATAATAATTTTTCTTATATAATAATTTGGTGAAAGTTTTCGCGGTAAGGAATTTTAATTTTTTTTCCATTTGCGAAGATTTTTCAATTAACTGAAGTGAAATAACTTCCTATCGTATATAAGAAAAATGTGATTCAATTTAAAATTTGGAATGGTTGGAAGAGAATTAGAAAATTATAGGAATGAAAGATAAATAATTATTACAACTGATTATAATTTATTTATTGTTTATTGTGTGAAACAACAATTGTCATAATTGTATTATTATTCTATGCACGTATCATATCGGTTAGGTAATCGTGGCATGGATTAATTGGCATAGAAGTTTTCAAAGACCGTGGAGGCATCGAAATATCGAAAGAGGATGTACACACACGCGCGCGCGCGCATCTTAACACACTTGTGTAGAATCAACACGTGTGGCCTTGGCTTGGTAAACAGCACGTGTGATGATAGCTGTTACCTTTTCGACTCAACGTCCGGCCTTTAGCCGATCGAAAACATTTTTTAGTTTCAAATGGATATAGGTAATACCATTTAAAAGATGATGCGTTAACACTGAGTCCACTTTATATGTTATTGGATTAGAAAACTAAGACTTATGGAGCTTGTACTTCTCTCCCCCCTCCCTATTAACAAGAGTTTATGTAAGAGTACATATGTATACATATATAATTGATTACCGATGTATTTATATTACCATAAGTTACCGTGGTATATTTTAATTGACAACGGTTGTTATTTATTGGTTATTAACGTTATATAAGATAATGTAGTATATAACATTTTGTAGGATAGTTTATGGTAATATATTATCCTAGTACGATTGGGTAATATAATAACATTATATAGAATTTTATATATATATACAAATGTTGATATTATGGTGTATTATTTCATGGTTGGCCAATTTTCACTAAGCCTTTGTTAAAATTATTTATTGTTAAGACATTTGCAATAATCTTCTTTTCGAGGATTCATAATCGGTTGCATCAGTTTCATTAAACGACGTAACTCCTTCATATTGATCTTTACCAGATCTTCAGTAATCACATAATCACAGTTCTCAATTTTATCCAAATCGAATGTACTTTCAGATTTCTCAGATATCATTACTTTTTCGGTGCTCTCTTTTGTCGAAACATTAGAGGAAGAATCGGACAAACTTTCGATGTTATAATAATCGTCTCTTGGTTTAGACATTTCGAATGATTAGAAAAGTTCGATGTGCTTGCACGAATTGTATCATAAATTTTCATGAAAGAAAAAAGATCAAAAGAGATCCGAGAAGAAATGTGAACGAAACGTCAACAAAAAAATAAAAAAGGTTAAGAAAAATGAAAATCGTTTCTCCTTCTTCCTTTTTTCTCCTTCAATTTTTTTTTCTTCTCTTTTCATCGTTTACTTGAAAATTAGTGATAAAAAAATGAATACGCGCACGATGAGAGATGATTACACGTCTAATAGAAACAGGATGATCATATCTTCAAGCTCTATTTGTAAGCGGGTTAGAGATTCTTGTGGGGGGGGGGGTAAAAGCAATTTTTTCCATTCATGCATTTGTCATATGCAGAGTGTCCGGGTTGTTATTGCGTCACTATTTGCAGAACGGACAAAAAGATCCTAGATGATTTAAAAAAAAAAAAGATCAATTATTCGTTATCGAAACATTCGAACTAATTATTATTATTTTTTTTTGTTCAAATTGTAGAACTACAAATCCGTAAAGATTCGAAAAAGAGTAATTGATTTTTCACAAGTTACCTAGATAGATTTTGATTCAGGTAGGAACTTTCGGGCCAACTTATATTATTTTGAAATAATAATGAGAATTAACAAGAACGAGTTTGAGATATGAAAAATTGGGATAATTGTGGATACTCCTCAAATGACTTTGGGATCGATAAGATTTTTACTTTAGATATTTTTTTTTTTTTTTTAAGCGGTCGTTACCCCACACGCGGAGGACTTCTACAGTGCGATCGACGGAAGCAATTGCTATACTCTAACCCTTTTTCACTGAACGATATATATATATATATATACACATACATACATCATGCATGCATATGTATATGTATGTACGGTACTAGACGAACGTAGTGTTGATAAACGTTCTTTGAGCATTTTGTATGCACGTGTAACAATCATTATATATGAAGGTATTAGGTATATATTTCGTTTTGTTTTGCTGATAAAGATGAATCGTTAAAGAAATCCGTTTCGTTACATTCAATGATTCTTACTTCATTCTTATTTCTTAAAAAGAAGACAATTAGTCGATTACGTACATATTCTTTTTGATTGGTTAATTATTGTTGGTTTTTTTTTTTTTTTAGATTCTCGTTGAACGCATACATATAGAACTACAAATTATTTTCAATGAACGTTATAGTAGATTCGAATTATTTTCTAATGTGAGCGAAATGTTTAAAAAATTCTTAACAGGGATTTAAACAAAATTATAATATATAATATTTCTACAAATTTGTGTGTGTGTATTTAAATTTTAATATATATATGTATTTTGCAAAAATAATATTAAGAAATATTAATATATCATGTAATATATATTACGCACGCACATATACATATATGTATTCAATTTAAACGAAAAACATTTTTTTAACATTCCCTAAAATCCGTCACTGTTCGTTCCAAAAAAAAAAAGAAGAAGGAAATTATTGCTCGGCTTGAAAAAAAATCAAGAAGTTTGTCTCGTGTTAACTGTTAATCATATCGAAAGATGTATACGGTTTTAAATAGAAATGCTTTTAATTACGCGTCACGCTAGTATGTAGTGTAAACATATTTACGTAATTCTGCGATAATTAGAAAAGATGGTGACACGAACTGATCAGCATCGATTCTACACATACATACATACATACACGCACATTCTCCTCTTTTTCTAACAACGATCAAAAGCATTTTATGCTCTGAACGAATATTATGGAAGTTAAGAAAAAATGAAATATATCGCACGTTTATGTCGCAACTAGATATATGCGTATATATATATAGCTACACATAGATCACTTCTTATTAGTAAACCGAGCTCTCAAGTATACGAGCTTATTCATTTTCACGTAATAATAATGGTTTGCATTTTTCATATAATTGAGAATGAGATCGAAGAACAAACAACAACTACGCTTGTAAAGAGATTTCCATGGACGTTTAAACTATAATAAGCACAGAACGAGGAATGAACAACGAGACGACTTCGTGAGAGTATTGTAAGCAGAGACGAAGGTCTCTTATTACATTGTGTACGTGATATCTACGATAGATTATGATGGCAACGGATTGCATGATCATGGATGTTTGTATCATTCTCATTCAAATTAGAAAAAAAATATATATATATATATATACACGTGCATGAAAATAATATAGGGGTTGACCAATAAGTAATGTCAACGTTTTCAATAAAAATAAAAAAAAATATATTGTACACAATGTTGTTTATTTGGATATAAAATAATCTGCAATATTTATGTTTACATAAATAACACTGAACATAATATTTTTGACTGATGAACTTCGCTTAATGGGCAATTCAACGTTTTTCAAAGATATACCCTATTTTTTACTTTTGTAATCCAATTTTTCATACGCATTACATATTTGTATCAATACAAAGAGACGAATTCTTGAATTGAAAACGCTTCGTAAACGTAAGATCCATTTATCGTTGTTCGTACAATAATCGATAGAACAACTTCTTTCTTTGTACGTCAATGTACAGACTCAATATAGACGTATATACATATATGACGCAACGATCTTCTTGATTACTTACGTTATTCAAACTGGAGGGGCCTTGACCGTGATCTCGCTTTGTCATCAATTTTCTCTATCGTTCGATAACGTTCCGACCTATAATTTAATCGTGTTATCGTCATTAATTATTACAACTTTTTTATTATCTTGAAATCTTATTCAATCCACGTGGCGATCCGCGTTCGTTCGTTCGTTCTCACGAGTAACTTCAGTCTATCGTTGTTTATATAAGAGTAACAACAAGCGCTAATATTAACGCTAGAACATTATCCTAAAAGATCCGCCGAATTTCAATGAAATCGATTCCAAAATCCATACATGCTCTAAATTGCGATTGAATTCGTAAAAAAAAAAAAAGAAAAATAAAACAAAGAATCATAGATTTTTATCGAATAAAAAAAAATCGACATTGTTTTATCGTAATCGTTAAACACTCTATCAAAAAAAAAAAAAAATTTACAGAATCATGGGTGGAAGTGAATCCGATATCTGCTGAAAGGCGAACACCCTTGCCATTCAGCAGCGGCGGCGAGGAATATCTAAGACTCCTGAGGGAAGCACAGAGAGATTCAACGCAATCGTCCGCCAGGCATTCTTTAGCATCCTCGCGTCGAGATACTCCGAGAGACAGGTAAAAAATTATTCTTCTCTTTTCAATTGCTTCCGTCTCACAAATATTATAGTTTTGAATATATATATATATATATATATATATATATATATATATATATATATATATATATATATAGCAGATGGAAATCGTTCCGAATACACAGCGGATGGAAATCGTTATTTTGTGTATTTATGTGTGTGTGCGCGCGCGCGCGCGGGTTCGTTTGTTTGTTTGTTGTGATTACACAAAATATCGAAGCACATATCTACGACAAAGAAAAAGAAATAGTCTCGAGAAAAGTTGAAATGTTCTTTGTTATCTTTAAGATCGATTTTATGATTTACAAACTTGCGACTTCGAAAAGACGATTAATCATCGTTTTCCTTTTTTTTTTATTAATATTATTATTGTTATTGTATTTTTTATTTATTTTTTTTTTTATAAATGAGATCATTATTATCGGATTATTGATAAAATCCGTAAAGATGGGAGAGATAATTGTCGAGGTGAAGATGTTTGTTCAACAGTGTGTAATCACGACATTCTACATAACAGTGTCTTTTATGGGTAGAGAAAAATCAGCTTCTATTTTCTCTCAACGCTTTTCGTTCTTCTCATGACGGGAACGATCTTAAGATGGGGAGGAAAAAAAAGAAAGAAATAAGCCGTCTCATGACTCACGAGCGAAGAAGAAAGAATCTTTTTTTGGAGCGACCGTTTCTTTGTGCGCTACTTGAATTCGTTCTAAAAGAAATTTTTTTCTTTTTTTTTTGTGAAAGGAACGATTTAATGACTGCCTTTTACCCTTTAAAAAAAAAAAAGAACGGAGAGAGGAAAAGAAGAAGCGATGACTCTGTCGTCGTTCCTTGAAATTTAATTTTAGTACATCGTTGATATCAGGAACCCAAACGAACATTGCAAATGTTAATGGTAAAGCTGAACATTCCGATATATTTAAATAATTGAAATAAATGATATAATCGAAAAATGTATTCAATATATTAGAGGTTGTTCGGAAAGTAATTTCGACAAAAAAAAACGAAAGCTGTTGAGCTTGGAGATTAAATCTTGGCATTTCAAATGATCATAAACGGTCAAATTCGATAAATTTAATCTTTCAGCGATCTCACGAGTTGTTATTCGCCGGTTTGCATCAATTAATTCTTTTATTGTGTCAGCTTCAACTGGCTTTCCAGAACGTAATGCATCTTCAACATTAAAATTGTCGGATCGAAATTTTGCAAACCAGTTTTGGCACTGGCGTCGTTCTTTCAGTCTTTTCCGTACACATCGGATAATTTTTTGTTTCTTGCTTAAACAGCATTTTGACCTTTTCGATAGTAAAAATATATATATATATATATATATATATATATATATATATATATATATATATATATACCGAAAATGCTACTTTTCATTTTCCATATTTGAAAGGATACCAACCAAAAGCTACTGCGTAGAATCAATCGAACTTTTTCACAAGCAAGCCTTGCTATATTATCAATTGTCAAAATATACAATGATTATGCGGCTTAAGTGTGAGGTTGGCTGTAAAAAAGAAAAAATACAATAAAACAAAAATTTACGGAAAAAACGAAATGACTTTCCGAACAACCTCTTAATACATAGAGATGATCATAAGAGAAATGTATTTTTTTTTTTTCTTTTCTATTTTAGCCCAAAGAGTCCACCTAACAGTCCGAACACGGAACTTTCTACCGAAGATGAGCTCAAAGGGGTCTACATAAATTACAACTGTAACAAGGTCAGTCTAGAAAATCGATCGTAATAACTCGCGTTGTCTGAGGTGTGTCGCATAAATCTCAGAATGAAGCGAAGAAGTACCTACCTACCTACCTACCTACACACATGAACGTATGTTTAACTTTTGTGGTCGATCACTGAGGTCTTAAGAAAGACCACAAACCTGCTGATGATCCATTCGATCCAGGCAGAAACAAGACTCTAGCCGTCGTAATAGATCTTTTCTCGGAAAAGATCAGAATCATTCGAACATTTCATTTGAAAGTAATCATCGAAGTCATTATGTTCATTCTTCCAAATAATAGTTAACACTAACTTTTTATGCAATCGATGAACTAACAGAGAGATTATATATACATATAATATGCAACTGGTTTTATCGAACGAGCCTTTACCTTCTCTACAAGGTCCTCGGATCAGTGACTCTATCCAACTCTGTGATTGTGTAGAACACCTCTAATGTCACGATAGGTGAGGTAACTTTACGAATACGCCTTTGGAATTGCTTCGAAGAAAAATTATATGTATATCGAACGGATGTTTTTCTTTCTTTCTTTCTTTTTTTTTTTTTTAACTATATGTATAGTCAAGAATTTTTTTTTACATTCCACTAATTTCACATAAATTATACGATAGCACTTAACCAAATTTATTTGACATATTAAATGTAATATAAAGATGTAACACGCATTCGGTCGATCAATGATGATCGTTAAATTATTCAAAATCTATAATGAGAGAGAAAAAAAAGTATGAAGTGTATATACTTCTCAATTAATACATATCTCTCTGTCTCTCTCTCTCTCTCTCACACACTCACTAACTCTCATTGTGGCTCAGACTACTTAGCAAAAATATCGATCAATTTCAATGGAAATACTTTCAATGAACCAACTTTCTCGAGTAATACTTCTTTCGTACAATTGAAATTGAAATATTGCATTGTATGACAATAATAAAGCATACAAGTACGTAAAAAAAACCTGCTTGCTATTGTATGTAATATCGAAACGTAGTCGAACTAGTTTATTAGTTTACTTTTCAATCACCAACTGTTTCTCCTGTGATATAATTTTACCGAAGTCCTCTCTCACGGTTTCAATTTTCTCGTAGGTGGTTCATCGAGAAAGAATTTCTTGATAAGATTTACCAAGATGGTGGTGGGGTATCGTTTACTTTAATTGGTTTACCGTCTCTACCGTCCTCGCATCTTTCGTTACTTTATACGTACAACCCAGCGACAAGAAGTAGGACAAGAAGATCGTATGATCATTGTAATCGAATTAACGTCGCCGTCATTTTCCAATTCATTTCAACTATTCATTCTGATCTTTGCTTTTAGTAAGAGACCATTCTGGTTTACCAGGGCCATGTGTGTCCATTTTACATTTTACCGATACGTTATTATGAATTATGAAAGATTCTGACGTTAATTCTTGCATCAAAATAATTCGCAATTCTAACATTATACAAACATGTCCTTGTAGATCTATATATACAAGGAGGAATACTTTATTCGATTCGATTCGTATAATACTCGAATATTTTTCGCATTATTATTTCACGTGGAAAACAAAAACAAAAAAGAAACACAAAGTTCTCGAAGATAAATAATAATTACTTATTCATACGATAGATTACTTGGAAAAGGCTTTACTACATACCACCTGTATCACAAATCGTGTGTCCATGTGAAACGTTTGTCTCTTCTGTCAAACGCGCACGTACATATGTATATATATTGGTTATTCTCGCAGTCACGATAATAATAAGAAGGCTTAAGGAGTCCGGCGAGTTTATCTTCTTCGGGGAGAGAAAAATATATAACAAGGCGAAAATAGTAACAAAGAAACGTTTATATCTTTCAAAGTGAGTAACGATGATAACGAGGTGAAACTTCTTTGTTTCGTAGAATAATTTTTTTTTCTTTCTACCCCTCCCTTTTCTTTTTTCTTTTTTTTGCTTCACAAGTCACTGATACTAAAATATTATTCATTGTAATTTTTTCGCGAAGATAAAAACTTCGTCATAGATATTTCTCAGTTTCTTTTTTCTTCTTCTCCCCTACTAAGGATAAAGAAAATTACTGGGAAATTAAAACTTTTATAATTTCTGTAGATTTTTTTTTTCCAAAAAAATCCAAAGTTATAGGTATTTAAAAGGAAGATTAAAATTTCTGTAGTTCTCCCAAGTTTTGCTTGTTGAGTGATTTTCTTTTTGTTAAAAAAAAAAAAAAGAGAAAGAAAACTACGATCTGCATAAAAATTTGTAAATATTAAAAGGAAAAAAAGAATCGATTATTACTCTTCGGGGCACAGGATTTCAGAAAATAAAATAGAGAAGACCCATGTCGCGCACAGAAATTTTATTGCGTTTGAAATTAAACAAAATCGGTATATTTTTATTAACAAAGGATTCGCATGATATGGAAAATTAAAAAAAAAATAACAATAATAATTCGATTCGATTCGATTCGATTTGTTGTTATATAGGGTGGAACTCGAATAGTCCCACCGTGACACGTGGGGGTTCGTGAATGGTGGAATTTCGAGGTGGGTCTAAAAATGGTGGAACATTTTTAATTCTCACCGTGTCCCGAAGAGTTAAGACAAAAAAAAGGAAAGAAACTTGGTTTTGCTATAAACGGAACACACCGGCTGAGAGTATTTCCTTTCTGATCTTCCCCCTTACATGTAAAACTAGACTTGAAGCGCAGAAGGTAAAGAGAGAACGTCTGACGTGAAAGTTACTATAATCTCTCTACCTCTATGGTTCGCAACAGCGTTGCCAAGCGGGATTGAAGAGCATTTGCTCAAACAGGCGCGCTGTCCTTTTAATAATCCTTTCGCAGCTGCCGCCATTTAGCTACGTGCTTCTTGTCCGTTCGTCCGACGGGGCAACTGTCATAGCATGTTCCGATAATCGGCATTGACTTAATCATATTAAGATCTTTTTATACCGATCGTTTCTTTTTAGAACTCTCCCCTCTCTCTCTCTCTCTCTCAAAATCCTTTACAGAGTTAACCCTATTAATGAAAATGTTCAAATTAAGTTTAATTGGCTTGAACGCCAAGATCTTTTCATACTAATTATTTCTTTTCTAGTTGTCTTAACAAAATTTTTTATTGTTGTTTATTAACCCAAATGTTGTTAAAATTGATTTCATCGTATCTAGTCCAAGGATAAAAAAAAAAAAAAAAATTGAAAACTCTAATTCTTAAAATGAATGGTGTAGATATATTTCTAAAGTTCGATATTACGTTAACGGAATACTGCTTTTTCTATATATCCCATGCTATTACATGACTTACTTTATTCCTTTCTATTGCATAGAAAAATATATACCTCGTTACACGCATCGTTAATCCTTGAGAATTGTATTTCTTATATTATGTACGTATGTACGTTCAAGCTTTACGTAGCTAATACTGCATTACCTGTAATTGGATGCTCTCGTTCGTTCCTTACTAATATGAGAAAGAGAGAGAGAGAGAGAGACATGTTTGAAGAGTCTAATGTAAGACGCATTATCATCAAGGACATCGTCGTACGCAATTTTTATCGCTACTACTATTTCAATTTTTGCTCTTGATATTATATAAATAATTGATGAAAGTTTGTATAGGGAGAAGATTGCAAGATGAATATAAAATAAGATTGAATATAACAAAATTAAAACGTTTGAACTTTTTATTTTTAAGCTTTTAAAAAGGAATTGAAATATATTCGAAATGCATTTTTTTTATCTGAATGAAAATTAAATTATTTTTTTTTGTTTTAACCATTTTCCATTATAATGTGTTAAAAAAAAAAAATAACGGAAAAGGAAAAAAAAATTCCGCAAGCCCAGAGATCTCGAATTTACTTCGAAATTAAGACTCAAGTATTACAGCACACATTAGAAGAAAATAAAAGAAAAATTAAAAGGCATATCGTGTTTGTGATCTCTAAAAGAAATTTCGACGATTCTCGCTTCTATATCTACTCTTCCTCTCGTTCGTTCGATGCAACAAACCGGTTGAACTGCTTGCACCACCGTTTAAATCGTACCAAAGCCGCGTTACGGCTTTTGTAAATGTGTGCAAGTGCACAGGGAATAAATACACTTCGAATGCGTGCTATCAAATACGCTTAAAATGCTACCGTTTTATTTCTAAGAGGAAGATAAAGTAACGATTACACGCCGTAAGATAGAATGCAGACTTTAGATTAATAAAATATTCGCATCCCGAAAGGGGGATGCTTTATTTATTTATTGATTTCGCTTTTCTTTTTATTATTATTATTATTATTATTATTATTATTATTATTATTATTAATTATTTAATTGATATAATATATAAAACATCAACAATACAATTTAAATCAAAGTCAATAATTACTTGTTAGCTATTTTCTTTTGATTATCACACAATCATTACATTAAAAAATTAAATATCGTCGATTTAATTCTGGAACTTTTTATTAGTTTCAAATGATCCATATAGATTGTCGTGATTATTCTGCGTACAAATGGAAATTGTCTGAGGTATAATTACACAACGGAGAATCTCTCCCTCGCCGTTTGCGTGTTTACTTGCACGTATATATGTGAGTAATAAAAGATAAGCTTAATCTGTCTATAAATCTATAAGTTAGGAATAATAGCAACGTAAAAGAAGCATCAAGTATAAGATATAGATGTTCGTACGTTATAATAGTAGGTGCGACCTATAATTGTTTGATTAAAATAATCTTTCTTAAGAAGATTATCGGACTAAGAAAACAAAACAAAACAAAAAAAACAAGCAAAAACAAAACAAAAAATTGATGTACGGATTGTGTAACCTGTACGTGCGTGTGCGTGCATGTGTGTATGTACACACACACACACACACATCATTGTGTCTTCCAATATGTAATATGTTGAACTCTTCTGCGTCACTATTGGGTGCATACGTGCTCGATCTCACGTGAACCACGTATTACTACCTATAATCTGCAATTTGTATCTTCATTTTTATCACTTGGGGATAATAATACTTCGAAAAATTACATTATTCGTTTAATTAGAAAAGAAATCTTAAAGGTCATTTATAAAAATCGTAAAAAAAAAGAAAATTATAAAGATGATAGGAAAAAAATGAGAGATATCGTCAAAAGGTAAAAATAAATTTCTCCTTTTTCTTTTTAAGAATATGATACATACACACACACAACACACTATATTCAACGTGATGATTGCGTTTGTGTATGAAGGTGTATCAAGCAGAAATATTTAATTTTGGCGCGCTCTCTGGAGGAGAGAGGAAACATATTCCCACCAGAGGGAAGAACGATACGCGTTCTCATTGTTCTCATTGTCGATGAAGTATATAATATAACGTGGAGAAGTTCTCTCTATCATGATCATGTATAGATTGCGCGTCGCACTGCGTCTCGAGAGATTTTTAATCAATGAAAAAAAGAAAGATAAGCGACGATGCAGTCTCCTTGCACTGTTCGACGAGTGCCTTGCTCGTATCTGTTAGAGCTTTGTCGCTGCTACGTTTCAAAAAAAGAGAGAGAGAAAGAGTTATAATGTTGACGTTAGTATCTCTCGACCAATCAGAGAACATAACGCGGTCACGCCATGCGCAGTGCTGGAGACTCCGTTCTTAAAGTGAGGGCATCGCAACGCTTTTAACATGTCGCGCATCCCACCAAACAAATCGATCTTTCTCCATACTGTATATGATATTGCGTATATATATATATATATATATATATATATATGTATGTATGTATGTATGTATGTATGTATGTATGTATGTATGTATGTATGTATGTATGTATGTATATACGTACGTACATACACACAACGGATCAATTTAGTAGTCATCATCGACGATTTATGGTCGTCTGAAACAAAAGAATTTCAACAAATAAAGGATACGTACGAATATATAATGTGATCGTTCATTTAAAAAAAAATAATATATTCATTTACATGGACAGTACATAAGTTTTTTCTTTTTTTTTTTTCCCATATATTATCGACGAACGAACGTCAAACGTCATCGTCCTTTTCTCTTATATCAGCTAATTAACTATACTGTACAGGTCACGTGGACGGAACAACGCACTATTCTTTTCGTGCTTTACTTACGTGTCTATAAACACATACATACGTACATTAATATACAACGCAATTGCGACCCCTGAATATCGATTTCACACTTTTACGCCATTCCATATTTATTTATTTATTTATTTATTTGTTGTTTACTTTGGATTTTTTTTTCATAGAATTATTTACAAATCACGAATCCTTTCATAGATAGTATATATAATTACGCATATATGTATATGTAAAGTATATATAAATATATAAATTACAATAACTTCCTACCTGTGTTATTATGTCGCGATTATAATGATATACGAAAATGTGCGTCATTAGCTGTGCATAACGATAATTAACAAATCTACGTACATATGTTTCTTTTTCTTTCAACGAACGTCTTTCAAATATAAATCATAAAATCATTGAATGATATTAAAAAGAATCTCGAAATTTTTTCATCGATATTTCATTATTCTTCTATTCGTTCATTCACACGATAAGAAAGTGTGTGTGTATTCGCGTGCGTGCGTGCATGCGTGTATGTATGTATGTATGTATGTATGTATGTATGTATGTATGTATGTATGTATGTATGTATGTATGTATGTATGTATGTATGTATGTATGTATGTATGTATGTATGTATGTATGTATGTATGTATGTATGTATGTATGTATGTATGTATGTATGTATGTATGTATGTATGTATGTTGGTACATAAGCGTGTTACCTCGATGTAACGATTTCCATTATTCAAAGCATGTTTATATTTCTATACGATGAATAGCAAAACCACACATTTGTGTGCAAGTTATGTGAACCGTTACTAGAGCCGTTTAAAAAATTCGCAAATTTTTTTACACTGAGAATGAAAACGTTAGAAATACATTAGAAAAAAAAAGAAAAACAAGCCGGATACTTTTCAAATTAACCTCGTATTTCACCTCTTATTAATCTTTCCCGATTCTTCAAAAGTTTTCCTCGCAATTGTTTTCTTTTTTTTTTATCGTCAGATTTAAATAAATCTTCGGTCATTTTTTTTCTTTTCTCCTCTTTGTTCCTTTATCGAAAAATTTATTAAAATATTTATATTACCTGTAATACTATACTTGAAGATTTAAACAAGACGAGTAAGAAAAACAAATGTTCATTAGAAAATGATGTAGTTATCGTTATAAAGTCGTACTTCATAAAAGAATGCTTTATTCGAAAACAATTTCTATTAATTTTAATTAGTTTGTTGTTTAATGTTATCGAGGTAATAAACATTTATGAGATAACATTTATTGTTGATGAGCATAAAAGTGACATAGTAAAAAAAAACGGATATGTCGTCAATATTATTGTTCTCTCAATCTTAATGTTGTCTTTAAAGAAATAGAATTTTTTGTATTTAGTCTCTTTTAAATTACTTACTCGCTTTGATAAGAAAATTTCAATTACACTTATTACATTTCCCATGCCACGAAATCATGACCATGTCAAGAAAGTATTGTTTTATTGCCACATCATTTAAATAATGAAAATGATGCCAACTTTGTTTCGGTAGATTTCTTTTCGACGTTAAACTATTGCGCGTTTATCCAAAATCGACCGTGCGTTGACTATTTTGGGAATTTGTTTATTCGTATTTATATTTAACCATATGTATGTACATACATGCGTTGACGAAACTTGGCAAAGTTCTCGACATGTTTAGATTTTTTTATTTGCTTTTCTGGATATCTAAAAAGAATCAAGACAAGTAAATCGGCATTAAAAATTATTTGTCGATAAATTTTATATCTTTCAATGGAGATCAGAATAATTCTTCTTTCTTTTCCTTTTTTTTAATCATACGTGTTTCAAAAATGGGGCCTTTGATAACATAAAGATGGTGTTTACGCGAGTATAGAAATGACATTGAATTGCAATATAAAGGACGTATATCAAGCGATAGGTCAATCGCTTTTCTTACATGGTTGGCCGAACGTCAGAGGTTATCCTTAAATAGAAATAATTAAATTTTGTTTCTGAACATAGAGAGATCATTGAAACGCTTCACTTTTAGAAATTTTCGTTTCGATTTTTTTTTTCTTTTCTTTCTTTTTTTTTTAACAAATGGTTAAGAACCGAAAATAAAATAAGATTTAGGTGGTCTTATCTTTGATCGTATTTTTTGTTTCGTCTTACTTGCCTAATTTTTGTACGGTTTTACTTAATATTTTTGTTTCTATATTTATTCATATGTACGAGAGTCTCGACATCCTGTTATATCTCGGTCAAGTAAACTTATCACTCTAACACTACAGAAATAGTGTGTTTATAGGTCGTTATCAACATAGAGGTAATAATACGTCCTGTTCAATGATATTTTTACAGAAGTAACGATTTCATGTTTCTTTTTCTTTTTTTTTTTGTTTCCTCATAAAATTTCGCTATTAAAATAAAATCTTCTATCTCTTTTTCCCCCTTTGCTCATCACATACACATTTTAGATATTAATGACTACAAATTTTTTCTGCCTATTTTGTAGGAAGGCGAACTCCTGGACAAAAGTATGGATTGGATTTATGAGTGGAGCTCACGCCCTGACCAGGCACCACCGAAGTAAGATAAATATTATATTGTTTTTGTAGAAACATTACAATTGGTAAATAGAGCCTCGAAACAAAAATATTATTTATACAGCACGGGCTACAAAAGTTCTAAGTAATTTTAAAAATTGATGACTCTTTTACAGGACTTTTTACGTTTAAAGTTGTTAGGCTTGTAATTTTACAATCTGAAAAAAAAAAATAAATCTGAAAGTCTTCTAGAAAGAGTAATTAATTTTTAAATTACTTAGGAACTTTCGACCCTCATCCTTTGTATAGTGTCTATGATGTAAGATAAAAGTAGTCCTCTCATAATATCCATTACTAACACTTTGTTGTTATTTATATTTCAGGGACTGGAAATTTAAGCATCCTCTTGGTATGACTAAGAGAAAAACTTACAGCATTCGTACTGCAAAAGTTGGTAAAAATGGATTGTTTTCTAAAGAAGTACTTTATACTTTAATCCTCACTAATGTTTTGTCCTTATTAATTGGAACTGGTCTTGGGTAAATAGTATTTATGTCTTTATAATTATTAATTTTTTTTCTTCTATTTTTATTGGAGATCAATAGATGTTTTTCACATTTTCATTAGGGTTTGGCTTACCAGGCGAGGTCTAATGCTGTCTCGTGTTGCCATTGAGTGAAGATAACAAAGTGATGTTAATTAGGATTGTCGCATTCTAGACTTGCAAGAAAAGGGGAGAGGAATATAAACTGATAATTGGAAAGAATGAAAGACTGAAAAAGCCGGTTGAAAGGCGATAGAGCCTAAAAAGAAATACAGAAAAAAAGTGCATAAATTTTGGAAGGTCAATGGTTAGCACCTTCTTCTCTAAATCCTGCTCCTCTTCTATTATACAATACTTCTTGAATAATTTGTATCACTTAATTAATGCGCATCATATGCTTAAGAAAAACATTTAAAAAGAAAAGTAAAATAAATTAACAGAAAAATAACGGAGAGAAGAAGAGGGAGAGGAAAGATTACTAAATAATGAAAATATTAAAAAAAAAAATAAAAAAAAAGAAATAAAAAATAAAAAAAAAATGAAAAAAACAATATATATATATATATAAGAAAAAACAAAAAGAAGATAAAAAAAAATTATTTACAGTAGTCTAGATTTGTGCGGGAAAAAAAAGTGTCCATTTTATACCATTTCTAATGCGTTTCTATTTGCGATAGTCCATAGACATAGCTTGAATAATATTTATCAGTAACTTGATTATTGCCTGTTAGATTGGAGAAAGGAGTTGGAATGAAAGAGCAGCGCCAGTAACGAATGAGAGAGAACGAGAGTAAGACTTAGATTGATTGTGTTTTAAGTGTGGAAGTGTGTGCAGATAAGGAAATAAAATTTGAGAATTCTCATCGTACTATAAACAATTACGACTTCATTCCCTTCATTTTGGAATAAGCTTGACATATTATATTTATTATTCGAACTGCACGATGATTTGTATAATAAAAAAAAAAAGATAAAATAAAGAATAAAATCAAAAAAAGAATAAAGAAAAGCTATAAACGGATACACACAATGTGTTATACATAAAAAAAAATGGTTCCCAAAGGAGGAGAGACTTTGATGGTCGAACGAAGACACAAAACTTATACTTATTTTTCTTTTTAATGCTATTATTACCTGCTATTAATATACAGGAGCTTACATAAAATTCGGTAATACTTTATATTATGTTACCGAACTTAATATTGTATATTGCAACAACAACAACATGATAATGATAATTACCATTTAAAGTGTTGCCGGACTTTATTTAAAACCTGTAGTATTATCGATCAGCGAGACGGGAGTAATCGATAGTGAAATAATTTTCACAAAAAAAAATATCATTATATTGATTTTCAATTTTGTGAATAAACCGTCTGTATGGAAAATCTCACGGCAGCCGGAAGAAGGGACAGGGACCAGATATAGATTTTTTTACTGCCAAGGATTTAAAAAAAACTTCGTTTTAAATTATATTGTATAGGGTAAAGTGTTTGTACCTTATATATATCGTTCGAACATAATTGCAAGTCATTTATCTTAAAAGTGCACATAAAGAGCAATATATATCGTTTTTTATCTCTTGATAATTTTTGTTATGTGCATTCTATGTTTATAAATATATATATATAACTTATATACTCATTCTATTTGATTACAACATAGGATGTGATATATTATTTGGTAATATTAGAAAATTATCTATACGAACGCACGTGTTATGTATATCTAATGATTTTTAATCTCTTTTACCATTTTTTTTTTTTTCTTCTTATAGGGAAACACGTTATAGTAGACAAAACAATATTGATAATGGATTTAATACATCAACTAAATGTATACAAATAAAAACCCTCATCCGGTCACCGTATTAAATTTCTTTATATTGATTATTTAATCTATAGAAAAAAATGTGATCTTGCGATTGAAAAAAAAAAATGTAAAAATAAAATCTTTTTAAGTTACGGTGTATCACATTTACTAATATATTTGCGATAGCATTGATGAAAAGGGCAAAACGCAAGAAAGATAATGCAGACAATATAGTAGTAGATTATTATAATCAAATTGTACAATTGTGTGAAAGGGTTTAAGAATTTTATAAATTTAGGAAAATTCAAAAAGCACATTTTTCACGAGTATACGTGGCACGACTTGAGAATTACACACAAAATATGCTGGGCAAATAAAAAGTAAATATAATTGAGTGCCTAGCTAATATATCCATTATTTTGAAACAAAATGATGGTCAATGCATACTTTTCCTTGTACGGGTAGGTGTGTAAGGTAAAAACAAAAGTTGCACATACATATGAGTGTTTGTAATTTTGAATGATTCAATGGCGCGCGCATGTGATATTTCTCCTTATAGTAATATTAAACTGAACTTTGTAACATTTGTAAAAAAACAAAAACAAAACGAAAGAAAGAGCTGGACTTCTGTTTTTATTGGGAAAAATAAAACGGTGTATTGACATACAAATTAGTGAACAATTCGGTTTAAGTTATGCATATTAAAAAATGGCATGAATGTCCTTTTCATATTTTTTGTATTTAATTATCAGTATGGATTTATGATAATAGAAAACTTCGACAAATTATCTTAGCGAATAATAATGAATGAGAATTAAACTATGATGGGCCGATGCAAAAGTTGATATATAAGTTCTTAAATAATAATAATAATTAAAAGTAATAATATGATGGAGATATGTCGTAATTGTTAAATTGTATTTACATTGGATTTGGTTTCATTGAAAGTACTTTCTTTTACTATTTTCATATATAAGAGTTATCTTATTTAATTCATAACGATGTTTTTCAATAATTATTAATATGTATTTTTACTGAATGATTAATTTGTATTTTACTGTATGTAATCAAGCATAATAACAGTAGTAATAATAATAATGATTATTATTAATAATTTTGTTTTATATTAGCTTTCACGAAATCAAAAAAATCTATTATATTTCGACTCCTGTACTGACAAATCATGGTCATAATGTATTGTAACACGAGTATCCTGTTGATCAGAATTATTTTCCCTCACATACAAACAGGTGTAGGCTCATGCGAATATTATTCTATAATATCCATTAAATTAATTTTATTGAAATGAATTGTCGTATTTTAATAAGATACGATAGCTTCATATGTGTTCCAAATATTTCTTGGTTTGATATTTTTTGAAACAGTCATCGACATAAAGTACTGATTTTTTGATATAAGTATTACAATAGTAACTTGATTCTTGCCTTTGACCTATTGCTTTATTAAAACACGCTAAGTATTTTTGAATAAAATTTTAGGTTAAAATTTATAGGTAGCAGAGGTTCGTCCACTGCATGATGTAGATAAATCGCGAAAATTACTCACCAGCTGTTTTATTAATCATTGCACAAATTCTAAATATGTCAGGACTCTTAGCTTCTTTTTCTAAAAAAAAATTAATCTATACAATATATAACTATATAAACAGTTATTTCTAGTTTCCATTGTAATTATCCTTTTATCTTTCCATGTTTGTAGTAGTATTTCAACAGATCAATAAGCAACAATATAGTTACTTTTTAAATTAGATTTTGTAATTATTTCCAATACATACTTTTTTGATTCGAATGAATTGTTTCAATAATATAATAATACTTTAATCTGAATAATTCCTCTGTAGATGTAACATCCAGAGAAAATTTTGAAGTTGAAATCTTTCTCTTCTAAATATGTTTGAAAAAAATAGTGTAGTTTAATTATGTAACGATGATCGGTAGTTCTTTGTATTAGGCATGTTTGTAATACCCACTTTTAATACAACTCCTGTAAAAGCAGACATTTGATAACATTTTTTCCCAGATAGAATATGTTGACAAATTTTTCTCTTTAATTTTTGCCTTGACATATTGATTCATTCTTTTACAATACGTCCAAGTAATCGATCAGTAAGAAACAGTTTGAAAAAATCAATCGTTTCTTTGTCTATAGGAATTTGTGTACGATATATTTTGATCCTATTAAGAAATTTATTTTTTGGAAATTTATATCTTTTGTTGTAACTTAATATCGAACAGTAATTTCCTTTGCATCGGTTATACATAATTTGTACTCTCTCTCTCTCTCTCTCTCTCTCTCTCTCTCTCTCTCTCTCTCTCTCTCTCTCTCTCTCTCTCTCTCTCTCTCTCTCTCTCTCTCTCTCTCTGCTATCATTTAATATCTTTGATTACAATTTTCTTACATGAACTATATCATTACCATTATCATAACTACTATTAGAATTACTATTATTATAAGACCTTATATTAACCGTGTCATAATATTTCAAATAAAATTTATTGTCACTACTTCGAAGATATTCAAATTCATTATCAACTTCTCTATATAACATTTGAAAATAATTATTTGCAAAACATTAAAACAAAAACATGTATTAATAATGAAAAATCAATAATAGGGCGATGTAATAGAGTAATTAAAACTTATAAGGTCATTTCTGTTGTTCCCTGGTACAAATTATTTATTTTTATTTGCACGAAGGCTAACGTATGATCGATCAATTATTAGCTGGAAATTCTAATTCTACCAATTAAGGATCCGAGATTCATCTTTTGTTCAGAAATATATGTATAGTACAATAAGATAAGCTGCTTGTGCCAGGAATATGTCAACATTCAATCCTAACAGTAAAAATGTTTTGGTTAGGATCATCCCAGATTTCAATCAACAAGATTTTTTTTTCTTTTCTTTTTTTAAATAAATTTCCAACAAATAATGCCTCTGATTATTAAAAATAATAATACATGGATATTGGTGATTAAAAAATATTGTAAGTACTAATAAAAAGTTTTGTAAATTAATATTTTTTTTTAATTCAATTTGCGTGCATTTTATCAACGTTGATCAGGTGCAATGTTTGCATGAACTTTTTCCAGAATTAATTAATTCACATTATTTAAGAAAAATTCATTTTTCATTATACGAAATGTTATATTAATCAATTCTCGATGACTAGAAAATATAAATATAGAAGAAAGAAAAAATAAATAAAAGTAGAATAACAGGATTAATTAATAGGCAGTACAATTAACGATGAAGGTGCTAAATTGAGGTTAGTAAAACAAAAAGTATCGTGTATTATTATATGTATGAAAGTAAATAACTTTAATTCTTAAATAAATATAATACTAATAAATAACTTAATAATATTTTGTCATATATATATATATATATATATTAATCGAATATATATTAATATTTATAGCTATGTATTGGTGGAAAAATGCTTTAAAATTGTCTTTCCTATACGATTATAAAAAAGGATAAGGAATTCTAACTGTAATGAAAAAATTTGTATAAAATGCTGATGCACTTAAATATTATGCGATTTTAAAAGAAATAAAAATGTCAGAAGTAATCGTATTAAGTGATTCAAACGAATCTGAATCGTCGATAAATAATCCAATTAATCCAGAAATTGGAAATTCTCAACAGGGTTCTGCATCTGATGATTTTGATTTTCCTGAAGTTCAGTTTGATTATATTACTAGTAAAAATAATATTAGTAATACATATGAATCATGTCAAAGCCAGCGTACTATAAATGATAATTCTAAATCGTTAAATGTTATTTCAAATGTTGAAACTAATAATGAAATGTTTACAAATGTGCTTCCTAAAAAGAGATCTTTTACCCATGATATGTCCGATTCTTTTGAATCTGATCGATGTGAAGAAAATATTTTCATGAATCAACATCAACAATTGATTAAAGAACCAATAAAGAAAAGTAAAAATAAATTGAAAGAAGAACGTCTTAAAAGACAAGAGAACTTAATTAAAGAAAAGGCATTAAAAGCAATAACAGCTAAAAAATTGAAAAATATTAGACCAGGTGAATGTATAAAATTTATGAAAGTTATTTTGGATAAACGTATAGAAGAATATAACTTTTATCCAGAAATTCTAGTAACATTAAATGATACAAATGTATCGTATAATTTTATTTCACATTTAATTCCTAAAAGTATAACTTGGGAGAGAAGTATAGAAAAAGATAGCGTAAATGAAAATAATAAAATACACACAGAAACTATTAGGCAAACTGAGAAACATATAATCGTTATTTGGAATTGGAATGAGGTAATAGAAAGATTAATGGACGATAGTTTTTGTACAAGTATTTCTAACATAAGGACTTTATTGCCAGATTATAATATGACCTTAGTTATTTTTGGTATACAAAAATATTTTCTACATTATAAGAAAAAGAATAAATCAAAAAATAAAGGTTCAGGAAGTAAATCATATAATAAGACTGAAGACTTTAAAGTATATAGGGAATATCCAGAAATTTCAAAACAACAAGTAGAATTGTGTCTTGCTGAAATTCAAATAATTGATAAATGTAACAGTAGACTTATTGAAAATGCAGCAGACTTAGCATTAATGATTTATCAATATACCAAAGCTATTTCAGAAATACCATATAAATTAGAAAAGAAACAACATTTTGATAAAGAATATAATTGGTACATAGCAGGAGATAATAGAGACACGGTACGAGTAGATAAAGATGGAAATGGATTGAAAAGATTATGGCAACAACAACTTTGCCAATTTAATTTGAGTAGTCTAGAAATTGCAGAAGCTATTTGTTCTGTATATAAAAGTCCAGCGCAGTTAGTTGAGGTATAATTCTTTTATTACGAATATTTATAATGGATATATATTAACTATATTTGTAATATTCAATAATATATTTTAGGCTTATATGAATTGTACATCTGCAGACGGTAGCAAATTATTAAAAGATCTTCCTGTAAGTAATAAAAAGTTACTGATTGGAATCAAAAAATGCACAATATTTTAAATCATAATATAGATCATGATGAAAATAATTATATATGCAGTATTATAATATTTATTATATTTGTAGATTAGAAGAGCAGCAGGACCTCTTACAACAGTCAGACGAGTTGGTCCTGAATTAAGTAAAAAAGTTCATATAATGTTTACTTCTGAAAATGGTGATATTTTGCTTGGTAATGATTATTAAAGATATATTTTTATCTGTATTATCATTTGCTATTAAGAAGTTATAGTGTAATATGATGAATGGTTGTTACATTATAAGATTTTTAATTTGTGTGTCCATGCAATACATTATACAAATTTTCAATATATGACTACACAAAACATTTTTATAAAGTAATAATGTATATATATTTATTAATAAATTTTGTAACACTTACTTTATTTTACACAAAATAATTTATTTAATATTATTATATTTTAATAAAACCAAATCATAAAACACACACCTAAATTTTATTAAATATACTATTTATAAAAAAAAACGATGAAAATATATAATTATAATGAACAGATCTTTAACTTAAATTATTTCATATTGAATATAAGAAACAAAAAAAACATAAGAATGTAAAGATATATAAGAACACATAATAGTTTGTATTGACATCTAATTCAATTTTCAGTGTAAATGTGTACAATATGTTAAGTTGTATACAAATACAATAATATATTGTATAAACATCACAGGAA
Organism: Dolichovespula media; assembly: GCA_911387685.1. Lineage (NCBI taxonomy): Eukaryota > Metazoa > Arthropoda > Insecta > Hymenoptera > Vespidae > Dolichovespula > Dolichovespula media. The sequence goes on from OU426851.1 coordinate 18,200,690, forward strand.
ACAACTTTGCATAACCATAATTATAATAAGACTAGATAAAATAATGGTTCATAGTAACTTTGAGATAATACATAAGTGCATTGAAAAATTTTATAAGTCAAGAACTATACATAAATGTTGTATGAAATAAAAAAACACATAGATGATGATAAAAAATTATTTATATAAATTAATAAATAATTGTGAAAGATATTTATTATGGGATTTCTAAGAAAATAGTTTTGTTTTTTAAATATCACCAGTGGAAATAGTATAATTACTTTACGGTGAAGCCCATTAGTTTGTACATTCGACAATCTATATTGCAAATAATCCTAAGATCAAAAATATTCTTTGAGAAGAAAGAAATTCTACTTTGTTTACAAGAACACAATAAAAATTGATATTCAAACAGATAATACATATGTAAACTTTGATATATCAGTCAATATATAAACGGAAAAAATTAAATTATTTATAATGATAATCTTTTAGTAATTCTATCACTTTGCAGTAAAAGCTTTGATATCAATTTTAAGTATACATCTTTTTTGTCTTTTTTAAATATTAACTGCATGTTTGTTCAATATAATTACATGTGTATGGCATTATTATGTTTGCTTTAAACAATAAGATATATCACATTCTTTTAATATAACTAGCATAAAAATAATCACGCAAAATATGCTGTAATGTTTGTTTTAGTTTGTTTAGTGTACATATTTACAAATAAAAAATGAATGAGTTTTTTAATGCAATAGTAATAGTAATTAGTTAAACTATATTCATATATATGTGTGTATATATATAGTTTAACTACTTATTTGTTTATTCAATATCCACTAAAAGGTATATTTCTCATTAGCGCTTTTTTGAGGCAGGCATTTGTTTTATTAATATGCTTTATAGTCAGCAATAATCTTCTTAAAGTACATAACAATATGAAGATATAGTAAGGTACCTTATGTTTCCAGTCCTGTAGTAGTACTATTAAATGTAGCATGATCGTTATGTTCTTTATTATCAAATTTTACTTCACGTTCATTCAAAGTTTCTCTTTCATTGCATTTAGTCGGAGATGTGAGATCGATTTCAGGTATTGCAACGTATTTCCTCTCTATAATATTTGTTTTTATTGCGTCTTCAATTTCAATCAAATCATTGGAACTATTTTCTTGATATTTTATTTGAGGTGGAGGAGCATATTTGTGATCATTTTTTTCAAAAATACATACTTTTGGTTTATTTAATCTCTGAGGAGTTTTCGACAGTAAAACTTGTTCATTTTTATCAACTTGAGAAGATTGTGCATTATTTCTTTTTGCTAAAATAATTTTAGTGTATTTAATAGTAGGTTGATTCGAACGATTCTGTGCAGGTAATCCAAGTCTACTTTTTGCCTTTATTATTGAACTCTGTGATTGTGTTTGTAATATTACGTGGTTCATATTTTGCACAGGAACATTTGGACATATAATGGTTTGTGTCGTAGGAGTCACAAATTTATTAGAAGTATGTTGAATTTTGTCGTGCTTGTTACTTATAAGAACAACTTTTGCAGTATTATTAAACTTAGATACATATTTTTCTTTAGAATCTGCAGCTTGAGATGTGTATATTTTCTCAACATTATTTAAACTATCATCATCTTTTGCAAATATTATTGGTATGTCTAATATATTTCCCAAATCATCATCTATATCATTAACAATACTTTTCTTTAGTGCTGTCTGCGATTTTCCTTTCTGGATTCTTTGTAAGTTACTTGTATTCAGCGTAATTTTTGGCATTGTTTTTGTAACATTATGAGACAATTTCAATTGGCTAGACATAGTTACACTATTCCCAGTTTTATGAAAACTGAATGGAGCTGTCACAGATGAAGATGTAGTTCTGATATTTTCATTAATTGTAGCAGTATTTCCAACTAATGTATTTATTGAATCTTTGTTCATAGAAACTGAAACTGTTTGCGATGATAACTGTGAGATCTTAGGTATGTCCCATACATGAGTAGGATTAAGAGTCGCCTGTTGAGAACTATTGGAGGGTTCTCTGTTTTCCATTGCTATAAAATACAGAGGTAGCTTTTAGATGTTGTATTGTATATACATTCAAATATATATATGTATATATGTATATATATATACATATAGATACACGACTTCAGTAAGTCATGTGATTTTATTATTAAAGAAACTAAGAGGATTTCACTTTTTTTAGGCACGACCGTAAAGTGAGAGTGACTATTTTGAAATAATATAAAAATAAAATGGTACAATACATTATTTGCTTAAATTTTACTATTAATATATTCAAATTAATTTTATTGATAAAATGAAGTTAGTATGAATTTGGAACATTGCCATTCATTGTTTCCATATTTACAACATCTTATTTCATTTTTGTACTAATAAATTAAAATTGTATTATTAATAAGTTATGAACTTTTCTATTCATCTTGCATATCGTAGAGGATTGGGACAGGTATCAAACAAATCCAAATTATGTGAAAAAATATTTATTTAACATAAAATAAAAATTAGCATATATTTACAATGCACTTCTTTGAATGCATTTTGTAAAAATTTTATAAATAACTTTACAATGATAGAAGAATATAAATACATACAAAAGTATGTTTGTATAAGTATTTACGGTTTGCTAATAGATAAAAAATCCCCTTAGTTTTTCTTATATAACAGATTATAATATTTTACAAGGAATACCCAGAGATTTTATGTACACATGTCAATTACACTCTGAAAAAAAGTACAAATGCATGATATTTTAGAGAAAAATAACTACTGAAATTATAATTCAAAATCAATAATAATTTATATATTGATATGTGCATGTTATATACTATTGTTTTAGAGTATGATAAAAATGTAACAAATATATATATTATTAAAATTCTCTTGTTAAACAAATTTTCAATTTATTATCTCATAAATTAAAAGAAATTAACAAAGATTTTCTAAATACTACAGAACACCATTAAAATTTATAAACAGTAATTTATGATAAATGGAATATATGTTATAGATATAGAATATATGCTTTTATAATCTAGAAATGTCACTCCTAGCTTGTACTTTTACTAGAAAAAAAAAAAAAAATAGATAAATAAATAAAAAAGGACAAAATATAATTCTACTATTATACTACATTGTTAAAAATATCATAGAGTAACAAACTTTACTACAAAATAAAACACATTTTCAAATAATAAATAAAATAACCCAATATTTTAATTTAACTAATCAATTGATACTATAGGAAAATAAATAAATTTTATGATTATTGTAACTTTCTTATTAATTGATTAAATAATTATTTTATTAGTATTTTACCTTTAGTAACAGTCGATGTGGTGGCTGCTGTATTAGTTGTCGAAGAGATGTTAGGTGTTAACAATATACTTGAACTTAAAGATATACGGGAAGATGGAGAACCATTTATTGTAGTAGCAGAACTTTTTCCATTGTGTAACAATGTCGATAATGCTCCGCTTATTTCTCCATTGGTAGATTTATTGTGCCCTATGCATAAAGATCAATTATTGAACAAAATAGGTTTTTATAATTATTATACTATTAATGAATTTAATCTCTGAATTAAATGAAGAAAATAGATTGGAAAAGAAATATGTTTTTATACCTGCAGCATTTAAAGGATTTATTCTTGACTGATTTCCTGTTGTCAAAACATTAATCAGTTTTGTATCACCATTTTTATCGATGATATTAGTGTGTCTATAATTGCTTGATATTACTTTTGAAAAAGTTTTATTTGTCGAAACGATAGCTTTCATTTTAGGAACATTCTGAAGTGGTATATTTGATGATATAATTTTAGGAATTTTATTTGACGCGATTGAAGATTTGGATGTATTAATTGTCTTAATTGTATTAGTTTGATCAATGGATGAACCTAAACGTATTGGTCCAATTGGTGCTAGACTCGCTAAAGAACCAATGTTTAAAGTTATACCACCACTTGGTGGGTTTGTAGTTTTCTACAAAAGACAAAACTGTATAATTACACTTATGCAAGATTTTGCAAAACTAAATATTATTATAGAATTGTTATTATTACCTGTGCAGGTACTCTAGAAGTTATCAAATGTTCTACAAATTGTGCTTTTGGATTACTAATAACTCGCGATTTACGTCTTATTGTTGAACTTTGATTAATATGTTGACCAGTTACTGTGACTAGAGTTGGTTGTGTACTAAAAGATCCAGCTCTTGTAACTTGAGCCAAAGATGTACTAGATCCAACAGATGCTGTTGAAACTGGTGTATTTGGTCGAGATATTTTTACAGTAGGAGAATTTGGTTCACTCTCAACGGAGCTACTGGTTGAATTTCTTCTTTTACGGCTTTCCTTTTTGTTACTTTTGTTTTCACAATTTGTTATTGATATAGATCTCAAAGGTAAAGGATGTGGCTGCAGAAGAATACTTCCCACAAAATCGCCTATTTCTTCTAAGATACATCTATCTACCATGCTTTGTGTAATACCCTCTGATATTTTTTTAGCGGTCGATATTCGTAGATAATCATCTGCAGTTCCAATCACTACCAAACTTGTTTCAACTAACATTTTTTCACGAAGATCTTCTAAATCATCAGGTCTCACCAAAGAAGCATTTTGTCCTATAATGAACATAACAGGACAACGAATATCTAGTAACATATCATCGGGTGAGCCTCGTTTTCCCTCGACAGTAGAAAAAGGAAAACCAAGACAAATTACTGCAGTTACGTGTTCCATTTGAGCCACCTATAAATTGAATAAATTGTTAGACTAAATAAGTATCTTACTTTGCATTTTAATTATTTTACAGATTATTTAATAATTTGTATGGAAAATACTTATACCTGACAAGCCAAAGCTGCTCCAGTATTGAAACCAACAAGAATTATTGGTCTGCCAGGGCAATCACTTTTAATATCCTGTATTTTAGCTCGCATAGGTTGAATTAGTTGATCAATGCATACCATCATTGTCATTCTGTTAGCTGCTAATCCTATATGCGTATGCACATTAACTACCATTCCTAATGCTCCTAACTGTGTAATCCATTTATGTTGACGAGAAGAAATACTGGAGCCAATACTGGATGGAGCTATTATTAAAATCGGATTTCCTGGGAGTTTCTTCTGTAATACAAAATATTGGTATATAATCATAAAATATTTTCTACATGATTAACACATTCGCTGCGTCTCCAAAATCAAATACCTTTGCTAGGTGCTGTTTATAATTTTTTTCTTTTATTCGTTTGATATAGTCGATGACGCCAAACGGCGTCAGAAGTACCATAGTAATGTAAACAATTTCACCAATTGGCGTCATCCACAGCGAATGTCTTAAAGTAATATGATGTAATTATCATAGTATATTTACAAGCCTGTTATTATTTAATGTAGGAGCAATTGGATCCCACGTTCGTTTTAACAGAGAACCAAGAGTTTCCCATGTTATTGAACCATTTTTTGCATTAATATTTGGCTGTACTGTTATCATTTTATCCACAAGTTGCGGAATTTTTAATCTCAATGTTTGTAAGATGTCAAGATAAATAGCTAAGTACTCTTGAGAAAGATGATCAAATAATAAACCATGTAACCATTGAGTTAGTCTCCAATCCCAACCAGCCGATGCTAAAGTTTCTCTAAATCTTCTTGCTGTAGTATTTACCGACGTACGACGAAAAATTGGCTCTACTGTAGTATTTGACTTTGCTAATCTTGCAAGTCGTTCAGAGTTCAATATTCTAACAACTTTAGTAAATATTCGACTTTGTAAAGATGTCCACATCGACTTGTCTATTTTTTCTTCCCAGTCTTCATTATTATCCGGTCTTGCAAAATTTGCTAATCGTTGGAATTCATCCATAACATGTCGCATTCTTGTTAAATCTAAAGGTGGAACTGGTTGTTCATCGTCAGTTTTCTCTACATCAATCTCTTCTTCTTGCCTACAAGTTAGATAAGAAATGATTTCTTTCTTACTTTGATAAAACTAATTTAATTAAATATTATTAACTTACGTAGCTGAATTAAATTTTGGAAAAAATAACTTTTTTATCGGTTTAATATAAATATTTTCTGGTTTCCAATTCCATGGACGAGCATAAGAATGATCCTTAAGTATCACATCAACCTCCATTTCATTGATTCCAGCAAGTTGATGAAGATATGTTGTAAATTTATTAGAATCTTCCACTGTATCTCCCAACGGGCTTGGTAGCTCATAGCTACCTAGTGAAGTAGAAGAAACCAATCCAGATGACATTTTTACTATGTCATAAACAAATAATACAAATATAAATACAGGAGACCTTCATAATCTCAAACAATTCCTTCGACCAATTTTCCTTTACATAAATAATTTGTTTAGATTTTCTTTTCTTTACCTAAAACCCAAAGAAAAGATACTATATCATTATACAAACTGTAAACATTTTGATTTCTACAAAATTATAATATTTCTTTCATTTGACTAACATTATAAATAATAGAATATAAAATTAATCGAGGACATGCATATAATATTAGACGTCGTGTAAACACGATTAAAGTCAAAAGCTACATTGGTATGTACACTTACTAAAATAAATATATCATTCAATACATTAACATTCCGTTTATAAGGTGTTAGGTATTAACTAAAGATTTTTTAATCAAGTCAACATTCTTTATCATAGTAAAGGCAAAAGATTTATGACCTCGATTTCGAAGAACAGGAAAAAATCAGCTCGGTTACGATGGCTATCCGTTCATGTGCATTTGCATATATAAGACTAGACATAGTTCTTTCTAGATTCTCATTCTCTTTCACATATATTTTCATTAAAACGTTATTACAACATTGAACGAATTAAAATATAATTTAGAAAAGTAATTAAATTTTTCATCAAAACTGCATTTCTATTGTATTAAATCAAAGTAATTATTATAGATTTGCTCTATATTATTATTTTCTATACTATTACTATTTTTATTACTACTAATATTATTTTTATTTAGACCAATTAGAAAATGGACATTTAATATTCGTCCAATAGAAATGATATTTTGCACGAAACATTCAACCAATTAAAATGCCGTTCTTGTAACTTACAGTTACAAAAGAACGCGTAATAAAATAATTTTAACACAGTTGGTACACCATACATTTGCTAAGGTTACCAGCCATGATTGACACTTGTCATGGCGTGTCGATACCTTGTTTTTAAGTATCTAAAGCACAACAATATGTGCACTGTTAACCGTAATGTATTATTTGTATTACAATTCTGGTAGTATGTGTATTTATTATAAATTATGTTATTTCTATACGGTTTATACGTAAAAGATGTTAAACAAATAATTGATATAATACACTCCAGTTTGTAGTTAAGATGCTTGTTGTACGTCTTTTCGGCATAGAATTTTCAGCGAGTTTTTGCTTTGACGTTTTGTTACGAATCATTCTGGCATTGTTGTTTCTGTGAGTATATATTTAGTTTAAAAAAGAATTATATACCTTATTAATATATTTTTCGAACTTGCATGGATATGATATATTGTATTTTGTTAAACGCTTTGCAGTAGTATTATATTGTGAATTTGGTGTAAATTGATAAAACTTCTCATATACGAATAAATTATATAATCAAATATAGTATTTCTATTATAATTTATATATAGTAATTCTACTATTGTTTATATCATAGAAAACTGGAACAAGCAGAGCCATTTACTAGAAAAATACACGAAGATGAATTATGGCTATATAAAAATCCACAAACAGATTCCTATGTTCCAACTACAGTATTATGGGTATTCTTCTAATTATTATTTCTTAAATTAGTGCATACATGACATTAAAATATATAATGATACATATTTTATAATTTTTTAGCCTCTTGTATTCTTGATGCCAGTTGTTGTGATATTATTTTCATTTATAATCAATAAGGATAGGATTGATTTTTCTCAAGCTTTGTTATGCGTGACATTAGCTTTAGGATTTAATGGTTTAATTACAGATATTATAAAGCTTGTAGTTGGTAAGTATTAGAAATTTATTAACAGTTAATTTATTTTATGATTTAGTACCTGTCCATTAGTATATATATTTCAAATAGATATCTTAGTATATATATATTTTTTATTGTTAGGACGACCAAGGCCAGATTTCTTTTGGCGGTGTTTCCCAGATGGGCAAATGAATTCTGAATTTAAATGTACAGGAAATCCAATTACTATTAGAGATGGAAAAAAGTCATTCCCAAGTGGACATTCCTCGTGTATGTATCCAAATATTGTGATACGTATGTAATCTACATAAAAGTTTATATATATATATATATATATATATATATATATATATATTTATATCAACGTATTCTACTTTTAGTTGCGTTCGCAAGCTTTGGCTTCGTGGCACTATATTTAGCAGGAAAACTTCACACATTTAGCATAACAGGCAAAGCTCAATCTTGGAAACTGTGTTCATTTATTCTTCCAATTTGTTTCGCACTTGTTATCGCATTAAGTCGTACTTGCGATTATCATCATCATTGGCAAGGTAAATTTATATACTAAGAAATATTACAACAAATATTTATTATTTATTATTTTAGATATTGTGGTTGGCGGATTTATAGGATCTTGTCTGACATACATATGTTATAGACATTATTACCCACCATTAGATTCTCAAATGTGTCATAAACCATATGCAGCATTTACTATGCAATTGCAATTGGAAAATACCAAAAATAACAAAAGCGAACAAATCAAGTGGATATAATATAAAGAATTTAACATTGTCTGTTGCCACTTAATGAAAGAACAACAATGTATTAAAGTTGAACACTTTAATTCTATAAATTGTTCCCAACCCTTTGTAAACAAAAACCCTCTATGAATAATAAGATAACCTATAAAATACATCCGATGAAATGATCTATCATTTTGTCTACTTTATGATTACTCTCATACATACGATTGGTTGATCCCACATCCAATTGATATCGCATCTTTTAGAGTTCAGAATCTAAATAATGGTATTGGTCAATGTTCACATTGAAATAGGCGATACCATGTAATAATAAAAAAAAAGAATAAACAAGAAGTATTTTATCATTCTTTCGGTCATGCGTAACGAGTTGTTGCAGGTGGAAGCCATTTTGAAAGACATGTGATTGTGGCGCCACCAAATGAAAATTATATGATTGTAGGAGAGTTCGCGGGTATATCTCTGTTTTTCTCTCTTTCCATCCTACTGCTTACAGCGCACCTTCTGGCGCCGTACGTGTACCTCACGATAACGTCAGTCATTTTTATATGCACTAGTCTGCTTAACTACATAAGCGCGATCTCAAAAACTTTGGTAAAAGAAAAATATAGAAAAGAAGGGAGTTACTTTTGTAAAGGCGTTAGTAAAAGAAAGAGAAGTGGGGTAGGGTGGCAGGGGAGGGGTGAAGTCGACTGGCGTCGAATCGTATCGTGCGGCCGTTCGCCCTGCCTACGCGACGACGGCGACTCCCGTGGCGTTTCTCTTTCTCCCTTCCTTCCTCCCTCCCTCCCGCCCTCTCCCCCTCCCCCTTTATATGTATCGTCGTATCAACTCGAAATATCATCGTACACGGGGTGCTTCTTCAAAGCTTGTCGTGACGCGTAGTCCCTTGTGTCTATATCTTATTGCACGGTGATATATTCCCTCGGATATTTGTAAAATGTTGTCTTGAGTTGGCTGTATATGGCGAGGAAACGCGAATGTCGTCGTTGATCGTGTTGAAGCAAAGGTAGCGGCAACGGCAACGGCAACGGCAACGGCAACGGCAACGGCAACGGCAACGGCAACGGCAACGCAACGACAACGGCAACGGCAACGGCAACGGCAACGGCAACAACAACGACAACGACAACGCCAGCGCCGGAGACAGAAGTGTCGAATCGCTAGATTCGTCTCGCTTGAGTTTCCTTTCGATCATTTGTGCTTGTTCACTCACTCGCCCGTTTGTTCGTTCGTTCGTTCGTTCGTTCGTTCGTTCGTCCGTTCGTCC
>OU426851.1:18215740-18268240 GCA_911387685.1 Dolichovespula media
TAACGTGATTTCAAATCGATACTTATATTATTTGATGAGAAAGGTTCTTATATTTTTTACCTGTTATATATTTTTTGTTCTTTTTCTTTTTTTTTTAACATTATTTATCGATAATCTTCTGGTTTCCAAGATACGGATAATTATTCCTAATTAAATCATTTCAAGTACATTTTTTTTCTTTCTCTATACTTTGTGCATCAATTTTATTATGATCGTATCAACAGTTAATATTATTGCGCGAATATATATATATATATATATATATATATATATATATATATATTATTGATTAAAAATATACATTAATGATTCACACATCACTCACTAATGTATTGAAATCCGTATCAATTAAAGTGATAAGATTTAGACTTACAGATAATGAAAGTTGACGAAAGTCAATTCTACTTATCGCAAAGTAAGAAAAAGAAATATGTGTCATATTTATGTCCTAAGTAAATATGAAACGGTGTGTTGTATGTTCTCCCCCCTCCCATAAGCACAAAAGGTTTTATGTATGTGAGAGAGTAAGCGTGTATGCGCGGTGAAAGTATGGATGAAACGGTCGAGTTTCTCAGTGTGCCGTGCTGCACGAGCTATTCTTTGTGTAACTTAGTCTTTATTTCATTTCTTCTCAATATTCTTATGCAATAAAAAAGAAAAAAGAAAAAAAGATAGATTTTATTTTTATGATGTTATATAAATATGAATTTTATACGGTGGCTAAGAGAATCTGTGCTATTTTATTATTATTATTCATTAGTTTTTACGTTAATCGAATATTACGTCTTGAGTAATAAATAGAATTAATATTATTAACGCGAACGTTGAGGTTGTTTCTATCATTTATTTAAGACATCCATGTTATCGAGAACTCTGCCATTATAATTATTTATTCGAGCAATAATATTATCTCACTGACTTGTGATCAATATATTTGCATTTTCCGTTCGTTGTACTTTATTGTATTATTAGACGATCAACGATATTTTTCTTTCGCGATTTTTATGATTTACATTTATGTGCAGATGATGTACGTATCATTTGAATCCTTCATCAGTACGCTTGGATGATAATGTTGAAGGTAAAAGACTGTGTTTTCAAGGTAAACGTGAAATGGTAACGTGTGAGAATATGCGTTTTTATTAAAATCATCTTCAATAAATACTCTTTAACGAATACAATTTTACAAATCAATTCGCGATTTTACAACGTATACGCACATAACTTGGCCTCTTGTATATATATATATATATATATATATATATATATAAGTATATGGCTTTCAATGAATAAGGAAAAAGTCCTTTGAAATTATAAACGAGTTAGCGCTCAGAAAAATATTATTTAATTGTCAATCTTGAATATTTATTTTAGAGCTAATTTGTTAATTTTCATTCTTTATTTGTTTTGTGATTGCAGTTTCCAATGACGATTCTCTATGATCCAACTCGTAAGAAAGAACCTTCTATGGGTGTATCGCCACAGTATGGGCAGGAAAGAGAAATTTGTATGAAATTATTTGAGAAGTGGAGTGAACCAGAACAAGTTCACTTTGTTGAACAATTATTAGCACGTATGTGTCATTATCAACATGGACACATCAATGCGTATCTGACGCCAATGCTTCAGAGAGATTTCATTTCTCTTTTACCAAGTATGTACTTTATTTATTATGCCGTTGTATCTAATATTAATATATATATATATATGTTGCGATCTTTATGAAATAATTGAATTACTTTAATTAGAAAAAGGATTAGATCATGTGGCAGAGAGTATTCTTTCATATTTGGATGCCGAATCATTGACAGCTGCAGAATTAGTTTGCAAAGAATGGTATAGAGTTATCAGCGAAGGAATGCTTTGGAAGAAATTAATTGAACGTAAAGTCAGGACGGATTCGGTTTGGAGGGGCCTAGCAGAAAGGAGAGGATGGTGAATATTTCCTTATTAAGAAATATGAAATTTATCAGCCACTTTTCAAAGAAGTAGAGTATGCATGTTGATAGTTTATCGTTTTTAAACAATTATGATATTAACATATACTTTTCTTTTTCTTTCCATAGGATACAATATCTGTTTAAACCTAGACCAGGAGAGAGCCATCCGAATCATAACTTTTACAGAAATCTTTATCCCAAGATTGTTAAAGATATTGATAGTATAGATAATAATTGGAGAATGGGTAGATTTAACCTTCAAAGAATAAACTGTAGAAGTGAAAATTCAAAGGGTGTTTACTGTCTACAATATGACGACCAAAAAATAGTCTCTGGATTAAGAGATAATACGATTAAAATTTGGGATAGAAATACATTACAATGCATTAAGGTGTTGACCGGTCATACAGGTTCTGTCCTATGTTTACAATATGATGACAAAGCCATAATATCAGGCTCTTCAGATAGTACAGTAAGAGTATGGGATGCGACAACAGGTGAGATGGTTAGTACGTTGATACATCATTGCGAAGCTGTATTACATCTCAGATTTAATAATGGTATGATGGTCACTTGCTCGAAGGTTAGTACAAATGTTGTTTCTCTTGATGAAATTTAAAAATACATATTTTTGATTAGATACAGTTAATATTATATGAACATTTATTATTGTATATAGGATCGATCGATAGCAGTTTGGGATATGACATCACAGAAGGAAATTGCATTGAGAAGAGTACTTGTGGGTCACAGGGCAGCAGTGAATGTAGTTGATTTTGATGAAAAATATATCGTTTCTGCTAGTGGTGATAGGACTATTAAAGTATGGAATACATCCACCTGCGAGTTTGTACGAACGTTAAATGGACATAAACGGGGTATAGCGTGTTTGCAATATAGGGATCGCTTAGTCGTGAGTGGCAGCAGTGACAACACTATTAGACTGTGGGACATTGAATGTGGAGCATGTTTACGTGTTTTAGAAGGTCATGAAGAATTGGTCAGATGTATACGATTTGACAGTAAACATATTGTTAGTGGAGCATATGACGGGTATGTATTATCTCTGTAATGATAGATATTAACATTTTTTATTCTATTAATTTAATACAAAATAATAGAAAAGATTATTGACCACTCATGATGCTCACATTACATTTGTCCCGTTTATGTTGTAGAAAAATTAAAGTATGGGATTTGGTAGCTGCATTAGATCCGCGTGCACTTACAAACACTTTATGTCTGCGTACATTAGTGGTAAGATCTTTATAAAAATTTTATTTTCTTGGTATAATCAAATTCGTCTTATATATTTTTGTACGAATTTTGTATGAATATAGGAACATACTGGACGTGTATTTCGTCTTCAATTTGACGATTTCCAAATAGTATCATCGTCGCATGATGATACGATACTAATTTGGGACTTCCTTAATTTTAATCCATCAAATGGATCTGTATCTAGCGGTCCAGCACCAATCAATGCTTTAGCTGCCAACCAATCTGGTACCAGATCTCCTTCTCGTATGTATAATTAAATTCGATTTTTATATGTAAACGTAAATATTTATTTTTATTGCCACGCATTAACATTTTTTCTTTTTCTTTTTTTTTTTACAGCATTCGAGTGACTCATCAACAGGAAGATTCCTTTATTGTGATATAATTGTAAGTGTACGTTTAATCGATTTCATTACAATAAATTTTATGGTCATATATACGTTCATTTAGAAAATGATATTTTTGACTTATCGTTTATTTACCTTATCTGTAAAATTGAAAGAGGAAATATAATAATATAATAATTTCCATAGGTTTTAACGATAAATTTCTTTTAATAATTTTACACGTGTTTTCTAATCTCATTTGGTAAAGAAATCTATAAAATAATAGCACTGTTCTGTTTCAGACAAGTGGTTAGTGAGTGAATTGAATGTGTTCACATTAGTGTACACAAAACATGAAGAATAAGTGTCCAGTGTGAACAGCGCCTAAACAGACACAGACATCCTAAAACTCTTAATCATGGACTTTGGTTTGTTATTTGCAGTGAAACGCGAAGGAAATTCCCTTGAGATAGGAAATATGTACTGACTTATATAAAAAAAATATTAATTAATTTATATGCGCTTGAGGCACACACACTGCGTTTAGTAATGAACAGTATATTAAAACCATATAAATACATCCCATGGATTTGCCGTCTGCTATGGCCATGTCTGGATTTCTTCTATGCTCTATGATACGATAGAAGTTGACCATTTTACTACTATGAAAAAGACTTGAAACACGCAACAAAATGAAAACGTTTTAGGGAGGCTGGATACACTTAATAAGATATTAGATGTATTATAGTAAATTAATGATTTTTTTATATAATTAATTTATGCTAAGAAAATTGTAAATTGTTGTCTGATCGGGACACTTATTTTGTGTGAATGTGAAAATGCAACTTCATAAAACATTTATGACAATTATCATGTTTCATCACTTTCGAAGGTAGCTAAGGTGGATCGCTATATCATGTTAAGTAGCATTGATATAACATCAAGAACTAAATGTATAGAGAGATTATTCTTTTCTTCTTTTTTTTTCTTTTTTTATATTTTTTTTTCTTTTTTTTTTGTAGATACTATTATTTTACAATATTCATTTTACATAAAAATGGGTAAAAGTCAACTATTTCCGCGTTGCCACATGGCAAAATGTTATTTGCATTTAAAATATTACGTTCGATATATACATAGAGAGATGTAAATATTCATGCAGGCAATGTAGTATCTCTGAAACAATTGTAGTTGCTATAAAAAAAGTAATTGTAACTTGATTATTGATCTCGGATAGAGCATAATTTTTATGTTTTGTGTTTAATGTGTACTAATGATATTTCTTCAGATTAAATATTGAGGTTATTTTATCAATTTAAAAATTTCCCTAAAGCAGTATCGCTCTTAAATGAAATTTTATGTTTATGTCCAATGTCAAATAGATGATTTTTGTTATAATGGTCAATAGAAATACAATATTGCGTATAGACATTTACATATGATCTTATTAAGCCATAAAAAGAAAATTATTTGTTTTCCAGGTTGTCATACAATGTAATAATGTATTTTAGTATGTAATTCAACACAGCAGAGATGAGATATTTTGATCCTGTTGTTGTAATTTTTATAATGTTCCAAAAAAAGAACCGAAGCTTATTATACGTATGTAATTTCTGATATTAATTCAATACATGATTTTGGATTTTGCATCGTATATTTCAAGAGTTGTGTGTGGGTATGTGTGTGTGTATATATATATATAGACGCGCGCGCGTACGCGCGCATACAGCACACACACATACATCAAGTATTAATGAAAAATATTGAACGGATACATACGATATTTTCGCGAATAATAGCTCTTACCGTGCAAACGTAACAGCATGTAGCCAAATTGGGTACAAAAAATTGTGATGTTAAAGCTAGGAATGATAATATGAGAAACTTTCTATATATAACCGTAAGTATATACGGGGATATGTATATACGGGGGTAACAGTGTAAAATTATACTTTTATAAGTATTTAATGCATTCAAAATTTTTGTGAAATGTAAATTGTAGAGATATTATAGAATGAAATTCTTATAAATTATTAACATATTCTTCGTGTGCACATACCCAATTATATTACAGTTTTGCTGTCTATGAATGCACATATGTAGATTTTATGAAAAACCATGAACTACGTTTTCCTGCTAAGTGGTACAAGTGTATCTTTTACTTAGATTGGGGTCTTAAACCATTCAATGAATAAAGTCATTATTAACTAAGAATATTAAGTCCTTTAATAAATTGTTTTCAGATGAAACTTATTAAATAATATTATTAAGGATACTTCATATAGAGCCAAATGTTTCTTAGACAATATATAAGGCATTGTAGTAGTAATTAAGGTATTACATTTTCTTTTTTATTTACTCTTTAAAATCATTGCACTTAGAAATATGGCTTGATCATAACTTACATATTTATAGGCAATGGAGGTAAAGATGTTGGAATATCTATAAGAAAAAACATTGTGATGCTTACTATTAATATTAACATGAAATTTCATGTACGCAGATTTAATTAAGTGAAAATGAAATGAAGGCTGTGCAAAAGCTATATTCAAAATATAATACCTAAACAACTGGATGAGGCAATTTTAATAAGAAGTAGTTTCCATTATTGTCATCCCTTTGGAAAAGACAAGTATTAAGACATATCAGAGATATATAAATTATAACAACAAATTAATGAAATATTTGATAAGTATTAAAATATTCTATGAAGTTAAAGAAGTCTAAAAGATGGAAGAATACTTGAAAGGATAAAAAAAAAATTAAATATTTAATAAAAATGTTCAACTTCTCTTTTTTTAAAAAAAAAAAAAGAAAAAGAAAATTACATAATAAAATTACATATAGCTTGAACTATTATTATCAATGAGATAATGATATATGTGCATAACAAGATGCAAATGAATAACTATACATTTAAAGTAACCAAATTATAGTGTTTACATATGATGTTTAATAATCATATTTGAAACACGGCTACAGACATTTTCTGAAAAAAATAATTGAAATGTAGCATGTCGCTATAACATCTAATACAGATTGATCTGTATTATTTGTAATTATTCTGCATGCTTACAAAATCATGAAACAAAAAAAAGAAAACAAGAAATTTATACAATTGTATAAAGTCTACAAGCACTGCTACAAATACTGTGCAAAATGGATTGTTTTAAATTAGAACTAGTCAACATGCTGCACGGTACAGTTCCTCTCTCGTCGATTTTTTTAAACTATTACCATTTGTGTCTCATCTTTTTGCCAAGATTTATGTGTATGTACAATAAACGTTGATTGTGAATGGAATAGCAATACTCCTTGATATATAAGAAAATATTTACCTTGCTGATGCTGTTTCATGTAAGGATCAAGATAATTATGAGATGGCTATTCGTTAATAAGATATATAAAAAGAAATAGGAGATATTCTTAAAATAAAGAACTTATTTTTCTTCACTCATATCGATTTGTACGTTATTACTAAAGTTTTCGTGTAACATATATTTGGATATTCATGATATTGTCTGCAACGATCAGAGTTGTCTGAAAAAGTATGATACAAATTCATTTTATTAAGGCCCCAATCTGATGATGACATTTCACTAATGAGGCTTACGCTTGTTACTGCAGAATCGTGTGGAAACAGGTATGTTTTGCAATAAAATGGAAAATTATTTATTCGCGAATAAAAATTGATGATTTATTGATTATACACACACGCACACATATAGTCAATAAATTATATGTATACTTTATATGTGTATATGTGTACATATATATATATATATATATATTATAGGGTATTCACTAACTTTTGTTCGAAGCGTATGTGACTTCAGCGACAGGTATGGACATAATACGAACTATAACCGCAAGTGGAGAACGCTGTTAAGCCATCACGTTTATCGTATCGAGATATAAGCTTGTGTTGGTATATCCCTCTACGTAAATAACAATTGGTTTCGTGTAAGTTAAAGTTCTCTTTATCCTTCCCGTATTCTCGTGTAAAAATCAATGATGAACCGAGCCATTCGACGATACATTGGACTCATCTGACCGCAGATGAATCTATCTCACGATGATCGTTCCACCCGACCAAAATCGAAATCAAGTTCGATTTTTTTTTACTGAAATAAGGAGACTTCCCTAAGGCCCCATAACAAAGGCCCACATCCAAAAGTCCCGAGAGAAACTAAAATAATGAATATAAAATAATTCTTTTAATTATTATATAACTATGCGTTTCAATAAATAGAAATGACTATTTATTGCTGAATATACGGAAGATGTAAAAAGCAATGTACGTGTATCCTGAATTTCGAACAATACAACGAAGTTCATGTTAGAACTTTTAATCACGCGAGTGTTAGAAAAACGGTGAGTCTACTCTAATTATCCGGGTTCCGGGATACCGATTCCGATCCGTTATGATTTTCCGCTTCAGGAGCTTTCAGGCTTCTCAGCTAACAGGAAGTGTATGAGACCCCACTTACGGATAGCTCCACCGTCCGGACACCGTCAGCTTCAAACGTAATGATTATTAAGCATGACTGACTGTTCATGCGTTCTGAATTTCGAACCATAAAAGTGCAGTCCACGGTAGACCTTTAAACGCGCCCAAACATCCACATGAGTATAAGAAAAACGGTGATTCTACGATCCGCGTTTTCGGGGTGACGAGCAATCAAACGATGTTTAATCGGGTCCGCGAACATCCACGCCTAGCCAGCCGACACAGGCGCGAGTGTTCTCCCTATCCTTCGCGTATTCTCGCGTAAAAATCGATGATGAATCTATCCCTCAATGATCCCTCGATGATCTTTCGCTGATCCTTCGATAATTCCTAGATGATCTTTGAAAAAGAAAAAGCCGGAGTTCCAAAATTGTAGATAGAGAAGAGCCGAAGAAAGAAAAGAATAGGGATGCAATTCTTACACGATGCTGAGACAGCAGCCCACGCTCATGGGCCCTATCCATGGTTCCCACCCGAGACTTATAAGTAATTATTAATAAAACTAAATACAAATAAATAGGAATGACAGAAAAGTTTTCTGTGCGTTTTATTTTAATTTGATGGTACATATATAATATTAATCGATAGTATATGATAGTACATGTATATAATCTTTATAATATTACTTCAAAACACTCGTCCGCGATTTAGGTCGAAATTGAGGGTGGACGATACGTAGCTGGTTGAAAATGAGGTAGGTCCACATCGAAGTTGATCGAAATCTTCTTCGATGATGCTTATTAATTAGCGATAATTATTTATTTAATGGACGATTACTGAATTGACTTAGCGAAACTCTACTGTCTTTTATAAATACAGTCTGTAAGACTGTTAAAAAAGTAAAATACTTTACGAACAAACACTGATTCTAACGACTCCATTGCGCGTAGTCGATGCAAAAATATTTGTTTAAATCGCGAAACAGTAACGAACAAACATTGCTTTTTCATCGCGATATTATTATTTTAGCGAAACAAACACCCGATTACTTCATTGCTACGCGCGCAGTTCTGATGCAGAAAAATACATACAAAATTATTAGTATCACTTTTATAATAAAAAACTATATAAATTATTCAAGAAACGTATAATACAGAAATATACTTACTTTATCTATAAGATGATTGTAGCGGTACGAAAAGAGCGTATATCCACGTTTATTCCTCGGAGTACGAAAGGAAACTGATTTGATAACTCGCATGATCCTTCCAGTGGTCATTCCTGTTGACATTAAACGATCAACGCACGTTGAAAGAAAATTATTCCAAGTCCCACGCGTCTTAAAGACCAAGTTCAAACTTTAATTCTATTTAAATATTCAATTATATTTTTTTTTGTATTTTTAACGTGTGTTTGGAGCTACGTAATGTCTAAATGAATGTATTGTTCAAATATTAGTCAGTTATAATCCGCGTATGTTACAAATTGTTTAAATAATTCTAAAATTATCGAAATTGTGATTTATTTAATTTTAACTGGATGGAAAGAGAGAATTTCGATGATTAATCTTCGAAAAGCAAAATAAATTTATCGATTGTTTTTATCGATATTTCATACAATCAATACCTCCGAGATCGAAATTAATGTGAATTTAATATTAAGTTAAAATTATTTTGTGTTTTACGCGTGTTACGAATAATGTAATATTAATGTAAATATACTATTGTTTAAATATTGCCCTATTGCATCCCGTGTTTATTATATATCGTTTAAATAATTATGAAATTATCGAAAGTATAAATTATTGAAACATTTTCTCGTGTTTTTGAGTTATATTTCTATAGCTATAGAATTTTAATGATAAATTTTGTTAGTTTGGGATAATATAGTATCCGTTTAGGTAGTTTTTAGATTCCTATATCACTTTCGTACAATAGATCGAGAAATTAAATGTTTCGTGAAGTAGGAGGCCATTACGCAGGAGGTGTACCGCGTATGCTCGTGGGTCCATTCAGTCTCTCGCAATTGGTGATTCCACCATTTGTAATTGTTTCGTCGTATCGGTCGCAACAGACCTTCGTCATCTCATTAATTACAGATTATTAGTATATTCCTTTTTAATGAATATCTATCATTTGCATATCAATCGATTTTCCAAAATGCGATTTACAAGCACGTATATTTGCAAGTCGTGGCATCGTCTTCATTTAAAAGATATCCGACAATAAAATCGGCACTTTGTTTTCTCCTGTGGAGCTATGACGTCACACTTATTTCTCGGACCTTCCAGCTTTATTTTCGCGATATCAATACTTTTCTCGTCTTTTAACGATGCTCTATTTGATAGTTCTTCGTCAATTAGTCGTGCTCGATTGTATTTCATCGTATATACGACTTTCATATATATATACATGTAGATATTTTTCTTACGGACAAATACAAAGATATATAACTCCTGTACGCATATATATTCGCATACAATTAATTTTCTAATCTACTAATATCGATCTAAAATTTTTTAGCTTTTTGAGTAGCTTACTAACTATAAAAAAAACTACGTAGTACGGTAAAAATAACATTTGAAAGAAAATCGTCCAGTAGGCACGCGTAAGTCTATATGTTTTTAAATAAATACGGCGATACTTTTAATAGAGAGAAAGAGAGAGAGAGAGAGAGAGAGAGAGAGAGAGAGAGAGAGAGAGAGAGAGATAGTATTAAGATATAAATAATAGCTTGAAAGTTTCCCGAATAATAATGTTTACGAATTTCCAATCTTTGACAAATATTGTATAAAAATAAAAAGCAATCGCTATGTATGTGTTGTGTATGTATATATGTATATATATATATATACCATTCCGAGAATTTAGGAAGCAAGTCATACCGGCAAAAGCAGATGTAAACAAAGGACAATCGGGAACCTTCACACAATCTTCCCATTCGACTTACTAACCAATCGTCCTTCGCACGAACAGCTTTCCAGACGTGTTCGGACCTGTTCTCGCTTCGTTAATTCCTCTTCGTCTAGCTTCTCATTTATATTATATAGAATGTTTTATAAGCTTGATTTATGGGGATCATTTACTGATTATTAATCTTATTTTATATCATATCAGACGTTAATATATGTAGAATTTGTTGCGTTGAATACGCAGATCATATTTACACGTTATATACATGTATTCATAATTTTAATCAATTGTATTCTATATTAATAATACTCTTGGATTTTTATCAATTTATAAATGGATCTCCATACGCAGCAACCTCCATGTGTTGAGATCCGGAAATCGGTATTGCGAACGTTTATGTGTTACGTTACACACAACGTACGCACGGCCAATGGCTGACGTTTGGTGCATTAGAAAATATTTTTGATAAAATTTTAATTCGTTAAAAATTTTTGCAACATATTTTACATTGAACATATTTTACATAATTTACATTGAATTTAAATAATACTAATAATAAAAATTTAATTGAAGTATAATAAGAGTTAAATTAAAATAGAATAAAGTTTCAAAATACGTTTAATCGCTTAATTAAATATTATAAATATTATAACTTTGATGTTACCACTCCTTGTCTGGTTTTACTTCGATGCTATATCTATTCTGATTTATAGGTATCCATGCGATTACTAGATTTGTGTGAACGTATCCCTATCACGATCATATCCATTTTTAAATGATAGATACAACGCGATTTTTATCGTTTGCCTTTACATAATCATTTATTTTAATATAGCTTACAAGCTTTGCAGTTACATGTTTTGAATGGTATTATTTTACTATTATGGCATGCGAAAGATGTAATACAAGTTTATAATTTTAGATCATATAGTTTGAATAATATTCAATATACCTATTGAATAATAGGTATATATTAAATAATAAGTATATATAATATAAAAATTGTAGAAATTATATTAAGTTAGAATTAAATAGGTTTGAGCTAGGAAGATGTAACGATAAATATAGATTTATTAATGAAATGAAACTCAATTTCTCGATGTAAGAACATCGATACACCTCACTCACTGCATTCTTGCTCACTGCATTCGTCGAAATAAAATGAACAAGGGAATCAATCGTTAATGTCATTTTCGACGACGTGTTTTTCGAGTCAGAGTTGAATAATTCGTGTGAGCCGGCGGTTCGTAAAAGACGTGCGCGTTCTGACAGTTTACAAAAATATTTAAAATTATCGACAGTTTAACCAGTGATAAGACGAAATCGTTGGTGTAACACGAGTCGATAATTGTGAGGTAAAGATGTAATAAAAAATTAAAAAAAGACTTTTTTTACGTCTTTACGTCTTTACCTCACGATTATCGACTCGTGTCCTGACAAAAACAAAGGACCAAAATGTTTTGGTTGCGATGAATATGGGCATAAGGTGTTGGATCGTCCTAAAAAAGAAGAGACCAATTGCATAATAGCATCGTCGATGTCGAATAAACATAACGTATACATAACAATAAATAACATTCCAATATCAGCAATTTTTAATACAGGAAGTGATTTAACGGTCATGCGCGCAGACTAATTTATTAGAATTCGAACACCAAAATTAATTGACAAAAGGGTTCAATTCCGTGGTATGGGAACTGAATTGAATACAACTTTAGGAGAATTGAACGCGATGATAATGGTTGACGAATATTCTTACCCGATTTTAATTCACGTAATCTTTGATAATCTCTCTTGTCACAAATTATTGATAGGTCGTGATTTTCTGGACAAAGTGGATCTACATGTGAGGCATGGTGCGGCAAAAATTAGTCCCGTATATGACGAACTTGTGAAGAATGTACCAGAGATATCTCAGATTGATATATCTAATGATGCAGAAGCGTACTCTACTAAGTTGTCTTTTGTCAAAAATCCAAAACAACGTGTGACTATCCGCGAATTCATTCACATTCAACAAAGAGATATTCAAATTGCTTTGTTATCGCAGGAGTTAGAAAACATGAACGATGCTCTAAGGATGAAGGAGGATGAATTCTATTCTTTGGAAAAGAAAAATTCTGAAGTATATGAAAAATTACAGGAGACTGTTCCACGTAAGAAATATGATAAATTATTAAAGGAGTTACGTTACAATGAAATACTTGTTAATCATATGCAAAGTAAAATTGACGAACAGATAAAAGAAAAACACGAATTATTGGTCCAATTTGAAAACGTATCTCAACAGAATCAAGACTTACGATACCAATTGGAAGAGAAACATGACGAACTTAAAAATGTTTTGACGATTAAAAAAGAATTAGATGCACAGGTTATGGAAATGTCCAAGTTAAAAGATGCCTACAAGATGATGAAACAGTTAAAAGTTAAACGCGTAGAGAATACGGAAATACATAATCGAAAACTCGAAGATACTATCGAGAAATTAAATGTTAAAATTCAAGAATGTGAAAGCTTGAAAACCGAATTATCAGAGAAGAAAAAGCTTATTGGTCAAAATCATTCAGAAGAAATTAGAATTACTTTAAACACCAAGATCCAATTGGAAAATAAGCGAGGCTACAAGAAAAAGAAAAAGAAGAAGAAGATATAAGACGAAGAGGAAGAAGCAGAAGAAGAAGAAGAAGATAGAAGACGAAGAGAAAGTGGAAGAAGAAGACTGTGATGATCAGCCTAAAGTTTTCATGAAAAAGAATCGAACGATATGTTGAAGATTTAACTGGACATTCAGGATCGAATGTAAATATCAGAATGGCCAAATGTGGTATCCGACAAGTTTCAAGAAGATTCTAAAAGAAGAGTTTTATGTGAGCGTTTTCTTTTAGTTCTGAATTAATATTTTGTTTTATTTAGAAAGACGAGAACATTTTGTCGAGAGAGAAGCTTTAAGACGTTCATAGAGTTAAGACGTGTTTGTTCCTTTCTTCATATTTCATTAATAAATCTATATTTATCGTTACATCTTCCTATCTCAAACCTATTCAATTCTAACTTAATATAATTTTTACATATATATATATATTAATTCTAGGAAAGTGGTAGGGGTATAAAAGAGATGAAAGAAAGGAGTAAAAGGGGGAGGAAGTATATGGGGAGTGGGAGTGATGAAATACAGGGCAATGCAAAAGAAGGAAAGGTGGGAAAGGATTAGGGGGGGCGATAGAGGAGAAAAGGTGGTGTAGGATATGTGTGGAGGGGTAGGAAACATGGAAGCATATGCTAGGGAAGTGTAGGATCAGGGAGGATGGGAGAGTTGGTAGGAGAGAATGAGGGTGGTGTTAGGGCAAGGAGGGAAGGCGAGTGGTGGATGAAGAAGCTAGAGAGAAAAATAGGAGAAGGGGATGGAAACGTGGGGGAAGGGAGAGTTAGAGTATGAGTTGGGAATGTGTGTGTGTGTGTGTTTCAGGAATTCATGCATTGACGAGAGTCCATTACTTTTTAAGGGACGATTATTTTTCAAACAATATATCCATCCAAGAGAAATAGGTTTCGGATAAAATCGTTTGTATTGTGCAATTGTTCAACGGGATTCGTTTTAGATCTAATTGTTTACACCGACTCAACATCCGAGGTGCAAACATTTTCTGAAAAATAAGGTAAAACTGGCAATATTGTTGCAACATTGATGCAACCTTATTTAGGAAAAGGCTATCAACTATCCGTAGATAACTGGTATTCGAGTCTTGCTCTGTTCGAATATTTGCACAGCTTTGCAACAAACGCATGTGGGACTGTGAAAAAAAGCAATATGGAGGTATGCCGAAAATGCCAGAAAAGTTACAGAAAGGAGATTTTAATTTTAAATCATCATGAAATCTGCTCGCACTGAAATGGCAAAACAAACGCGAAGTTTGGATGTTGTCCACTAGCCATTCAGCAGGGTATAAAGATTGTCAAAAGAAAAATTACCAAACGGGCGAAAATATTTAAAAGCCTTCATGTGTTATAGATTATAGCAAATCAATGGGCACAGTTGATAAAAGCGAAACAATCATTAGTACGATTTCATGCACAAGAAAAACGCTGAAATGGTACAAGAAATTCTTTTTTCATTTACTAGACATTTCAATATGGAATGCGTATTGTTTATATAAATTTAATACGAAAAAGAATATATCAATGTCTGAATATCATTTAGCGTTAATAACAGAACTTTTTAAGCAATACTCGGAATCGCGGGAATACAACTCTGGTACTCCATCAGCATATCTTAAGCGTTTCAAGGGAAGACATTTTCCAGCTCTGTACAATAGTGATAAAACAAAAAGGGAAAATCCAATGAGAAGATGTATTGTGTGTTCAAAGAATAACAAAAGGCATAGTACTAGATATTATTGTAAACAATGCAATGTTGGCCTATGTGTAGTCCCATGCTTTGAAATGTATCACACCAAACAATAACATTTATTGTGATATTTAAAAACTTACGATATAAATAAAATAAAACAATAATTTTAAGTTAAATTTTCTAATTTTTCATTTATAAAAATAAAATTGTCAACATTTAGAAATATCGTAATAAAAACATGATGCGATCTCTTGATTTACATTACAAGTAATGTCCGTCTGTAATGTAAAACAAGCTTTCAATGTTTCAAAGCTTATCTCGTTACAGATTTGTAAAAGATCAATATGGATTTACTATCGATGAACGAGGCAGCGTGTGGATGGTGAGTGCCGGTTTCCATCCACAATTCTGAAGAAAAGATAGTAAATAGTATTGTAATTAGAAAAAGTTAATAAATACATGTGAAAATCTGTATCGATGTTTTACTTACTATTATGTCTAGAATACTGTGCACGTGTTTCTCGTATGAAAGAATTAATTGCTGCTATATTTGATCTATCCTGATCGCAAACAGTAGCCTTAGGCTTAAAACCACATTTTTGTAGAAATATAAGTCATATTTGGGACACGGTGAATAGAACGTCAACCAGCTTCACACTTGTAGCCTCCTCGTTCGCCAGATTTGACATCCCTGGATTTCTTTCTTTGAGGAGTAGTCATAGAAATTGTCTATATTTCGGGGCAGCAATTCAATTCCCTGGAACACTTGAAACATAGAATTGAATACGCTTTCCATCGCCTACAATCAAAATGAGATATAAGTGAAAAACTCTAGTATCGGACTAACTTTATTTATAATATTTCTACATTTCACAGTTTACCTTTATGGTCGTCTCCTATTCCTTCTACGAACCTAAAGAGCCGCACCATTCTGTCAGATCATTCTTAAAAGGCAGGCCTAAGATTCTGCTTCTATATGGCCGCCATTACGGTCTAGGTAGTTTTGTATTCGTACTTCGATATTTCGTTTGATTTTTTCACCTATATCTCGTCTTGATCTTACTGTCCTTTGATATATTTCACACGCTAAACGGTAGTTAGCTTCTACTTTGTCAATAGCACATAATATTTGCCGTATATTTCTGTGAATTGGCATCTTACTACACTCACTAAATATCAAAAATAGACTGACTGATCACAAGCATAGTGACAAGAAATCGTCAATAATATAACACACTATTTATTGTGACCTTCAATTTCGACGTTGAGAACAATTTTGCACAAGAGTCTTTGTGTCCTATGAAATGTTGTAAACAATGAAATGTAAATATATTATAAATAAAGTTAGTTTTAGACGTATTGGAACTTTAAAGTCATTTTTCAAGTGAATGGTTGACTTTTGACCCATGCTTCCTTTGACACTTTTTGTCCTCGCGACAAGTAGAATACGAAGCAAGCAAAAAAAATTTTGACCTTCAATTTCGAGGTCAAGGTCAATTTAGCACACGTTATTTTTTATAAATGCCCACTGATCCGAAGGTGTAGAATGCTCCTATGATGGTCTTTACATATATTTTGTTTTTACACCCTGTACAAAGGATATAGAATTATGTACCTGTGGTGCAACATCAAAAAAATTTCTTAATATCATATTCACAAAATTTTCTCGTACTTTTACAGTTTTTCCTTTGTTTAACAATATTTTCTTAATTTTTTTCCTTTTTTTATTCTGTCCATTTTTCTTTTTATACATCTTTGCTGTGATCTCAGTTTTACTGTACTATTGTACAATTGTAATGCTATTAAAGATAAATTCTTCTTTCGTTTCATTTCGAACAAATTAGACCTTGGTTGTGATTCACATACTTGTGACTTGATTGATGGATTTCTGTAACTATTTCTTGCGGTTGATCATAATCATCTTGTGCTTGTTTTTCAAACCATTCTCCTATATTCTTTATTTCTGTTGTGTATGTCTCTCTGTTTCTATCATCGAGGGAATAGCAGCATAAATTAATTTCCTTACCTTAGGACTTCCACCGTAACCACTTTCTTTACAATTTTTGTAGCACACTCGAAGTTTATTAATATCAATTTCCTCAGATGGTTTTAAAATTAATTTTTTCAGCCACTTTTCACGTCTCAGTAGATCTTTTAGAAATTTGTGTGACGATGTGATACTTAAAGATATACAATTCAGCACACTATACCTTCTTCCCAGTTTTATCTTTTCAATTTCTGTTAAAATTTTAACAACGTGCTTTTTTGATTGCACCAAGCTGTGATAATGTAATAATGCCATTGTGCCTGGCTTTTGTTTTACGCGTATCATCATGACAAATAATGGATAACAATTGACAAGCGAATAACAAATGCTTTGACTGGCTTTGACACGCGCCAACACGTTGCGCGCTGGCGCTCACTGGCGCTTTTTTCTATCTCACTCGCTCAGTGAGCGAATCGGTCAGTCACCGGGATCAAACAATGGCACGGGAAGAAGACAAAAGGAGTGTGTTCTTCCGCTATCAAATCACGCTGTTCTCTGTAATTCCGCTGGAAAATTATATTTTTCATTTAATCTTGCTTTTCAATAAAATAAATATAACATTATATCAGAATTATTTTAAGTTTCTCGCGCGTTTCCATCTTTGCAATGTTTAAGCGAACGTACTATTGTTTAAATATTGCTTTATTGTACTCCGCGAATATAAAAGATTTTTTAAATAGTTGCAAAATTATCGAAATATTAATTTATAAGTTTATGTGATTAGAAAGAGATGTTTTCTATGTTCACGCGTCGGAATATGAAAGAAACTTAACTTTGTAATCGTCAAAATTAATGAAAAGATAGTATGTGTTTATATTACGCAAGGCCAACAACTCCGAGATAAACATTCTAAAATAATGAAATTTCGAATTATAGTTATATTAAATTTCTCGCGCGTCTGAAGCTTCCTCTTGTGGTTTGTATTTTGTCCATACATGTCGCTGTAGTCAAACACGCTTTAAGCGAGAGGTGATGAATAACTTTAAGTAACATTAATTTAGACCTGAATATATTAGGTATATTATATTTCCATACAATTATTATATTTATATATAAGAGTATATTACTACTTCTTAATTCTAAAGTATATATATATATTTTTTTATCACTACATTTTTTTTTGCATATATACTTAAGTAATTTTCAATAATTTATATAATATAAATTGTACACAAAGAATATAGTGTAATAGCATGACATTAAAATTTATCGGTCCATTTGATTAATCGTATATAAATATTTACTCAAAATAATATTAAGGTAGTCTACGCAAATCTCGGCCTAATAATACAATTAAACTGTCCCATATTTTTATTGGTTAGTTCTGTTATCTATTACATCATTGGTTGTAAAATGTAGTTTTATGTTTGAATTGTTAGCGAAGAATATTCTAAATAGTTGTATTTTTTACTTTTATCTGTTTATGAAGAAGGATATAAAATTATATTAACGAATTAGGTATAAATAGTTGCAATATTATGTGATGAAATAAAGTGATTATATTATGAAATAAAATAAAATGAAATAAAGTATTATATTATGGAGATATAAAAATAAAAACATAATGGAAATAAAATCTCAAGTTGTTTCGATAAAAAGTATTTCACCGAGCTAGTCAAAGATGGCAGAAGAGTTCTTTCCGAAACACACATAGTTCTGATAATCCCTCTATCGTATTGCGCCGTAGAGGACTCTCCGTGCATGTGATCCTGCCTTCATTGTAGATAATGCGAAGCTACGAAAATGGCGGATGAACAGGTGAGTTGCCGATCAAAATAACGTGCGAACCTCGAAATGCGAGAAAGTTATCTACGACAAGGCGGCTCCTAAAGTCGTGTGGTAAGCAGTCGATGGTAAACCCGATGCAACCTGTGCGGTTATCAATGTGCATAAACAGAACGTGTCTGAAACGCGGTGAAATTAAAAGACGATCTTTCGAACTACACGACGTTTGTTGCCGAAATCGAAAGTGTTTAACGAATTAATAACTCTACTGTTAATAAAAACACACTGCGGTGGACGAATGATTTTCTTTTTCGTCTCTCGTGTGTTGTTCTAACATTGCATATCTCGTAAATAAACGATTAACTGTCAGGGATGTGTTGAACTCTTTTGTTGCAAGTTCGTGAATAAATATTATTTTTTGTGGGAAAAAAACACTCGCATGTACAAAGATAATCAATGGAATAAGATATATTATTTCCTTTGTGGTATTCACATTTGATTATTGTTAAGAGGTTTAAAGCGTCTCATTATTTCTCATCTATTTTATACAAATGTGTCCTGTAATCTTCATTAAAATCGTCATAACCTCTTTAATGCCGGATTTTAGTTGTGTGTATGTGTGAGAGAGAGATAGTTGAGAGAGAGAGAGAGAGAGAGAGAGTGACAGTGTGAGAGAGAAAGAGAGAGAGAGAGAGGTGTAAGATCAGTTTATAAATTTACTACGTTCGGTGATTGTTTATTTGTTTTATATCATTTTAATTATTAATTTATCGTAAATTATACGATATATTTCTTTTTAAAGTGATCCAAGATAATTTCATTATACTTGTATAAAATATAATTCTATAATAAGTAGATATAAACATAAGTTTTGTCAACGATTTCAATTTTGTTATTTACAACTTCGGTATAACCTATAATATTGTGTGTATCCATTTTAAAGTTGACGCTAATTTTGAAAGTATTTAAGATTCTTAGTGTTTTATAAATACTTTACAATTCTCAATAGCTCAATGTGTATACATTTAACTTTAAAAAATAGTGTTTGCATCAGGTTTTTGTGTAATAAAGTAAATAATTTTCAGTTCTAAATGTTTGGGCAATAAATTGGGGTTAGGTCTAGTAAATTATCAATAATTATTGTTTTTAAGCAATATGATAATAATCATATATATTATTATATATTGGTAATGGTAATAATTAATTATATATTTTTTCAGTCTTTTCTTTTATTTTTCCATTAATGAAATCTTATGATTTGTAATCACTGTGAAATCTATAAAATTGCAATAGTATATACATATTATGCTATGGAAAAAGAATATTAAGTCTTAAAACAAAATTTTATATTGCAGGAGTAAAAAGAGATTTAAATCTCTTTTGATCATATTAATAAAAAAGGTTTATTTCTGAAAAAAAAATTTTTTAATTTGTATATTTGCAAGCAGTTCTTTGTAAAATTTGTTTATAAAACAAAAAAAATAGTTTAATTTTCTATGTAAAGTGGAAATTATAATTTTTAAGCAGATTCAACAGTTACATTCTTAAAATAAATCTTCATATTTGAACATTGACTGTAAACATAGTGCAAAAATTCCTCAAAAGTGAATACAATGACCTTGCAATTTAGAGAGTTGACATATCTAAATGGAAATATTAAAATACAAGTATAAATAGTGACATTAAGAATGGATCACATACAGGAAGTACGGCAGCTGGAATTGCTATGCAAGCAATTGTATGAGTCACAAGATTCCGCACATCGTGCCGAGGCTGAAAAAGCTCTTGTAGCATTTCAAAATGCACCAGATACGCTTACTAAGTGCCAGCTCCTTCTGGATCGTGGAGACTCGGCTTATGCTCAATTATTGGCTGCTACTACCCTAACAAAATTGGTCTCTCGGTCAGCACAAGGACTTAGTTTACAACAAAGGCTGGATATACGTAAGAATTTTATATTTATATAGTATTATTTGTTATCAAAACATTTCTTAAGAATTAAGAACTTTTGTATACAGATTATAAACTAACGTTTTTATATAATATTTGATACACAGGGAATTATGTCCTTAATTACTTAGCAACACAACCAAAGCTTCCAAATTTTGTTATACAAGCTTTGGTTGCATTGTTTGCTAGGATATCAAAACTTGGCTGGTTTGATTCAGACAAAGAGGAATATGTTTTTAGAAATGTTGTTGGTGACGTAGCAAAATTTCTTCAGGTTTGAAAAATTTGTATAAAACGAATTTCATTTATAATATAATAATTCAAGTTTATACGTATTTGACATTGTATCATGAAATAAAATTTAATAATTGTTTTTATATAATTCAGGGATCAGTAGAGCACTGTATGATAGGTGTACAGTTGCTCTCACAATTAACATGTGAAATGAATCAAATATCAGAAGCTGATGCAAATAGGTCACTTACAAAGCATAGAAAAATTGCTAGTAGTTTCAGGGATACACAGCTTTTTGAAATATTTAGGCTGTCTTGTACTTTATTAAGTACAGCACGAGAAAATTGTAAAAATTTAAATTTTAATGACGAAGCACAGGTAGGTTAAAATATTATTAATTGAAATATAAATTAGTTAAATTGCAATTCAATTTCTAATGGCTATATATTTTCGTATGTTCATTTATTTAGCATGGTCTGATTAGACAACTCCTAAAGCTTGCACAAAATTGTTTGACATTTGACTTTATTGGAACATCTACAGATGAAAGCACTGATGATTTAAGTACGGTACAGATACCAACAAGTTGGAGACCTGCATTTTTGGATTTTACATCATTAAAATTATTCTTTGATTTATACCACAGTCTGCCAAGCTCATTATCATCTTTAGCTTTGTCTTGTCTTGTTCAGATAGCATCAGTTAGACGAAGTTTGTTTTCTAATACAGAAAGAGCAAAGTTTTTAAGGCATTTAGTTAATGGAGTGAAGCATATATTACAAAATCCACAAGGTCTCAGTGATCCTGGAAATTATCATGAATTTTGTAGATTATTATCTCGATTGAAAAGTAATTTTCAACTTGGAGAATTAGTCTTGGTGGAAGGTTATCCAGAAGCGATACAGTTAATTGCAAAGTTTACAGTTCAAAGTTTACAAATGTGGCAGTTTGCACCAAATAGTTTACATTATCTTTTAACTCTTTGGCAAAGAATGGTATCATCTATGCCCTATGTAAAAGCAGGGGATCCGCATTTATTGAACACATATACTCCTGAAATTGCAAATGCATATATTACATCAAGACTTGAATCTGTAGCAGTGGTAGTTAGAGAACGTTTGGAAGATCCACTTGATGATTTGGGTGTACTTCATCAACAATTGGAACAAGTTTCAGTGATAGGAAGATGCGAATATCAAAAAACATGTACTGTATTAGTTCAATTGTTCGATCAGGCTGCTACAACGTATCAAGAATTAATGACACAAACTGCATCCCCAACTCAACAAATTGATATAACTATTCAAGAAGGACAATTAACATGGCTTGTTTATATTATAGGTAATGAACACATATATCAGTACTATATTTGAAATCTATAATTAATTATTTATATTTTCTTGGTTGTTTTGTAACAATAGGTGGCGTTATTGGTGGAAGAGTTACGTTTAACAGTAATGAGGAATATGATGCAATGGATGGTGAACTTGTTTGTAGAGTTCTTCAGTTAATGAACCTTACAGATTCTAGACTTGCACAAGGTGGTTGCGAAAAATTGGAATTAGCAATGTTAAGTTTTTTTGAACAATTCCGTAAAATATACGTAGGTGATCAGGTACAGAAAAATTCCAAAGTATACAGAAGACTGTCGGATGTTTTAGGCCTCAATGATGAAGCCATGGTACTCAGTATATTTATTCGTAAAATGTGAGACATTGTACATATTATACTTTATTTTGATCACGTTTGAGGATATTATTTATAATTTGTATAAAAATTTGCAGAATAACAAATTTGAAATATTGGGGAAGAAGTGAACAAATTATTTCAAAAACTTTACAACTTTTGAATGATCTTTCTGTTGGATATAGTTGTGTTCGAAAACTTGTCAAATTAGAAGAAGTTCAATTTATGCTAAATAATCATACAGTGAGTATTGAATTATATAAGATTAAAAAGGAAAATGATATTATATAAGAAAAAATTTAATTTCATCGTTTTTATTGACATATAGAGAGAACACTTTCCATTTTTGGGAAATAATGTTGCCGTAACAGAAATGCGCTGCAGATCAATGTTTTATACATCCTTGGGTAGATTATTAATGGTGGATTTAGGCGAAGATGAAGAAAGATTTCATACATTTATGTTACCTCTTACAGGTATACAGTGCATACATTATATGAAATATGTAATACAAATTAATTTAGATTGCACGTGAGATAATATTTATTTCTATAAATATAGCTGCATTGGAAAGTCTTGGCCAGCTAATGAGAGCTGCTGATACTCCACTGTTTGCAGCAGAAGAAGCAAAAAAGGCATTGATTGGTGTAGCGAGAGATCTCAGGGGTTTGGCATATGCATTCACAACTAAAACATCTTACATGATGCTTTTTGATTGGATGTATCCTTGCATAGTTACTAATTAGAGAATGAGTTCGCGCGCGTGGGTGTTATATATTTTATAAAAATATTGTTCCTGAATTTAGTTTAGATATCCAAATTATACACCCATTTTATTACATGCTGTAGAATTATGGCATCACGAACCACAAGTAACTACACCCGTCCTGAAATTATTTGCTGAATTAGTATTAAATAGAAGTCAACGATTGCAATTTGATGCATCTTCTCCAAATGGAATTTTATTATTTCGTGAAGCTAGCAAAGTGATATGTAGCTATGGCAATCATATACTAAATATTGAAGTTCCCAAGGATCAGATTTATCCTTTGAAGCTCAAGGGAATTAGTATATGTTTCAGTATGTTAAAAGCGGCTCTTTGTGGCAGTTATGTAAATTTTGGGGTCTTTAGGCTATATGGAGATGAAGCATTGGATAATGCACTTAATACATTTGTGAAATTACTTCTCAGTATACCACAAAGTGATCTTTTGGTATGTATTGTGTGTTTATACTTTAATATAAAATATTTAAAAGTACATCAAATACATTTATATTTCTATATCGATGTTTTTAATAGGATTATCCAAAACTATCGGCAACGTATTATGTATTGCTTGAATATTTGGCACAGGACCATATGGTCTTCCTTTCAACATTGGAACCAAGAGTTTTTTTATATATTCTTTCGAGTATCAGTGAAGGCCTTACAGCACTAGGTGCGCAAAAAGACTCCTACACAGGTCTGTGCGGCTGATTCTATTCTACAAC
Source organism: Dolichovespula media (assembly GCA_911387685.1). Lineage (NCBI taxonomy): Eukaryota > Metazoa > Arthropoda > Insecta > Hymenoptera > Vespidae > Dolichovespula > Dolichovespula media. Next base: position 18,240,134 of record OU426851.1, read on the forward strand.
TACCCTCTATATCCTCTATGCCATGTCTTAAAACTATTATATTAATTACTTCAGGTTATCAAGATTTACATACATTACTTTTTTTGATTCAGTCTTTTTAGTTCTTCTAAATTTGTTTATATATTTCTTCACGAAATATACAAAATTCTGTACTGTTTATTATAATTACTTTTGATTGCTTTTTTTTACAAGCAAAGAGAATAAGTTTATGATAGCTAAATTCTTTGTATGCTCTTTGTGCCTTTGTACAAATTAATATCGTAAAACTAAAGAGAAATATTTTTAAAAATGAACATAACTATGTGCAGGCATAGCGTATATTGAAATATTTTTTATCACATATTGAAATATTTGTTAATTGTGCGATATATGATAATATTTTTTGAATATGATTATCACAATTAAATTTATAATACATACTTTGTAACATGTATTTCAGATTGTTTAAAATTATTAATATTATTCAAGCTTCTAGTTTAAATAGTAGTTCTTCATAATTATGAAGTTCTTTTGCTAAGATCTATGTTATATGCTTTTTTGCATTATCGCTTGGAATGAAAATCTACCTTATACACATATCAGATTTGGAGTAATATAAAGATATACACACATAAAATACTTCTGTAATTATGAGAAAAGAATAATTACACAGAATATTTATGTAATAACAGAGGCAATAAGAGGATTGGAGTGTGTAGAATCTAGACCCTAGATGTTACAAACGGAATTTTTGATACATTATTCTGTATAATTGATTATCTTTAAAGCCTCCTTTACTTGCTACCCGCATTTATGTATTTAAAAATTTTATTAGAATTATGCCAAACAATGGGTCTAGAACAGTCAGCCGCACAGCTGACATATTTACTAAGTACATTAACATTTGTAGATAGATTTTTAAGATATATTAAATTATTAATTTTTATCATTGAAAGTATATTACATTGCAATGCTTTTTTTTTTTTTGTTTCTGCCTTTATAACAATACATTGCAATTAATTAGTACAGTATATCATAGAATAATATTATTTATTTTAACCATATATACAACCCATATTTTTTAATATTATTTTGTTATGCAATATAATTTATTATATTATTACATGCATGTGCCCTTTTTTTCATGTTCATGTCTTTTGTTTTTTGCTTTTTGTATTTGTGTTATATTATGTAACAGTTATTTAATAAGCGAGAAAGCACTGCATTTAAAAAAGATTACAGTATATATTTGTTTATTAACAACACAACTTTTTTGTCTCTTTCTATTTTATTTCATTTACATTAAGATTACATAATATTATTTCAGATACTATGGTATGTACTGGTTGTTGTGCAACCCTTGATCATATAGTGACATATTTATTCAAACAACTGTATCAAAAAGGTATGTTCCAAATTTTTAATATCAACGATATTGTTTAAATTGTATCTGATTACTACATTTCCTTAGCGGGTGGTTATCCAGGAAGAAAAAATGCTGTAGTTCCTGGCAGTGGAGAGTTATTTTTAGAAGTTTTGAAACAACATCCTGAAATACTTCAACAAATATTAAGTACTGTATTAAATGTGATAATGTTCGAAGATTGTAGAAATCAATGGAGCATGTCTCGTCCTCTATTAGGCCTGATACTTTTAAATGAAGAGGTAAGCAAAATATGGTCTTAAAACACATTATACATTTTTTTATTAAAAATTTCCAATATTTTAGTATTTTAATCAGTTACGAGAAAATATTATTAGAAGCCAACCAGTTGATAAACAAGCTGCGATGGCACAATGGTTTGAAAACTTGATGGATGGCATTGAAAGAAATTTACTTACAAAGAATAGAGATAGGTAAGTAGTAACATATATTATTTTTCTATTTATAATTAAATAGGGAGTATTTTTTCCCCAAAGTTAGTTCCTCTATTCATTAAAATATTCTAAGAATTGTAAAATAGAATGATTATTATTGCTTTTATTTTAGGTTTACACAAAATTTATCAATGTTTAGAAGAGATATAAATGATGCTTTAAAAGGACCTAATATGTCTACAAATTCTGTCAGTGATATGATGACATCATAGTGATATTGCTCTCTTCTAAGTAGATTTTTCTATTAGGTTCTTGCCTGCCAAATGCTTGAATGTGTGTGCGAGTGAAACTATAAATTATGATGCAATTACAATTATGATTTTAGACGAGTATAAAGATAATAAATTAAGTAATATCATTTTACTGCTGTATTGCTGTTTGGCTTCCTATTCTCAATTATTACGTTTCTAGTAACTTAGATGAACAAGCACCAAATATTGTAACAATAATTACAAAAATTTTATATTATTCGTAAATTCTTTATTTAGTTATTTAACCTAGCTTATCCTATTCTTCATTCCAATAAAAGTTAATATATATACTTTGTTTTATTACCTTTATACTCTACTATTATAACTAAAACTTAAAATTGAAAATCTCTTATTCTTGCTATAACTTTTTAAGAGGCATTTTTAAGCACATTCTTGCATAACACTCTTCTTATTTTGACCCCATAGAATTTGTTAGTAAAATATTGCTGAAACAATCGCCCCAGACTATTTGTGTTCATGACTATACGCGTAATATTATGATTTTAACAAAATTTACTATAGATATCTAGATATCTTTCAATTCAATATTGATTTTTTTCTATTACCACAAGATGAACATATATATTCTTTATCCATTAAAAAAGGTATTATTTACATACATAAAAGATTATTGATTGTTAATTGATCAATTTATAAATTACATTAAACACAACATAATTTAATTTCTAAATTATGTGTACTAGTTAGAATAGGAAGCCAAAAGTGATGTTATTTATAAAATATATGGTACAAGTTGTTACTTATTATTTTTATGCACAGTATATATTTCGGTTACTTGAACATATAAAATAATTAAAATTTTCAAATACCATATAAACAATTCTTAAATATATATTACAGTATACAAGGCAGCAATAATCTTGTTAAATGTAATAATCAATTGGTCATTAATATAAACTTTTAATGTAAATTCATCAAATTATTAATAGCAAATAACATTGATTACGTACATAAAAACGTAATATAATTTTACAATACAACTCCATTTGAGGATTTCCATTACAATCAACGTACACTTTAATCATTTTTTTGTTTGTCATAATTCAATGATTATATATATTAATGAAAATTCGTAAAAAACATCGCGTTTTTAAATATTCTATGAATGTACAACAATGATATAGACTGGAACTTCATAGTGTCAAGATGTATTTATCTATGGTTCAATCGTACAATAATACATAATATTACATTTATTCGAACTTACTCTTTGTTAATACAATAAATATTTTGAAAAGTACTCGAGAGTAAAAAAAAAAAAAATAACTGTAAACTTTGTTAGGATGAGCCCTTTCATAATAATAAGTACGCAATACTTGATTTTTATCAACATTTTTGATAATACTCAAGTTGTTGATCTAATAATAATATATATGTGTTTCATATTGGATGTGATTATAATATTATAAAGTAAATATTCTAAACTAGAATTATATCTATAATAAACACCTGTATATGACGTTTATTATATCTAATTACATAATGTTTTCATTAAAAATTTTTTTTTTTAACTAATTTGATAGCAAAAATTATGCACTTCTTTAAATGAATTTACGAATCTTTTTAGTTATTAGGATTTTCTAGGTACAAAACTGATTAAATAGCATCTTAATTTAGGGCTTGTTCTACGAGTGTTTACAGGATGAACTAAAGAATAAATAAAAATATATATTTCTCTAAGCTTGATGAGTCTTTTTTTTTAAATATATAAAATATTTCGTTTTATAACACATTTTTGATAACAAAATTAAATGTCATGTTTCATTTTCAAATTTCATGTTTTACTGTATAGTATAAAAACAAATCTTTTGTACATATATAGCATTTGGTATGGTATCACATTTTTTATTACACATATTTTGTACAGCTTTAACATTTGAATGAACGATAGCATATATATATATATATATATGAGAATATCCATTTCATTAATATAATGGATTAAGAATAAAATTGCATATAATACAATAAGCTTATTAATTATAATTTCTTATATCCACTGATGTACAAAATGATGAAATTGTGTCATTGTAAAGTCATGAAAGAGTTATACGAGAGATAATTGGAAAAATTAGGGGTTTATGTTATTTTCACCTACAATACAGTCAATTAGATAGTCTAGTTTCTTTGATTTTCATTACATGTTTTACTAGTTAAAACTTGTTAACATAAATATTAAAGATCTTGCTCATATATTTTCAACATAAATTCTAGATATATAAATATATAAATATTTGAAATAATAATTTCCTATTTAAAAAGTGTAGAGCGAATAAACGGAATCATATTCGTTATTATTTCTGTAGTTTATTTTTAGAACAAAGAAGAAACATTATATTTGCTGTAATAATGCTTTTATTTTATTTACAATGAAAATAAATTAAAGTATTTTTGCCACAAATGTATTGTTCCAATTAAAAAATAAAATAAAGAATAAGAAACAAGAACTCCGAAAAATGTCGATTTCAATATAAGATTTTAATAAACATTATCATAATAAAGTATAAAGAGGATAAAACACAAACTTATCAAAATGTATTGAAACATATATACAATTGTATGAAATATACACATTTATTATAGAAAAATGTTTTATTATATGTTACACGACAAATCTTTTATTAATTCTTTATAAAAATCTACATATCCATCTGTAAACAATTCTAGATTCTTAATAGTGTTAATGTATTCTTCAAATTCATTATTTTTGTAGTAATTATCTGTCGAATTTGTTTTATTAATTATTTTCTTAGGCGCAAGTACAGGAGGTTTAAACGCAACACCAGTTGGATCAAATTCTGTATAAAACTGTTCTGGTGTCCTAAAAATTTCAAAAACAAGTAACTTTAAAATAAGTTAAAAATTACAAATTTTATTAAATTTTTAAATATCATTTGTGTGTATATACTTACAGTTTAGCAATATCTAAACTTAAACTACCTTCGCCATTTACAGGTACATTCCATGCTATATTTTTTGCTACTTTCCGTACTACGGTATGATAATGACGCTGCGTAGTATAAAATAAATGTTAACGTAGAATAAACATGATTTATTTTTTAGATAAAATCTGTAAAATTACAAACCTGAAGGACAACTAGCTCCCATAATGCAGAACAATGTGCATTACAATATTCTGGATCTTCAATTTCAGGTTGATAAAAACCATCTCCACTGGTATAATCTGTATCTAGTAAAACATCTACTGCTCTACCAAGTTGCATTATTTGTTTGATAATACTTAATAAACCAAGCACTCCATTGTGTTGTAATTGTAAAGCTAAATTAATTGTTCTTTTTACAAAAGCTGCTAAACGTTTAGGAGAAATTCTTTTTCTTCTATTAATAAGTACTTGTATTAAAGTTCTCAAAACAATTTCTGTTTCACCTTGTGTTTTACCACAATGAATATTTAAAAGATTTTTATATAGATGTACATAAAATCTGTAAAATAGATATATATATATATTTTAGAAAAATATTTTTCAATGATTATATATCATAATAAATTATACTGACTTGTAAGGGTCAATATTCAATGATGTACCTTGACCTGATAATATTGTAAATACGCATTGAATACAATGCAGCTGTTCTCTCAATCCTAAATTACCTTCCTCCATTAATCTATCTATAACTGTTACTATATCTTGATAAAAGTCTAAGTTGATACAATGTGCAAATCTAAAATTCCAAAATATATATATTTGAAGAAAATGTTCTTTTTAATAATAAAGTGGAATATATGTACATAATATAGGAATTATCTTACTTTGCCAATCCTTCCAAGCATACAGATAAAATTTTATTGTTTGGAGCTTGCTTCAAAATTCTGAAATAAATTGTGAATACTACACTTGTTATTTCTGTGAAAACTTTCTGTTTCGCTTGTTTGTTTTCTTCTGCTTTGGTTTCTAGCAGTTCTTTTTCTACTTGTTCTAATTTTTTGTTCTTTTTCCTTTCTCGTTTGCTTAATGAAAGAATTCTTTGTTTGTGAGACATTAGTTTCTTTTGTCTAGTTTCATCTTCTTTCTCTTTATCAAGATCAATATCTTTTATACGTAGAGATAAAAGCACAGATATAACTTCAGCATGTACACTATGACCTTTAGATTTTACATATTGATTTATTTTACGTACTATCTATAATTATAAAAAGAATTTATTTACGGAATTTAGTTAATTAATACAATTTTGTAGAATTTTCTTACCGTAAGTGATAATTCTCCACGCTTATCTTCCTTAAATACTTCAGAAATATATTTTAATATTTTTTCTCTTACACTAGCCTTTTTGTTATTTAATAATGGTATGAGAAAGTTTGCTATATTAAGGGAAAAATTGAAATAAGGATGCTTAACTAATAATTCACACATACACATTACAGCCATTTCCCCCAATAAAATTTCTCTTTCGTTAACAATTCGTGTATCCCCTGCTTTTTTTCTCAGGATATTAGACATCTTTTCAAGTTTTTGTAAGTACTGTTTGTAACTTTTTAGTAATACAGCTTCATAATTTTGTAATTGTAATGTCTCCTTTTTCACTAAAATATAAAAAATTAATAAACAAAAATCAAAAATATATAAAAATTAATAACTGAAGGATATTAAAGAAATATAATTATTTTTAAGTGTATACTGCGTTTACAAAATATACAAACATTTGACGCCTTCTGGTTTGAGTTGTAAAATTTGATAAGATGGCAAAAGATCTTTAAATACTTCTAATAGTGATATCATTGCCAATTTTTTAACTGTGATATAGATTTCTGGATTGCTTTCTTCCATGAAATCCAAAAGTATTTTAAAATTACTAGATTTGAGCTCTGGATTTTCTAAAAGTGTACTGGACAATACACCAATTTTGAAGCGTCTTGATTTTAATATTTCTTCACGGCATGCTATAAGTTCTACAGTAGATACCGCTTCACCATTTTCCTTATTTAAATTGTTCTACAATATTAATTAGTTTCTATTATTTTATTTTTATTGGAGTTAAAATGTTATTGAATTCAACTCTCTTATATGTAATATAACATATTTAATATGTATAAAATCAATATATAATTTTCAAAGACTTACTTGTAAATATGAATCAATTTCTCCATGATCATCTAATTTGTCATCTTTCCCATTTTGTTCAAACATACTTTCTTCATTATCTTCAATTTCCTTATCTTCTTCTTCTTCTTCTTCTATTATTCTTTTTTTTATCACACCTTGTTGAGTTTTTATAGGAAGTAACATACGCATCTTTTTTATACCATTTCTTTCATTCAACATAGATACATGATCTTCATACGATTCCTCTAGTTGACCTTCTTCTTTTTTTCTCTTAAATTTTTGTTCTTGTTTATTATTTACAACTGTCCTAAAATAAATACCAATTTATATTGATTGTTTTGATTGTGTAGTTGTACAAAAATGATTCATTTCATACTCATTCAATCTTATTTTTTTCAGTAAATTATAAGATTTATTAGAAATGGCATTTTGTAAAAAAGATAAATCGTCTTCTTCAACCATATGCAATAAATCTTCTCCATTATCACTTTCTTCTTCTTCTACTTTGTCTACTTTTGGTAAAGTTCTTTGAATTTGTTTTTTAGATTGCCTGTGTCTACGCGTTTTTAATTTCCCTTGTTTTGAAAGTTTTGTTTTTGTCTGATTGTTTCTTTTAATTTTACTAATCTTCGGTTTCTTTTGCTTCTGTTAGAAAAAAAATATTATCGTATTAAAAGATATAAAAAATATTTACTATTTATATTTTATCGTTTTAGTAAATATAAAACAAAAATTATTAAACTTGTTTTCATACTAAAGGTTAGATTTATTTATAATAAAATTACAAATTTCATATAAAAGCGAAACGTATATTCTAATACTTACACTCATTTTTATGTATTTATTAAAAAATTACTAGAATTAATTTTAGGTACTATCAAATCTAAGAAAATATTTATTAATAAATTGATAGTAAATTAAATTTGTATACTTCTAAAGTTAACACGTGTATCAACAGTGATTACACATCCACACAATCGTCACTAACGAACACTAAAAGTTGTACTGTAATGTATTTGTGTTGGTACACCTTAAGCTTCGTTTCTATATAAACAGATTCGATACATTGTAAAGGCACAAAGAAAGTTTCACTCATGGGTACGTATATATATATATATATATGATTATTTCCCTGTGAGAAAAAATAGAGTAGGATAGGAAATATACTCTTTTGATCTTTCTTATATAGGTTCTTCTATATTTAAGGTATTGTGGGCTTCTCTCTAAGAATAAAAATTCCATGAGCTATACCTTTCTAATCTTAATCACGTATCGTAGATGCATCCATTCTAAACGATTTATATAAAATATATTCTACATGAGAGAAAAAATTGATTTTCAAAAGCAATCTACTCGGTACAATTTTATGTTTTTTAATTTCATGAGAATCTTAAGTAATAGTAATAATTATAATAAATAATTTTATTAAAGAATTAGATAATTCAAGGTAATTAAACTACTTAAATTTTACTATCTCATACACAATATATGCCATTTGAATTACATTCTTCATATATCAATGTAGAATTTCCAATTTGAAATAAAAGTCAATATTATATTTTGCTATTGTCATTATCTCACTATGATTAGTAATAATTGTAAACAACTTTATAAATATATTTACTTCATTTTAGAAGAATATAATTTTGTTAATTTTTTAGATATATGAATTCTATGTCCAAGTAATTAATACGATGATATAAAAGCACCATTTTTAAGAATCTGTTGATATTAATATCAGTCAAAAAATATTAACATATTAAATAACTTCTGCAAGGAAGAAATATAATAATTTTGAAAGAATGGAACCCATAAAACACATGAAGATAATGGTACAGTCGGTAGTAACATGTGTAATTTATGTAGGCATAATACATACTGCTTGGTATTATTTCCGAGAGAAGTATGTGCCAGAACATCAACGGACCGATACTCCTTTTATTAAGCTATATAAACATCTTACAGGAAAAAATACAGAGAAAGAAGATGATGATAGAAACTAATATATAGTAAGTTTAAAGTTATGTATAATTCATTGTAATGTAATAAATAATTAAGTTGAAGAATTATATTTTTTTATCGTCATTTTAATTCTGATGTGATTTAAATATTATAATATGTATTTAATATTATTAAAAACATATTGTATTATAAAACAAGATACATGGATAAAATATGTGGACGTTTTAGTGCATTCAATTATTTATATGAGACATACATTTACAGTTCACGCAATAAATATCTCTTACATCCAAAGTATTAAGAGAACAGTAATTATCACAATTATCAAAGGTAAGTAAAATCAATAAAAATACACGATTTGTGATCACTTGATTAACCTCTTGGCGTAACGAAGTATTCGAAGCAGTTCACTGATCTTTAAAGAGAGCATTAATTTTTATTTTCCTTTACTCTGTATCTTTTAATAAAACGACGTATTAAAATAAAAAATAAAAAGAAAGTAAATTCTCCTACTTTAATTATATTTGACATAGATATATATTTACATGTCAGGCATACACAAGAAGTACCTATAGATCTCGAGGAATACTTCATCGTGAGATATTAGATGATAAATACATATTGTATTATAAAATAAGATGCATGGATAAAATATATTTTTCATATTACATTTGATATTTTTATATATCATACAATAATGATAAAAATGGTTGAAGTTTTAATGAATTTATTTGATAAACTAAATGCGATTTCTTAATAAAATATGTAATATCGTGTATGCGCGCGTTGTCTTTTAGGAAGAACCGTAATCGAGGTTAAAATATAAAATTTATGACTATAATTTGTAATGATGGTTTTTGTGCCATTACTTGATTTTATTGTTAAGTGGTAGAAATCGGTCTAGTTGCCGTCTCTTATTCCCATCTAAGACCAAGGAGGAGGGGATATTGTGGACAAAAGCGACCTCTGTTAGGCTACCGGCCCGCTCATCAAAGTGTGCAATGCATTGCTGTTGAAAATGGCGTCGGGCTCGGAGGTGCCAGAATATTCGTCCCCAGCAAAACGGCGAAAGGTCGACGGTTACGACTATACGTCTATCAACAGTATTGAACCAGATTTCAGAGATTGCGAGATCGTACGCGACAGAGCGAATGAAGATTTTGAAGGTATGTTCGCAATATTATTAACGATTAATTAAAGAAATCGACAAAAATTGCAAGATGGCGGAGCGAAAGGCGTCACCTCATTTTCCATGGTCTGTCTTAGCTTGATCCTGTTTGCAGCGAGTACTGAGGACGCCATGACAGTTGCGCTTCGTGCGTCGTATTTTCTAAATACTTTACTTCTACCGCAGTTAACAGTTTCCTCAAGCAACTTTATAAGGCCGGTATTCTATGATTTCCTTGCTATTGGTCGCATTTTTTTCAATATCGCGTGTAAAAAAAAAAAAGACAGAAGAATTTTCCTTAGAACATAAAGCATTCGAGGCGCGTATCGAAGGATTAGTGTGACAGTAGCATCTCGGTGCGCTTCATTCGCAGAGATTCACAGATGGCACAATTCTCACATAAAAGAGAAACGTAACTGTTTTCCCTTCATTGCGCATATACATTGATAGGCGGGAAAAATATGATATCCTACAAATATTATCATTTTTACAGAATATATATATATACATATCATATATATGGTGTTTTATATATATATATATGTATATACATATATATATATGGTATTTTATATATATGTATATACATATTATATATATATATGGATGTGTATATATATATATAAAGATATTTTAATAATATTTCATCGACTTTTATAAATGGATAGCGATTTTCCAAATAAAACCATTCTTCTTTTCCCCCTATTAATATCTTCAGATATAATCGATATTACATTTTTTTTTTTTTTTTTTTTTTTTTTTTTTTATTTATATATATATATGGAAGCAACGATTTATAAATCAAATATATAAATAATGAGATGACATTTATGTATAGACATATTATTTTTAATTAAATATTAATGAATATAAGTGTGTATCTTTTCTAAATTAAAACAAAAAAAGAAAAGAAAAACGAAATAATAAAGAAATAGATTTGCTTTTATAATTATATAAAATAATTTTGATATCTATTTTTATGATCCATTGATAGCAAAACAGAATTTAATAGATTTGTTGTATTGTTTTATTTCTAAAAGGATATATAATATAGATATTTTTTATACACAAGGTATTTTTTTATAGACAAATTTTTTTATAAAAAAGAAAAAGAAGAAAGTATATTTTCATTTGAAATAATAATTCATAATTGCATGAATATACTGGTTGAAATAATCTTTAAAATTAGATATGTATAGTATTCATTAGAATCTATATTATAACAATATATAGTATACTTTTTTTTTTAAGATTATTCATATGGTTATGTGAAGAATTAAAATCTAACATTAATCTTGTGAAATAAAATAATTAATGATGTTTTTTCTTTTATATATATATAGAAACATCGGGCACAGACAGCGCATATGCTGAATTAAGCGATGAATCCAAGTCTGCTTCCACTTCTTCAGACGCTACAAATTTGACATCTTCGTCTAGAATTGATTCGACCAGTGACGATACTGGATGCCCGTGAGTTGAAATCATTAAACTATATTGTACTTTTAAATATTTTAAGTTATTTATTGTTATCATTCGTGTATCAGGATTGACACTGCAGATGAAAAAGACGAAGTTTCATCGACAGTATCCAATTTATCAGATTTATCAGGCTTGTCTGAACTATCTGGTAACGGAGAAGTTGGTAATCAGTGGCAAAACGCCTGTTCTTGGGTGGAAAAGCAAATGTTAATGGGTACAGATCCACGAGATCTTTTACATCACCTACTCATGGATTCCACACAGATTCCAGAGCAGGTTGATGACCTGACACTGTGGAAGGTATCTATTAAATAGTAGATAGAATATGAAGATAGATTAAATAAAATTATACAAATGGATATAAAATGTCTGTGATCAGGATATATATACTAATGCTTAGCAATTCGATACTTTAGATAATATTAAATATGATGTGTGAACCTCCACGAAGGCAAAAGTTGAGGCATATAAATACGTTGTCTGACGTTGTTAGATTAATTCGCAATAGTAAAAAAATCATAGTTCTGACGGGCGCTGGTGTGAGCGTGAGTTGTGGTATACCTGACTTCAGAAGTAGAGATGGTATATATTCAAGACTAGCTCAAGATTTTCCAGATTTACCCGATCCACAGGTAGTGCCAAATAAACAAATTTGATTGCTTTAATACATTTTATTTGACCACACATTTATTTTTTTGTTAATATGTGATCTTTACTATTTATTTCATAGGCTATGTTTGACATTAATTATTTTGGTCAAGACCCTAGACCATTTTACAAATTTGCACGTGAAATATATCCAGGACAGTTTAAACCTAGCCCTTGTCATAGGTTTATAAAAATATTGGACAAACAGAAGAAGCTCTTACGAAATTATTCACAAAATATCGATACTTTGGAACAAGTAGCTGGCATTGAAAACGTTATAGAGTGCCACGGTATGTAAATTCGATATTCGTGTGGTACAGGCAACCTTCCTATAACACGGTGTTAATTCGTACCGTGTTATAAAAAGCTAGGAAGTAATACAAATTAGGCGAAAGTGTTCTGTATATATTAAAACCGTGGTATAGGAGGGTATTTCGCAATTTTTGTACCGTGCTATATCGAAACCGTGTTCTCAGAGTATCGTGTGTTATACGAGGGTTGCCTGTACTCAAGAAAATATTGAAATGTAAGATCGAAAGTATATTTCGTTAAATAGAAAAAAAAAATATTGAAATTTTTTGATCGTCCTATTTTTTATTATGTATTTATTTTTTTTTTTATATGTTTTTCTTTTTTTTTTTTCTCTCAAAGGCTCGTTCGCTACTGCTTCCTGTACAAGGTGTAAATATCAAGTTAAAGCGGACGACATCAGAGAAGATATCTTTGCCCAAAGAATACCTTTGTGTCCAAAATGCAGAGTGAACGCCCTACCTTCAATAGCCGAGACCAACCCCAATGAAAATTATAGAGGTAAATGGATGACCTATTTATATTTGATCTCCGCTGATAGTATATTTATTTGCAGTCTTTCGTAATCTGGCTTATCAGTTTCTATGGTATGGAAACTTAGCTATCTAGAGATAGTTTCTGCTATTAGCCTTTCCTATATTGTGTCGCGAGTCGATGGCCATGTGAGAACATTATCTGCTCTTCTCGGAATACATCTTCGCTAAATGATGTTGCCATTTACACTGATCCACACATAAGTCGATATGTCAATCATAACTGCGAGTAAAACCTCGCTTATTAATAAGCATAATAAGGTAAACTTATAAAATTGCATCAAATAAACCCGTAAACGCCAATCAGACGTGGTTACGGGCTTACAGTTTACCGCTTGCCATTTTATCACATTTGACATTTACAATTGAAGTATGTTATGATTGAGTGAAAAAGACGCCATTACTCTCTGATCCTGATTTTTCGTTTTTTTTTCTTTTTTTTTCATCTCTTTTCCCCCAAATTTAATTGAAAAGGTCAATTTGGTATTTGAAATACATTTTTGTCTCTTTAATTTTCAGATCTCGTGTCTCAAGGTATTATGAAACCTGACATAGTCTTCTTTGGCGAAGGTCTTCCGGATGCATTTCATGACGCCATGGCAAAAGATAAGGACGATTGTGACCTTTTAATTGTCATTGGATCATCCCTAAAGGTTCGGCCGGTAGCATTAATACCATCATCTATTCCATCTCACGTCCCGCAAATTCTCATCAATCGTGAATCCCTGCCGCATCTCAAATTTGACGTTGAGCTACTGGGAGATGGTGATATTATCATAAATCAGCTTTGTCATTTGTAAGTTGATTATTGATTTTCTTTCTCATCTTATATACGGTGAGGAGTACGATATATTCTTAATGTGATGATTTTTTTTTTTTTTTTTTTTTTTACAGAATGGGTGATAATTACAAAGAAGTATGTTGGCGTGAAAAAGTCCTAAAAGAAGCATCTCAACTATTACCATCGCGTTGTGTACCGGACGATACGTGGGAACAAAGTCAAGATATTGCCGATCATACAATATTACCACAAAGTAGTACAGACGATATTTTAACATCACATAATATTTCTTTAGAGAGTCCAAACAATTTAATAATCAATCCAAATCCGATAGCTCAATACGTTCAAAATACAACGGACGTATGCGTTTCTTCGACTTTCCAAATTACTCGTACAGAAAATGTAGAAGAAACTTATAACTTGGATGAAAGTCCAAAGCGAAGATTAGACATTTCAAGTAATGAAAATAGTCCTAAAAGAATGAATCTTGGGTGCCATTCCGTTATAAATTACGTTGCGTGTAAGGATGCAACGGAAACTTGTGATCAAACGATACATTCTATAGAATCTAAGAATCATATTATATCTGTGGAATCAACGTCTGAACATAATGGCCAAATTTATAATTTAGAGGAATGCCAAGTGGCTCCAAGATTAATCGAATTTCCTTCAATCAATACGTTAACGAACATTACTTCAGAAACAAATCGATTTGACGGCAGTAGGGAAGAAATTTCAAAGTCCGACGAAGAATCATCATTAATGAATCACGTTGGGTACGAGAAAACAGTTTTTAAACCGCGTCAAACGTCTATCGATTCGGCTATGGATTCTGGTATAGGTGATAGTTGTAATAGCGTTGATAGTTCAGAAGAAAAGGGTGAAATTGGGGAATCGAAATCCAATGAATTGGAGAGATATTGCTGGCCTCCTAAAATCAGAGAGAGTCTTGCTACTAGATTACCAGGTATATATATATATAAATAATGTGAATTTTTTTATTTGCATCTCAATCGACCGACAGCAAATTTTAATTCGGTAACAATTTTTGTTTTCATAGATAATT
The DNA here is from genome assembly GCA_911387685.1 of Dolichovespula media. Lineage (NCBI taxonomy): Eukaryota > Metazoa > Arthropoda > Insecta > Hymenoptera > Vespidae > Dolichovespula > Dolichovespula media. Next base: position 18,255,278 of record OU426851.1, read on the forward strand.
CATATTATCAATTAACACCTGGAAGATATATTTTTCCTGGAGCAGAAGTATATTCTGATCCCGAAGATTATGATAGATATTCTCTGTCAGCAAATTCCGAAAGTTTTGATAGCGATAGTGAGTCTTCGTCGGGTGACGAGGAGGAGGAAGAGGAAGAGGAGGAGGAAGAGGAAGAGGAGGAAGAAGAAGAAGGTGAGGGAGAAAGGGAGCAGGAAGAGATACATGACACTTGTAAGTACTTTTTTTATTTTTCGTAATATTTTACTTCCTCAAATATGACATACCTGTTTTTTCCATGTTTTGAGATGTAAAGACCAACAATAAGAGAAATATTATTTGTCAAAAGTATCAAATTATCTCGATTAGTTCTTTATATATATATATATATTATATATTTTTTATTTATTTATTTTTATTTGTATTGTTCTATCCAGGTTCCACTGATAATCCAACACAGAAAGTTAACAATGAAGCCGAAGACAACAATGTAAACTGGGCAAGTAATTCGTATAGTGATATATAAAATTGAACGTGTACAGATATGATGTGGCAGTCAATTTTAGTCACTGTTACTTTAATGAATTTTTAGAAGAATTTGATGATATCGTTGAGTAGTTAATGTACAGTGCAATTCTTATCGACGTAACACAAAGCAATGTTCGAGATATACGTTGTCATACACGGAATACACACGAATGAATTGTATAGTCTTCTTGCTTGATAATTAGAATTAAGTTGTATCAGGTGGTAGAGGCAGAGAAGCTTACTTATACGATTCATTAGACATGAGATTAATGATACTTGACCATAAAGTATTACCACCGAGTACTGAAATATTCAGTTTTTACTCATGGTTGTAGAATATCACGACAAAATCAAGATTGAACTTCAATCGATAGAGTTCTGTTGAAATATTAGTTACATTGTAAATGGTGTAACATATTTGACAACCTCAACGTATACTACATTCAATGGTATACATAACGAACATGTTTTTGTAATGTGTGTTACTTTGTAATTTCATTTTAATGTTTTTTGTTTTTTTTTTTTTCCACATAGTTCGGTAGATAAAATGGTTACAGATGAAACTTGTTGCAAACATCGTAAGTAATCGTTGTTTTAGAGTTCTCAAATACAGCTTCTACAAGCTGCACCCTATTGTGATTTTTTTTTCTTTATAGAAAATGCGATATAGATTGAAAACGAAATCACATTCTGAATATAATAATTATTAAAATACTAATCTCATGGAAATGATAAGTGTTGTTATATCGTTGTAAAGGTTGCAGTTTCAAAAACTTGTCTATCGGTTTTTACAAATAGAATGCATTTTTCTTCCAATGAGAATAGAAATCGCATTTCTCGTGACGATCTCCGTGTATCGTATTTGATAATATTTGAGATGAAATAACGTACTTTAAATATTATTACATCATCGGCGCATAGATATACCAATGTAACTCGAACTCACATAAATACGTTATATATTGAGGTTTTCTCTTTGAGAGATACCAGTGATTATTCTGTAAGTATATTGAAATCCTCTTTCGTATTATTATTATTATTCTTATTCCTATTATTATATTCTTCTTCTCCTTATTATTATTATTATTGCTATTAATATTATTATTATTTATCGATCGATTCTTTATAAAGGGATATGTAAATATAAATATCATAGTTATACCATGATTTCGTATTACCACAAAAAAAAATCATGAGACGATAACAACATGCAATAATAGTTCTTTTGTTCTTCGTATTTGAGAGCCAAAGTATTGAAAGGATTGTAAATATCCAGCAATCATATATATATATATATATATATATATATATATATATATATATATATATATATATATATATATAGAAACACGTTTAATATGAGCACTTTAGATTACTGACCATCTCGTGCAAAAAGAAAAAAAAGAACATTTAATATTAACATTTTAATGTTTTCAACTAACGTAATCACACACAGTATGCACATGAATTTACGCTATAAGTAGAGATTGGCACCGAAATATTAGAGATACGAGTATAATTAAGTCGAAGAAAATCATTGCCGTATTTTTCTTTAAGACGGTTGGTAAAGGAGGTCACAAAATTTTGTTTTGTTTCGTCTTCCTTTTTTTCCTCTCTCTCTCTCTCTCTTTTTTCTTCTAAACACATAAAAGCTTTGCCGATAAAAAAAGTTTCGAAGAAAGTTTTGATCCAATTCCATCAATTTTTATGTTTCACTTAGAATCCTGTGACTTATTTACGCGTTAGTGCTCTTATTACAATTTATGTTTTCTATCAAATCCTGATTTTGCTCCAATTATAAACTGTATATTACTATTCTTCTTCTTTATCTTTCTTTGCAATTCTGCAAAGAACAGAGATATCAATTTTTCAATTGTAACGTGTTTCAGGCTGAGATAAAAGTTAACTTTTTTTTTTATAGCCTCGTTCGAAAACTAGTGGTATATATATGTATTTTTTATACATATAGATTCTATAGATTAACGTGTTATGTCTCAAAGTTATTGATTTTTCTTTAAAAAGAAAAGGACAATGAAAAGTTTCTTAGAAAATAACGTTCCTCGAATATCGTATTGGTGACAAAAAAAACCTCTTTTCTATACAGCAATTTAGATTTAAAATATAATTATTTTATATATATATATATATATATACATATATATATGTATATATATATATGTATATGTTATATATATGTATGTATGTAATATATGTATGTATATATATGTATATATATGTATGTATATATATATATACATATATATATATATATGTATATTGTACATCAGCACGATTAAATGATGGTCTTATTGATTTGGCAATTAATAATTTAAGCTTATTAAGTTCGACTTTGTTTCATTGGAGCACGGGCGAATGTACAAAGCAATGTTGGATAGCTTCGCATTGCGTGTTATTTTTATATGAATGAAAAAAAAAAAATGGTTAGATTAGTAATTTACAGGATATAAACACAGAGAACAATGCAATAACTTTCGACAAACCATTGGCGACAACCATTGTTGTCGTCGCGTACGATTGTGTTATATTTGCAAGATAATTGCAAGACGATGATGCATTGTAAAGTTCGAGCCGAACATACTAAAATGAAACCTATTGTAAAATTCAGGCATTTTGTATGCATGCATCAAAACGAAGGGATTTGTCAAAGTTATTATTGCAGAAAAAAAAAATAATAATAATAAAAAAAAAGAAATTGTACAGAATGATTATATGCGCAACAAGCAGATTATGAATACAGTAAACGTTAATGTGTACTAATAGCAATGTCCCCTCTCCCCAAAAAAAAATATCGGACATTGATTTACGGAATTTGACATATAACGATAAACCTACGCATATAGGGAAACACACGTCCGACTAGTTACTAGAATCTTGCACTAATTAAAGACATCTAGTAATACATTTACTAAATGTGGCTAAAGAATTGAAGTTTTCTCTTCTAAGTTTCTAAGCCGCGTATCCTCTTTTGGACGTTTATTATCATACACCTGTGAAGATTCCAACGCAGCGAAGGATTGAAGACTCTTGATCTGCTCTGCTACCTTTATATATGTCTTTATATATATATATGGGTGTGTGTGCGTGTGGTGTGTGTGTTGTGAATATACACACGTATTAATGGATGCATATGTATATATATATATATACACACATATATTCTGGTTCCTAACAGTAAGAGTCAATTTTATAAGATTAGACGAAGAGATTATCTTCTGCTTTGTACAAATGGCTTTATTTATCATTGTTTTGCGAAATAATGTGCAGGAGAGGCAGATTAGGTATTATTTTATAAAAGGCTCCCTCTCTTTATCCACACCTTGTTTTATTTTTACTCTTCTTTTATTTATTTAGAATATAATGAGAGCGCGCATACACACGATGCACGCACGCACACATATACACACACATGTATACACATTACACAGAACAAAAAGTTGGTTTTTATTATTGCGCCCAAAGTTACGCAAATCTTTCGGAACATTATCTTTCTGCTATCGATAACATTTAATACTATAGTTAAAGGAATATTAGCTTAATATGTTAACGTTAGAAAAGAAAAAAAAATCAATAATCTCTTTTTTACATATTTTTAACTCTTATCTTTTGTTCATTCAGATAGTACTGGAATATATGGAAAATTTTATATTATTTTATTATATTGCGTATATTTATTAGAAATATATTAATTATTTCGAAAGTATTATTTCATGTAACGTTAACTAAAATTTAATTCTATAAAATATGCGATCGATTCAGAAAGAGAGAAGTGTTCATTTACGAAGATTTGACAATCATGCCAACTTTTTTTCAAGAGTACTGACTTTTTGTATAAATGCGTCATATGTAAATATTTATTATTTTTACTATATGTAACAGATTATGGATCTCGTCGTATTAGTTGAGACACGAAATATATATATATATATATATATATACACATATATATATATGTATGTATGTATGTATGTATATGTATATGTATATTATATGTCAAAAAAATTGAAGAGGATAGAGAAAAATTAATTTTTATGATTCAGCTAATGCGGCGAAAATAGTAGAAACAGTTCTTGATTTTTTTATAATTTGTTATTCAATCTAACGAATGTTAAAAAAAAAATGTTCTCTATTATAAACGTTGTAAGTTTTGTTTTTTGGTATTACTAACGTGTAAGCTTAATCTTTTAAATTAAACATTTTTCTATAATAGCAGCTACACGATTTATTCTATCACCCAATGGAGCCCCCCAACAAATTATTATTAATTCTTATGTTTGCATTTAAATAGAATGAAAAAAATAATGTAACAAGGATAAATGTACAAATAAAAGTGAAAGCGAGTATACTCAGTCTTGTCTACACCTTTATTGATAATGTAAAAAAGGAATCATTTTGATTTATATGCTTGACGTGTCATTATGTACAAGTATTTGTTTGAAGACGTATACTTGTATCTTGTCTTGATAGTTATCGATGTTGTGTGTATACTAAAAAATACAGTAAGTCATGACGGCAATTTAAAACAAAAAACATTGGATGCAACTATAATTAATAAGATAAATTGTACGTTAAGTCTTGTTAAATATAAGCAAGTGCGGTTTTATGTGTAATTTACTCAAATCCATATTTGAGAATCATTAGAAAAATGAATGTAAGATAGTCTCCTTTCTCACATTTAGTATATAAGAGGAAAAAATATTGAAATAATACATAAGAAAAACAAGTACAATGCATTAAAAAGCAATAGTGTTAAGGCGATACTATATACTGCTCAAAGTACTTTTAGATATTCAACATTTATCATATTATACTTTACTGCAAAGCTTTCAACTTTTGATTCCTTTAACAATGCTATATAATAATTGCTTAATTTATTTACTTTAAAGAAACAATATGAAGACATTATAAATAAGTGATTAAATATTTTATAATTATTGTAGAAAATAAATTACTTATGTGTTTTTATAAAAGATATGTTTTCATTTAAATCAGAATAATTAATCTGATATACATTTTTATTTCATTTGATATACTTTAAATAAAATATAATCAAATTACTAAAATGTTCTTATTGCTATATTTATTTCTCTATACCTAAATATATATAATTTACAATATTTTGGATATATCTAAATATTAGATTCTATTATAAAAACTCATTGTTAATGAATTAATTTTTAATATGTTAAATATTATAAGTTTAGAATTACATGGTATATGCTATACATTTTCAATTTTTTCATTAACACTTAATATCTCTCCAATATAGTCACACCGATCAAAGTTGATAAAAACAAGATGGAATTAAGCTGATATTAATAATATAAATGAAAATAAAATTACAATCTTATAGTTTCAGTCAATCAATATGTATTTCATGAAGGAACATAAAAATTGTAAAAATAGTATGTTTGCATAAATAATAACATTATTATAGAAAGTGATATATATTAAAAGTGAATCATTTAGAAAACAATTCAATAAAGCTTAATAAAACTAAAATTACACAAAGTAACAATTTCAAAATAGCTCTTTATATAAAAAATTGACACGAAATTTAATTGTTTAATTTGTATATTGTATTATATTCGACAACAAAACTTGAACGTTGACTACTTTTCAAGGATCATTGATCTATCTTTCATACATTGATTTCCAAAAATTTAACATACTATATTTGAAAATTCAAGCTTTAAATTCGCCTATTTTTCTTTTTCTAAGGGCAACGAGGTCAGAAACTCCGTCTTCATTATGTTATAAGACTCTTTCTATCTCTTCTTGGCACATAATCTTTTTTTTTAAATATATTACACAGTAATTTTCTTTCCGCAAATAAATATGAATAATAATTATAAAGAAACATGACTGTTTTAATATAATTGTAATATTAATATATTCATAATGTTAACAATTTTATAATTTAATAAAATATTAACTAAGTATTAATATACTATATATTACCTTATTATAATTCTATAATTATAATTTTATTTATTAAACATCACTGCTACATAAATTAATAATTATTTTTTTTAGTATATATAGGATACAAAATATAAAATTTTATTTTATAAAGTACGAGTAACATCATGATTCAATCAAACGTTTTACATGATTGGTATTCGATAATAAAAATTTACAAATTTTTTCATGTACGTATACTTTACCATTGACTTACATTTCGAAAAAATAGTAAAAATGGCGGATTAGAAGTAAATTCATTTTTACAACGTTTAGAACATACGGAATCGATGAATTATCATTGGTCAAGAAAAGAAGATGGCGGATAAGAGATGCTATTTCACTTTTTAAAACTAGAATATTCTACCCTAGAAACGTTCTTCTTACATATATACTTTATATATCTCAACCAACAAAAAATATAATATAAAAGATAAAATACATGTTATGATACGAATACATGTCGTTAATACAGATACCTTAGATTGATGTAGAATATATAGTAAATTTTACGTTATATAATTAATAATTATTACGTTTATAATATATATGTATGAAATAAAAAAAAAATTTGTTTCTTCTTTGTAATTTTTATTTTATAAAAACAGATATACCTTAGTAACCAGTTACGCTATATTCATCCATTTAGAGACAAATTTCTTGTAAAGACGATAAATAATTTAAGGGGGAAAAAAAATGTATCTTCCGGTCATTTACTAAGTATTTAAAACTAATGACGCATATGACATTTTGTCATAAAATTTACTATCGAATTATATATAGTGATGACAAATACATGCGCGTAACGATTACACGCATGTAGAAACCGAAGTCCGTTTTCGTGAGTATGAAATTAAATGGGTACAAAAGAAAACTAAAGGGAAAAAGAGAAATAGACGTGGAAGCGAATTCGAAATTGCGCGCCAAGAGAAAGGCACTGTGACCCGTCGAATCATACCAAATCGCACGAACGGCCGAAAAGGCATCCGGGACTCTTGCTGTCGGCCATAGTGGAAATGGCGGGTGTTAGCTTACGTGAATGACGGCGATCGTGCTTGAGATTATCGTCAAAAAGCAAGTGTTCCGTGTGTGTTTCGCGGCACGGAAGCGATAACTCAGTGTCATATGATTCATCTGGAAGGTAAAGATGCAGAATGTAGCACAAGGAACAACCTCGGATAGCCAAAAACACGAAAAATCAGCGAGCGTTCACCACGATACTGGGAAGACGTCGTCGACTCCCCAGTCCTCGAACTCTAGTCCCACCAAGTCGGAAACCGAGACCTTTTCAGAATTGCAGCCACGCTTTATGACAGACTCGTCGGAGAGCGAAGAAGACAGCGTTTCAGAGGTAAACGCAAAACCAACTTATATTAAGGAATAATATCTTTGTGATTCGAGGTGAGAAACAAGAAACATGGATGTGTGTGTGTATGTGTGTGTCTGTAAGAGAGAGAGAGAGAGAGAGAGAGAGAAAGAGAGCCCCGTCCCTGCATCGAGTCATCCGTTCGTGATCGCTAGACTTTCGACGAGCGCCTCTCTCATGGGACACGTCAATCGCGACGAGTCGCGCGCGTGCATTTCTACTTCATTAACCAAAAATACGTTCCTCGTTTTTCTAGAGACAAGGCTTATATGCGTCTTCTTGCATTAGTACCGGTACGATAAATAAACGATCAACTTATAAAAAAATTTATCAGAAATTATTTTGTCGGGAACGTTTCTCGCGTTTTTTTTCGAGATCTCTCTCCACGTAGTAGTGTAGTACGCATGTACTTATTACCATTAGGTACGATCTCATTTCGATCCAACTACACACACACACACACATATATATATGTATGTATGTATCTATGTGTATATATATATATATATATATATATATATATATATATATATATATATATATATATATATATATATATATATATATATATATATATATATATATATAGATTACGACGGTCAAATTTTTTCAGCTCAAAAAAAAGAATTATTCGAAAATGATAAATTTTGTCAATTTGAATTCTTGCCATTTCGTTGAATAGACATTTTCTTATGTCTTTTATCCGGGAGCCCGTTGGGATCATTCTCTCGTCTGATTTCGTATTTAACATCGACAGCATTGAGTATTCTTTCTTTAACAAATGTGGAATTATGAGCCGTTTATCGTACCTTTATACTTTCGAAGGGAAAGGAAAGAGGACGTAAAGGATAGAAAAGGATAGATGAGCGCGATGGGTAGAAAAAGAGGAGCGGGAGGAAGGGAGAGAGAGAGAGGGAGAGAGAGAGAGAGAGAGAGAGAGAGAGAGAGAGAGAGAGAGAGAATGAAGAAAAGGAAGAGCGAAAGAGAACGAGCGAGAATGAGCGAACGAATAAACGATAAAGGAAATTCGCATAGAGAAGTTATATAATCGGAATGTATGCGTTAATAGGTAGCGAACGCCAGTGAAGATTCAATGCACAAGAGATAATCGCAAGTCTTCTCTGCTCTTGCAAAACTTGCAGACGATCCTTCAATACTTTCCTTCTCTCCTCTCATCCTCCATTATACACAGTCTACCTATCCCTCTTTTTTCCTACATCTTCCTTGAAAGCTCGTCCTTCGGCACTTTATACATTACTACCCTCTTGTAGACAAAGAAGTTCACGAAAATTATATATATATAAAAATAAAAGAAAATAAATACGAAGAAGCCATCTATTCATCGTCGAAAAACGTATCTTTATACGTATATCATTGGTGGTGCCATTCGGATGGTTAAGATTCGTGTGCCATCTCGTGTCGTCTCTCTCTCTTTCATATATCCACATGACTGCAAGAGTGTGTATATACACGCCGCTTGAAATTTCTTAGTGGCATGCTGCATAACCATGCGCGCGTGCGCATACCCGATGAATGCGCGCCCGCGCGCGAGTATACGTATGGCATGTACTATGAATGTACGACGACGCGTACACACATGCTCGCAATGGAACTTGCGCTTTACTGGATACGGGCACGCGTGCGCGTGTGGTGGTATGTATATATGCGCTTTATATACGCGTGTGCGCACGCGCACGCGCTCTACGCATATATAGCGACGTGTATATGTGTATATAGCATTGTACAAGTATATCTTCTCTCCTTGCTATATAACCGTGTACTATGTCGCGAGCGCCACCCAGCGGATTTCGTTTATATTTCTCACGTTTGGTGCGTGTTCATGAAGGCTTGTCTGCTCGTTTATATATTCCTCGCTCGCTCGGTCGCCTTCCTTCTTGTTGTTGAACGCGTGTGCGAGGAAATACTGGGGGAGAAAGACCCACCATATTCTATAATTTACGAAAAAACCTTCGCAGAATTTCGTCCTCTTTCTTCTCCCGTTCTTCCCTTCCGATCACCTTTCTATCCAGTCTTCTTCCTGTCTCTCTTCTCCCCACCACCCCTCTCCTCTTCTCCCTCTCCGCTGCTCTGTCGTTCTTTTGCTCTCTTGCGCGCTTTTAAGATCGTGTTCGTTATTGAAAAGAGTGGAAGACAACGGTCGTGAACACAACGCGAATGCGCCTGAACCCATTAATTTTGGAACAGGGCAAAATACTAAGTTCTAGCGTAGGTACGCATGAAATAGTTAAGCAAGGAATTACTAGCTTTGTGCGTGCTTCTTGGAATGGCTGCACATTATTCTTATAACCATTTAGTAGCTGCCAGGTTATTCTCATACTTTCACTCGCGAATTTCCTCTTCATCTTCGCACATTCATTCCTACCGATTATTGTAAAACGAGAGGATTTATATATATATGTATATATTTTTATATATATATATATATATATATATACATTTATTTATTTATTAACGAAGTTTAAATGGACGTGGTACGCGTTTAAATTCCTTCATTTACATTCCTATTCGTTAATTCAACGTGGCCTTTATACCATATATTTCTCGTCATCTATAAATAATTTATATTATTGTATTGGGCTGATATCGCACTTAGTTTTATTAAAGATTATAATTATGTTATATGGTTGTACGTAAAAAGCGTTGATAGTCTGACTTTGGCGGAAATAACCTCAATTATCTAGGAGCGTCACGTTTTGTAATCGTGTCAAAGCTTGATGATAAAGTTATACATACCATGTTGTTCAAATAATTATACAATATATGTTTTTCTCGTTTTTTTTTTTTCATAATTCAATTATGCTCCTAACTCTACAAAAAAAAATGATGACTGTATTTGTTATAGGGTTATTTGTAATTTATGGTAATGTGTAATTATATTTGTGCTCTTTTATATGTTCATTTAATACCTATTTACTGATGTGTTCTGTGACAACATTTTATTGATCAATTCATTATACTTGATTATAGAACAAAGAGACTTAGTAATTTTTAATGAAACTTATTTATTATGCTTATTTATTATGTCATTTTTAAATATTAGTGTTAAATAAGAACTATAAATTTACTATCTTTTATTGTTATGCTCACTAAAATTATTTGATGTTCGTTTGCAATGATATCTTTGTTGTATCTATAATCAAGCTATATCTGTTGTTACAAATGAAAGATATCTCTCCTTATATAGTTAGCAAAGTTAAATATCTTGCTCGTATCTTTTGTATTTTTAATAATTTGTTTTTAATATTTATTTCTTCACAATTAATATATATTCTACTTTATAACTGTTTTAAGGTATTATTTCTCTGTTGTGAGTTCATAAAATTTTTCATTTTTCATTTGTACTTTGATTTAATCAAATCTTTTGATTTGATTGGTAATCCATTGCAAAGAATTATTTCTCTTTTCTTTTTCAATTAAATGTTCAACTAAATTAAGAAACTCTTATTTTATGAAAAATATTTATCTACATATTTGTATTTGTATTACCAATTAATTACATAGTCAAAGTCAAAGTTGTTTTTCTAATAATTATAGGTGGAGTGTTTTGCAATCGATCAAGTTGAGTTGGATGAAGATAATCATCTAGAGTCATCCAAGTTTTTATTGAACCCGGAGGACCCTGAAAGGTCAGTAGATCCTGTAACTCAAGCGCGTTTGGAAGCTCTTCTGGAGGCAGCAGGTATAGGCAAATTGTCGTCAGGCGATGGGAAGCACTTGGCAGATCACGAGGTGCTCCGTCGTTTAACATCTAGTGTTTCTTGCGCATTGGACGAAGCAGCAGCAGCATTAACGCGTATGCGTAGTGATAATCCTCGTACCCAAAACGAGAAGCGCTCACTTGTGGAGGCCTGCACTGACGGCGACGTTGGTACTGTAAGAAAGTTATTGACAGAAGGTCGAAGTGTTCACGAAACTACGGAAGAAGGAGAGAGTCTGCTCTCTCTTGCTTGTTCAGCTGGTTATTACGAACTTGCTCAGGTTTGTCTTTGTTCTCTTATTTTGTACTACTTTAAAGATTTTTTTATATCAATAACTGTATGTGTACGTATTTAAATATTATGAATTTTTGATATATGCATCATCAGTCGTATGTATGTATGCAATTTTAAAAATGCATGATGCACATAAACGTTATACGTGTGGATAAATATTTTACGGTACACACGTCTAACTTATAAGTTTATATTGTTATAGCTAACAATTATTTTTTTTTTTTTAACTATTATATTAATTATCTTGTATAAATAAAGACAAATATAAAACTCATGTTAATAAGATAATTGTAAAATAGTAATGAAACGAACAATAAGATAAATCGGAATAAAAGAAAGTAAAAAATAATAAAATTGCTTTTATATTTTAGAAAATTTCTATTGTTATATATTATAATAAAATCTCTATGCGATGTTAGTTCAAATTTTGAGAGAGATATTAGACTTGAAATGTAAAATATGTGAAATTTGTGAATATTTTCATAACTTTTATACGTTATATAAAAGTATCATAAACAATTTATACTCAATGTATTTATATTATAAATAATTTATATCCGATGAAACTGTATTGGATTAAATGGGTATATCATATTATTTGTTATATATAGGTATTGTTGGCAATGAATGCAAACGTAGAAGATCGTGGCATCAAAGGGGATTGTACCCCTCTGATGGAGGCTGCCAGTGCAGGCCATGTGGATATTGTAAGCTTACTTATAGCACATGGAGCTGATGTTAATGCTCAGTCAACTTCAGGTAAGATAATACTGTATAATTAGTATGTTGAGATTTCAGAATAATTTAATTGTATTAATATCTTTAAAATATGAGAATAAGCGATTGATACAAGAAGTATTCACTTTATGAAATAAGCTCAACTTTTAATCTGTAAATATATATAATGCATAATAGAAACAATAATTCATTTTAGAACTATTAGATTGTTTAATTGTTTACATAGAAGAAATTGAAACTATTTTCTTTAAATATAAATTTTTCTTAATAGAAATAGTGAAATAAACTGTACTTTTTATATTATGTACATTGTTAATTATATTTGAAGGTAACACTCCTCTG
>OU426851.1:18270740-18308240 GCA_911387685.1 Dolichovespula media
AGAAATGCCAATGTTCGACCTACGCAACAACCACAAGTTCAACAGCAAGAATGTAATGAACCTGAAACTTTCTTACCTGGTATGCTCAATATTGACTTACCGGCTCAACCAGCAACTGCACCTCATGGTATTGCTACTTTCCATTACTATTTATTATAATATTTCAATATTTTTTTTTGTTTTATTTGTTAAATTGAACAAATATTAGATATATTCAATTTTTTGTAAGGTTTAGTGTGCAGTACAACTGGCATGTCAGGAAATTCATTGACGCATGCAGCAGGGCCTGATGCAATGACCCTTTACAATATCTTCCTTGAGGGAAAGAGAGTTGGCATGGCCAGTGCAATAAAAGAGACTTTGTCTGCAGCAAATAAATTTCCTACTTCTCCCCCATTATCTCTTGCTACAATACCTGCAACATCAACAATAACTCTGGTAACCTCTAATACATCCTCGACGACTACACCGAGTCCACCTAGTATTTCAACGCCACCAACGGTTATGGCAATTTCTCAACCTATTACTGCAAGTAGCGATGTTAGCCAGAACACCGCAATTAGTGATCGCCCAAAAGCTAAGCCTGTATCTAAAAAGGAGGGAAAAAATATCCGAAAAGCCGCATCTAGTATGGCGGATGGAAAAATGCAACAACAGCAAGCGACATTGATTGCTGGTCTCCAACAACAATATCAACAGCAACAACATCACCATACGTATCAAGTTCAACAGGTGCATCAACTACAACAACTGAACCAACAACTTCAATTGCAATTGGATCAAGTACAGGTTTGTATATTTTCACTTTATTTTTTCTGTCAACATGCCTGAACGCTAAATTATCAATAAGGCTGAAGTAATTTTAATATTAACTATGTGTAATACAAAAGCATAGAAGTGTTCACTGATTGCTTATAAAATACATACAGGTTCAGCAACAGCAGCAACAACCACAACAGCAGCAAGTTCAACAGCAACAACAACCGCAAGAACAACAACAGCAACAATCGCAACAACAATCTCAACAAAGTAGCATTGTCACTGGTAGTGGTGGAGGAGTATTGTTGCCCACTCAATTGATGTCGCACCTTCATCCTACTCATACGCATCATCTTCATAATCAGGTATGATGCATGCTCGTATTAAAAGTGGAGTAAACGTGGAATTTATATTTATATATAATATATTTATATTTATATATTATATTTATATTTATATCTATATTTATATATTTATATTTATATCTATATTTATATATTTATATTTATATCTATATTTATATATTATATTTATATTTATATTTATATATTTATATATAAACAAAGATCAATTAATAGATGTTTTATAGAAATTTCTAGAACATATAAATACTTTTCAAATTAATCTCAATGTCAATACCTCTAATTTTATGTTTGTAATTAATATATCACAAGGTTCTCAATATTTATATGTAACGTATTATTTTTCATGTAATATAATAATTTTTGGATTTATTCAGCAAGCAACATCTCAGCAGAACCTTCCAGAACCAACAGATCCTCAGTTAACAAGATTACATAGAGATGGAACTTGTCCTTTCTTTGCTGCTGCTCAAAAAGCTAAAGCACTTTCTAACAACGAAAGAGTAATAAAACTTGAAGATGGAACGGATATTCCTCTTGATGATGCTTTTGAAATTTTCCGTTCCATTAGTTTTGATGATACGATGGATGGTAAATATTATGAGTTCTTTTTCTACATATTTATTTTCTACATATTAATTATTGTTCTTTAATTTATATAACAATTTACAAATCCAACTCTCTATTTGACAGCAACTGAAGATCAAGAGAAACTCGAATTGAAGAGATTAGAGGTTTCCAATAGTAAGGAACAACAAAACCAACAGCAACTTTTACAAACTGCCCAAATAATTCAACAAGTAACCAGTCCTCATACACCTCAAGAATATTTTGCTGGTCCTGTACCCACTGTACCGCCAGTTTCATTACCTACCCTACCATCTTTACAAGTGACAAGTGCCGGAGTGCAAATACAAGCAGATATAGCTCAAAGTCAAGTATTGAAAGCTCGACTTTACCAAGAAGGTTATCGCGATGGTCTTCAGTTAAGACAACAACAGATTATCCATGATACATTTCAGTCGCAATTGCTACTTCAATCTTCTCAGATAAGTAAGTCTTTTATCTTATTTAAATATACAAGTGTGCGTGCGCGCGCGTGTTGTATATTAACTTGTGGAATATACATGTATGTGAATTAATGAAATGTTTACATATTTATTTTACTTTCTACAAAAAGCATTTCCTACCCAAACACTACCTACAATTACTGGAGCTGCTGGAATAATGGACAATATGCCGCATCAATCAAATGGTTATGTACAATCTACAGTTTGTAGTACAAATCAAGTTCAAGTTGCCACGCAAACTCAAGCACCAGCAACCACCACTGTTGCAACTGTGATTCCTCCTGACAAGAAACAAGTTTATACAGCTCCTACAACAGGAAAAGGCAAGAAAGCAAGATATCCGCTTCTTTCTCAGCAACAGTCTTGTCAACAACAAAGTACTACCACTAGCCAACAACAAACTCCTAACTTTCCAGCACAAAATTATCAATTAGATCCAGCAGCGGGTAATAAGAATGTGATCTTATTGGTTTTAATTAAAATTTATTCTATCTCTCTCTCTCTCTCTCTCTCTCTCTCTCTCTCTTTTTTTTTACAATATTTTCATGTCGAATTCATTCTAGCTGCTGGTCAATATACAACCGGCGTTCCAGCAGTAGGTGGTTATGCTACCAATCAAGTACCACCAGTGCCATTTGGATGTATGGATGTAGATTCGGAAACAGACAGCAATCATGACACGGCACTGACATTGGCATGTGCAGGTGGTCATGAAGAACTCGTAGAACTTCTTCTAAGCCGTGGTGCAGATATAGGTAAAGTGAATGAATACGATTATATATGATCCATATACGATTACACATAATATAATAAATTTATATATTTTTCTAAGACATTTCCAGCGATAATCACTAACTGAATATACATTGATCGGTATGTTCAATATCTGGATGTTACAGAACATAGAGATAAAAAAGGTTTTACACCACTGATCTTAGCAGCTACTGCTGGCCATCAAAAAGTAGTAGAAATTCTCCTTAATCATGGAGCTGACATAGAGGCCCAATCTGAACGTACAAAGGATACACCTTTGTCACTTGCATGTAGCGGAGGCAGATATGAAGTGGTTGAGCTCCTTCTTAACCGTGGTGCCAATAAAGAACATCGCAATGTTTCCGATTACACGCCATTAAGTCTTGCAGCATCTGGTGGTTATGTGAATATAATAAAGCTTCTTTTAAGCCATGGCGCCGAAATTAACTCAAGAACTGGTTCGAAATTGGGCATTTCTCCGCTTATGCTTGCTGCTATGAATGGTCATACGGGTATGCAGTTTGATAAATATATATTTGATATATTAATAAAATAATAATAATGTTACTCCGTATACACGAATGCATAGATAAAATTTAAATTATAGCGGCAGTTAAATTACTTCTTGATATGGGGAGCGATATTAATGCACAAATAGAAACAAATCGTAATACCGCTTTGACACTAGCATGTTTCCAAGGAAGACATGAAGTTGTTAGTCTCTTACTTGATCGAAAAGCTAATGTGGAGCACCGCGCTAAGGTAATTTTTTCTTTTTATATACATATACTATATATATACTATAATATACCATATGAAACGTGAAATATTTTAATATATAGACGGGATTAACACCATTGATGGAAGCTGCTAGTGGAGGTTACGTTGAAGTAGGTCGTGTATTGCTTACTAAAGGCGCTGACGTTAACGCAACCCCTGTACCATCATCTCGCGATACTGCCCTTACAATTGCTGCTGACAAAGGTCACTGCCGTTTCGTAGAATTGTTATTATCGAGGTACCGTTATTATATATTTTTCATTATTCATTTTATCTTGAAATATGTTGCATACGATCAGATAGTAACTTTGAATATTAAATATATTTTTCAGGGGAACTCAAGTTGAAGTGAAGAATAAGAAAGGAAATAGTCCTTTGTGGCTTGCTGCTAATGGAGGACATCTTAATGTAGTAGATCTATTGTATCATGCTGGAGCAGATATAGATTCACAGGACAATCGTAAGGTAAAATACAATCTTCGTTAATTTTTAAAGAGGCGTCTTTATAAAGAGACAAATAGTATATATTATTAGTATAGTATTATATAATGTATAGTTTATTTTATATTATAGCATAACACAATATATTGTGGTATAAAATATATTTATGTACTATATGTATATGTATGTGTGTTATATATATATATATATATATATATATATATATATATATATATGCGTGCGTAAAGGAAAAAAATGAGATATAAAGAGAAATAAAAACTAGGAGCGAACAATATTTGATAAATTTGTAATTCTCGATCATAAATATTCTTTTTCTTTTTTTTCCCGATATATTCAGGTATCGTGTTTAATGGCGGCATTTCGCAAGGGACACATCAAAGTGGTCAAGTGGATGGTAAATCATGTAACACAATTCCCGAGTGATCAGGATATGACGCGATATATAGCTACTATTAGCGACAAAGAGCTTTTAGAAAAGTGTCATGAGTGCGTTAAAGTAATAAGAGCTGCGAAAGAAACTCAAGCCGCTAAGGCAAATAAGAATGCAACGATACTATTGGAGGAACTTGATATGGAGAAGACAAGGGAGGAATCGAAGAAAGCAGCAGCCGCTCGCAGACGCGAAAGGAAGAAAAAGAAGAAGTTAGAAAAGAAGGAGGAAAGACGAAAGCTTCACGAGGAATATAAAAAGAATGAATCGAATTTCGATGAAAAGGAAGAAAATGAGAAAAAGTCAGTGGACGAGGAATGTGATAGGGCGGAAGATAGTGAACACGAAGGTGGCGATAGTTGTGAAAGAGTGGACAGTGTACCATCACCCGTTAATAGAAGCCCGGAAGATCCTGATAGGGAGGAAGGTGATAGTGGTATCGATGCAAACAGTCAAGGTAGTTGTAGTAGTAATGATGTCAAAGCGAGAGAGAAGAAAAAAGATAAGAAAAAGAAAAAGAGTAATAGCCCTAGTAACAATGACAAGGATACTTCACCGCAACGATCATCTAAATCTATTATCACGCAGAATACTTCCTTATCTCAGAATACTGTAACACCTACTAAATCGCAAAATAGTACTTCCGAAAAGTAAGTAAACGCCTTACCTCTCGTAATTAATTATAATTACATATCCTTTAGATGTAGAATATTTTTACTTTTCTTTTTTATTTTATTTTATGTATTTATTTATTTTTTTTTTTATTTGACTATCAACAATCTAAATGACGAATTTTAAATGTGATATAATTCATATCCGAGTACATCGATTAATTTTTATTTGATCTTTATATAGAAGAAATTTGAGTAACGTCACTAGTGCAACATCTATGACGTCCACTTCTACCACAAGTACAAGAACGTCCGTTAATTGTGGAGAACGTAAACTAAAGGGACAATTGGTATTTGAGTCGTCAAGGCATCCAGCCGATAGAGAAGATTTTGAAGCAACTGGCAATGAAACGTATATACCTGGAAAAGGGAAAAAACCTTACAGTAATCAATATGACGGGGATTCTTTGAATACATCTTCAAAAGCAACTAATACGACTAGTCCAAAACAAGGGGGTAAACGCGAGGAAGGTTGGAAAGAAGTTGTACGCAAGTAAGTTATTCAAGATTACATCTAATTATCATATTACCTATACTTTAATGTCTATTTCTTCCTATGTCACATCTGTTTTGTTTTGTTTTTTTTTTTTTTTTTTTTAAATTCATATCGATATTTTATTTTAACTAATACTTGATTATAACTGCACAATAATAAATTATATTTGTAGAAAGGAAGGTGAATAAATTACGTATTATATTTAACAGGGGCCAATCTGATGATTCCGGGAGATTCATGAACTCTCCTTTCCGTTCTAAAAAAGTTTCAGTCCCACCGAACGCTATTAGTCGAGTAATTGGTAGAGGTGGAAGTAATATAAATGCCATTAGAGGTGCAACAGGCGCTCATATTGAAGTAGAAAAACAAAGCAAATCTCAAGGGGAAAGAATAATTACCATCAAGTATATATTACAAGCATAACTTTATATATAAACATAATTATGTCTTTAAATAAAAATATCGGATTTAACATATATACATATATGTATATTATTTTCATTGTAGAGGGTCATCTGATGCTACAAAACAAGCACATACACTAATTGCAGCACTTATAAAAGATCCGGATGTTGATATCCTGCAAATGCTGCCAAAGTCCAAACTTACTGTTGTTACGACCTCATCTTGGGATAAAGCTGTCTCCACTGTTGCCGTAAGTTTCATAATTTCGTGTAAGATAAAAAAAAAAAAAGAAACCGAACCTCATTAAGCTGTCTCCACTGTTGCCGTAAGTTTCATTATTTTGGTGTGAAAGAAGAACCTCGTTGAATTAAGTAAATCTATATTTTTTTCTAACAAATTCGTATATAAATTAACAGGCAACGAAGGCTAAAGTTGGCCCTGTAAATAAGCCTATTACTTTGGGATCTACTACCAGTAATCCTCAATCGAACAAATCAGGATACACATCGGGAGTATCCACCGTCAATCAGTTGATTCCTCTTCGGAGCGCGTCCACTATTAAACTTGCCGGTGCCTTTCCAACATCTTTACCAAGGGCTACAGCGCCTAGATTGGTAGCTGCAGGTATGTTAAAAATTTCTCATTAAGATCAAGCATCTCTCGTTAAATATTTATTAAGGACATTGCGAGAGAGAGAGAGAGAGAGAGAGAGAGAGAGAGAGAGAGAGAGAGAGAGATACCAACCATGAAAATTTAGTTTTAAAACAAATGGAAAACAAAAATGAATCTCAAGTGCAATTTAAATACGATCAACTCTGTATTGTATTTATCCGTCATATAAGTAAATTAATAATAACTACATTGATCCATTTGTAGCTGAAAAACGTGCACAAGCTGCAGCTGCCCAAATGGCTTCATCATCGAATACGAAGACAACAATGTCTTATACCAGCGCAATCATGACAGCGGGACGGGCAACAAAAATCGTGACGACAAGTACCACGCAAACGTTCGCAGCTAAGCTTTCTGAGATCACTGCCTCGACACATACTTCTACCACTGTCATGCAATCGACTCATACTACTGTAAACAAACAAAAGTCTCTGCAAGCCAACACTGTGACCATAGTATCGGCCACAGCCGCAGGTACAGCTCAGACATCCTCTCAGCAGTCTCTAGTTAGTACATCGCCAAAGCACTGCCGACCACTGCCTACTTTGTCCGCCCCGCCAACTATCGCACCTCATTATACTGGAAAACCTAATTATTCGTCTGGCTCAAGTGTAACTCCGTCTGGCATAAACGTAACGTCGACCTGTTCAGAAACCAATGTGGTGTCAACTTCTGCTAATTCTGTACGTGTAACACCCTCACCGCCTGCTGTATCGCAAGCTCAAAACTTACAGCAACAACATCATCAACAACAACAACAGCAGCAGCAACAGCAGCAACAACAACAACAGCAACAGCAGCAGCAACAACAACAACAACAGCAATTGCAACAGCAGCAACAGCAAGTGCGTAGTTCTACTCCTATTGCGCCTACATTACAAGAGCAACAACAGCAGCAACAACAACAACAGCAACAGCAACAACAGCAGCAGCAGCAGCAGCAACAACAACCAAACAATGCACCACTCGAGTATTCCCTATTTAATGATAGTTTCACAAAAGTGACGCAGCAATCAATGTGGGGTGGCAGAGAAAATGAATCTCAAAAAAGTATGAACTTCGCCACGGTTGCAGGAGGTGGAGTATCAGTAAATACATCCGGTTCATCGACATCCAAATTCATCGATAGTGTTCCACCTCAGGTTAGTATATCGTTGTCTCGTTATATATATATATATATATATATACACTTCTGTAATAGAACTTAAACGGAATTTCTTTCATTAGTAATTTGAAAATAATTGGCTGATAAATTTTGGGTAAAGATATAATTTATTTCAACCTTTGTTCACTTTGCCGTATAGGTGGATGCATCTAAGGCACCAGGTTACAGAGGAACAGCTATGTGTTCTCCCGTTTCAAGTAAATCTAGCGGCGTAACGAATACGTCTGGAAATGCGATAGGCGGTGGTATCTCATCCTCCGTACATAATCCAATACAGCCTCCCCAATTCCAATCCTCCGCGAATTATAACGAGCATCCTCTTCCGAATAAACCACCGGGTAGTTTAGCCGTAGCTCGACCAGTGATCCCTCAGCAAAGTATGGAAATGGGTTCGACAATGACGCAATTTAATCGGCCGGTCTTTCAAGGTGATCTTACGACCCGAAACGCGACAACGCATCAGCCACACGTTATGCCCTCTACGTCTCAGCCTACGCTAGACGTTGGTTTATTCAAAACTAATAATGGCAGTTACGAACACCCAAGCGTTAATTCGAGTTTACTTAAAATGGTTCCAAACGAAGGGCAAGCAGCGCATCCTTTATTACCTTTTCATCCTCATATGCAAAGTTATACACAGACCATACCACAGTCTGCTTCTGTAAATACTACCGTTAGTATGTCCAGATTGAACCCCAGAGCGCCCGACTTCTCTAGTTCATTGCACTTGAGTAGCAAGCCTCAAGTGACTATGTTTAACACAGGATCAGGAATTCATCCCAATATGTTTGCTACCGTACCAGCACCTCCTCCATCCGCGATGCAAACCAATAATTTAGCCATGCTGGGTAATTTCCCTCTAGGAAAATATCAAGCTCCATCACGTGGAACACCTAGCACTGGTATCTCGGCTAATGGCCAAACTCGTTGGCCATTTGCACCTCCTCATACTAATTATCCTCCGCATCAGGATCCAATGATGGGACAAATTAGTTTTTCGAATCATATGGCAAATATGACCGCACAACCTGGTAGTATAGACTTAATAACAAGCCTGGAAAATGGAGGCTCGCCAACGATATCACCATCGTCACCGGCACAGGTCGCTCAGGAAATTAATCAATTGAAAATAGAAGATAGAAAAGTGCCGCGACCGATTGGTACGGAAAGAGCGTGGAAGAATTATACAGCTACGGGAATGGGACCTGGTGGTGATGCCGAATCCCTCAATTGGAT
Source organism: Dolichovespula media (assembly GCA_911387685.1). Taxonomy (NCBI): domain Eukaryota; kingdom Metazoa; phylum Arthropoda; class Insecta; order Hymenoptera; family Vespidae; genus Dolichovespula; species Dolichovespula media. The sequence continues at coordinate 18,280,002 of OU426851.1, forward strand.
GCTTAATAACGAAAAACTAGTGGGATCTTGGGCAAGTTTAGCTCCCGGGATAGATAGGCATCAGATGTTTCGCTCAAATGCCACTTACAATCGTATATCCAACGTTGATGCCGAACTTCATCAAATGATGGAATCTTCCTTCCAGGTGTGTACCTCCTATGACTTAGACACGCCGTACCAGTAGACCCGTCAAAGATAATTTTCCATCGGAATACAATTTATTTTATGATTATTTTCGTAATTGTACTACAGGGCCATGTGGACGCTCAACAACCTTTTCCTAATGGAAGCGCTGCCACTTTATCTTTAATGCCAGGTTTGACTTTGTTGCCTGGACAATTTGGGGCACCTGGACTAGCAGAAATGCCTCCTACTGAACCAACGAAATTAGATGCTCCCTCTTGGGGAATTCCTGATGCTGTCCAAGACAAACAACATCCGGTATTTTTATACATACATTTTCGATTTACACTTGATAATAAATATTATAAGATCAATAATTATTTCTTCGTGACATATAGAATGGCATACTTCGTTCAGGTACACATACGCTATAGAAATAACCAACAATTTTAATCGTAAAATAAAATTATAAAATAATTTTGCGCACATACATCATTGCAATATATTTTAATTGTAATTAATAATGTGATATTTACGCTCACACATCATAATTTTATATATATGTTATTCTCACTTTTTAGGGGTGGAATAAATGGACTCATTAAACAAAGAAGGATCTCTCTCATCTCAAGATAATGTTTCTTTATCGTCTGATCTGGATGAAGAGAAGGATAGATTCGCAATTCAAAGTAGCGATAGATGGAACTGGCATAACGAAGCGTTGTTTCTAGGCACATCAACTACATTACTACCTATTATATTCATTAAACTACAGATTCAATATTACTTGTCATGGTAGAAGATAAGATAGCAAATCCTTACTACAGCTTATTGCTATTATCTAGAGTAATTATCCGATAAATATTGAATACGGCATAAACAGATCAACGACGGCGAAGGACCGACAAAACAGAAAGTAATGTAACGATTAAAGTTACTTCGTTCGTTCGTTCGTTCGTTCGTTTCTTAAGTCGATCCTTAGCGCCGGTAGTAGCACGCTCTAGAACTAACCGACAAGAATCGAAACGATGTTGATGATGGTGACTCTGTTACTCTGTCATTGGAATACTCTGCCAATTTGCGAAATACGAATATAATATTCTTTACCATTCGATGCAACGTGTGCGCGTATATTATAATGCAAATATGCACACTTGTAATACACATGCACCAGAGACAATGTTCAGCTTTGATTTTGACGGTAGTAAATCTCCTACATACACGTAAGACTTTTGCCAATGATCAATTATTTCATCATTATCAGCAGTCTCTTTGATGCTTTCTCTATTCTGTATTCTATATTCTGTATTCTTATATGTTTTTAGTTTCATTGAATATAAGTATACTGTTATTGATAATTCTTTAATATATAAAAGACGCGATATAAGCACTAAACATTTTCGCGAATTTCACAAAGCCGTGTATGTCCCATGGCTTTGGGTTAAAATTTGAATACAACCATATGCTGGAAGATACTGATAAAAATAAGTGGAAGTTCAGAATCCTATGTAATTTCGTATAATCGATAATATTCGTTCTTCCTGTTATATCCTCTATACTCGCTCATAATCATTTAATTGATGCTATTAGTACTATAATTCCACTGCGCTCTATAAAACAATGTCGTTGTTAGCAGCGATGATAATGAAAAAAACCTATAGCGAACTGATTGTATAGATTGCAACGAACACACGTTGGTGTTGCATTGGCAATATTCAATGACTATGCTAGTTCGGGGCTTTAGTTCACCATTCGCTGACACAAGCATACACGGATATATTATTTTCAGATTGTCCTTATTAACAAGATAATAACCACCACCATGTGACAGTTTATTACGTGCACAGATTATCGTACGACTGTTAGCAAAGAGAAATTTATACTTGAGCACAACGCAAGGAAATGACCAGGCTCTTAAAACCCAATCTACGTAAGCAATGATGTTGGCTAAAACCAACATATAAGATTGTATTAATAATACATTATATTACGTATACTGAATCCTATTCAGATCAATGAATACTGTTCATCATTAAAGTGGTAGCGGACCGCCAACACGTAATATAACTGAGCGTGTCCTAGCGACAGTGCTATTATAATACTATTATTGCTGTGGTGGTAATGTTTATTATTATATTATGATTATTATTAAAAAAAAAGAAAAAAAACAACTAGAGGAAAGGAAGGTGCATAGGAATGTGTCACCTGCTGTCTCGGCTGGACTAGTAGGATATACTAAATAATATAGATACACTCGATATATGAAATGTTCATTTTAATTGAACATTTGAAAATCTTTCTTGGCGGGGATTTCGGCAAGTGTTCAATACATAACGACGATACTATAATTGAAACGGTCCCCGTATAAGTTTCTCAATTAAGCTCATGAAAAATCATACGAGGGCTTTGACCTATATTCCAGGGAGCGCTTCAATTATTCTCTAAGATACATTGTTATAATTTAAAGCCTATTTTCAAATTTGATTTATGATAACTGCGATATATGATACAAAACTATTATATGACATATAACAATAAAGCAACTAAATAAATAATGATTTAATGGTAGATTGAATTTCTTAAGTGTATCCATTGATTACCCTAATTCATTCTTTTATGTACATTTTTGAAGAGTATAATATACATTTATAACTATATTTAAACTAATCTCTTTTTATATTTTCTTTTCTTAACCATTTTAATATAAGAAGTTATATTTTTTCCACATGTATTTGTTAAGGGTAGCAAAAATATGGAATTCTAAAGTTATAGGGTCTAATATAATTTTTCTCGAGTTTCCAATAAAATAAGCTTTATTATTATTATTTTTATTTGTTTCGCGTCTCTTTGTATTGATTTGTCATTGAGTCGTTTAAATTATTTATCATTGATTATTAATTATTAATCACTATTTAATTGATTTAAAATAGAGAGTCGAAGTAGTAGGGATAAGAAACATCATTTCCAAGCATCTAACAGATGCGAACATAACCTATATTTTCCAATATTGTAAACAGTGGTTAGAAGAGCACATGGTTACACAGAGCTTGCAATACAACTTTGTGTGGATGATGAAACGTTCCATTTTAAAATTTGTTTTATACTTTTTGTGTGTGAAATAATTACTTATTCAGCTATTTTTGTAATAATTATTTGAAGTGGCTAAGTATAATAGGATTTAATTTTAAAAATGGGAAAGAAAAGATACAATTGGAAAGCAAGAAATATTTCTGACATTGAGATAGATAATACTGAAACAAAAAAGGTATTTTTATTTTGAAAGAAAAATAATTTTGTATTACTTCTTCCTTTTATTACAAATGTTTCCAATTTTTTTTTCTTTTTTCTACAGATACCTTTAGACATCGAACATAGAAAAGATAATTACGATAATTGCAATGCTCTGGTACTACCGAATAAAAAAAGAAATACTAAAAATAAAGAGAAAAAGATATCAGTAACACGTATACTATCTAAAAAGCGTAGAAAGCAATTAGAAAAAATAGTAGAAAAGAAACAAAAAAAATTACAAGTAAGTTGTAAACAATAGAATATAAAATCTTATCATTAAATACAAATTCTATATAATGTCTATATTAAATCTTCTATAATATTTGTATATTCTGAACAGCGATCAACATTATTAGAGGAATTAGCCAAAGTACAAGCCCCACAGGAAGAATTAAAGAAATATGTTTCCTTGACTGCAGTGCAAACAAAAGGATTGAAACGTCACTTTAGAGAGTTAAATGTATCTACTATAGAAACCTTAATTAATCCAATTGATGAATGTGAAAGAAATAATACAGAGTCTGATTTAAATGCGATTAAAGGTGGAAAAAGAAAAAGACTGTCCATTCTTAATAATGAGAAACAGGAGTTTTCTAAATCAGATCTAAATACGGTTGGATTTGAGGTAAGTTATAGATATAAGTTATAACTATAGATGATACAAATAAGAATAATTGTATTAAAGTATAACTTTTATTAGGAATCTAGTGAGAATGAATCTGAATGTAGTAGTGATGAATGTGAGAATGAAAATGATTTAGAATGTGAACGAAAGAAAAGTGAAATTGATAATATAAATGAGAAGAATCTTATAAAAGAAGAAAAAGAAGAAGAAGAAGAAAGGAAAAAATCACAAAAAGAAAGTATTAATTTAGAAGAAATAAAATCTGTCGAAAATGAACATGAAAAGATTTTACCAGATGTACAATCAAAAATAAAAGTATCCCAAAATACTATAGATACAAGCAACACTACTAAAACACCAGCGGTTTATGTTACATTAAATAGAAAAGCAGAAATTCAAGCAGCCAGATTAAAATTACCGGTTGTAGCAGATGAACAAGTTATTGTAGAAACTATTAATGAAAATTCAGTAGTGATTATTACTGGAGAAACAGGAAGTGGTATGTGCATGGCACTGTTATTAAAATATTACAGTTGAAAAAAATAATTATTATATGAAAATATTAATTTAAACAATTGATTATAGGTAAAACAACACAAGTACCTCAATTTTTATATGAAGCAGGTTATGCAAGAAATAAATTAATTGGCGTAACAGAACCTAGAAGAGTAGCAGCAATGTCTATGAGTAAACGAGTAGCAGAAGAAATGAATCTTACTGAAAAAGAAGTTTCTTATCTTATACGATTCGAAGGAAATGTTACACCAGAAACAAAAATCAAATTTATGACAGATGGAGTTTTATTAAAGGAAATACAAAGTGTATGTAGTAACACTTATATCAATATGTTAAAGTAGATAAAAATATAATACATAAATTTTTTTTAGGATTTTCTATTGACCAAGTATTCTGTAATAATTTTGGATGAAGCACATGAAAGAAGTGTTTATACTGATATTTTAATAGGGTTATTGTCCCGTATTGTACCACTGCGTCACAAAAGGAAAAATCCACTTAAGCTTATAATTATGTCAGCAACATTATGCGTTGAAGAATTTGTTAAAAATTCTAAATTGTTTAAAGTGAAACCCCCAGTAATCACAGTAGAATCAAGACAATTTCCTGTAACAATACATTTTAATAGAATAACCAGCGAGGATTATGTGACTGATGCTTTAAAAAAAGCAATAAAAATTCACACACGTTTACCAGAGGGAGGCATTCTTATATTTTTAACGGGTATTTTTTTATATTTTATATCAAATATCTTTATATTTATTTATTAAATATTTTCATAATACTATACTATTTAAAAAATATAGGTCAACAAGAAGTGAATTCAGTTGTACGTAAGTTACGTAAAGCATTTCCATTTAAAAAAAGTAAAACTACTTCATTGGAAGCAAAATTTGAAGAAAACAAAGAAACAAACGATACAAGTGATCACGATGAAGAAAATTCTGAGGATGATTTCGATGACAAAGAAGCAATTAAACGAAATAGACAACAACATAAAAAACAATTTCTTAGTTTACCACGTATTGATCTAGATAAGTATGTATACATACAAATTTTTATTTTTGTATATTTAACTTTAAAGTAATCTGTGATGGGGTATAAAGAGCTATGAACATTTTTTGATATAATTTTAAAGCTATTCAATAATGCCTACGGACGATACGCATGAGGATTTTGTTGATATTGGAGATGAGGATGCGGAAGGCAATATAGATGAAGATGAGAGTGAAGATGACGATGCTTTCCTTTTAAAAGGATTATCAAATACGCAACCACTATGGGTTCTGCCACTTTATTCTCTACTACCTAGTTATAAGCAAGCAAGGGTATTTAAAAACTTGTAATAATTATAAAATATTATTTTAATAGTTAAATAAATGAGCAATATTTTTTGCAGGTCTTTGAACAACCTCCAGAAAATTGTCGTTTATGTGTAGTATCAACGAACGTAGCAGAAACTTCATTGACAATACCAAATATCAAATATGTCATTGATTGCGGCCGATGCAAAATGAGAATGTATGATAAAGTTACTGGTGTGAGTACGTATCATATTTGTTATATAAGCAAAGCTGCTGCAAATCAACGAGCAGGTAGATCTGGACGAACGGCAGCTGGTCATTGTTATAGGTAAGACAATGATATTCATTCTAGTTTATTAACGATATACAATACTTAAAAAAATCTATGAATATACCATCTTTATTAATTTTTTTTTTTTTTGATTTTAGATTGTATTCTTCTGCAGTTTTCAATGATCAGTTTGCACAATTTAGTATGTCTGAGATCCAAAGAAAACCAATTGATGATTTAGTTTTACAAATGAAAGTTATGAATATTAATAAAGTTATTAATTTCCCATTCCCAACTGCGCCAGATCCTTTACAACTGAGAATAGCCGAAACACGTCTTCTAACTTTAGGTGCACTAGAACAATCATCTTTTTACAAAGAAGGTAAAACAAATCATTATTTCAGACTACTTAGTCGTTACACGAATTTTCATCAACTATTATCACCATATTTTAGATGCATTTAACGCAAAAGTGACTCCACTTGGACGCAGCATCGCAGCATTCCCAGTTGCTCCTCGATATGGCAAAATGTTAGCATTGTCGTATCAACATAATCTACTGCAATATACAATTTGTATGGTTGCAGCTCTTTCCGTTCAAGAAGTATTAATAGAAGGTCTTAATATGGAAGGTAAATTAAAAAACAAATGGTTGCAAACGCGACGTATTTGGGCTGGAATTGGAAATAGTTTACTTCTTGGTATGTATATTTTAAAATAATCTTGTATTCGTATTATGATTACAATGTTTGTCCCTTAATGTATTTGCTTTAATGTAATATATATTATTTAACTATAAAGGTGATCCAATGGTTTTGATAAAAGCTATCGGAGCAGCTGAATATGCAGGGTCTAAAGGAAAGCTTATACCTTTTTGCGAAGAAAATGGTTTGCGTCATAAAGCAATTGTAGAAATTAAAAAACTCAGACAGCAATTGACCAACGAGATAAACTTAAATGTGCCAAACATAAATCTTATTATCGATCCAAAGTAAGTACCACTTAAGAGTCAAATGTTGCAAATGTAGCAAGTATTTTCTGCATTGTTTTTTGTTTGATACAGCATGTCTCCACCTACGGATATACAGGCAAAATTATTGCGTCAAATACTTCTCGCTGGTATGGCAGATCAAGTTGCACGGAAAGTACTTTCAGATGAGGTTGAGGATCAAGATAAAGCGAAATGGAAACATGCTTATAAGTAAGTATATAAAAATGTTTCTTTATTTTACTGTATTAATATAGTACATTTTCAGAACCATAGAAATGGAAGACCCTGTATTTATGCATTCGTCGTGTGTTCTTCGAAAGACAAGTCCAGAATGGGTCGTTTATCAAGAGATATACGAAACAAATAAATTATATATGCGTGGTGTAACCGCAATAGAACCAGAATGGCTTCCGAAGTTCGCTCCAACTTTATGTACATTAAGTGAACCTCTGATTGAACCTTCTCCAAGGTCAGTATTATATTGTCATAGCATGTAACTCGTAATATTTATACTAGTAAATTAATTGTAAGTTAATTTAGTAAAATTTTATATGATCTTTTTAAGAAGTCATTGATTAATTAAATAAAACACGATTTTAATCTAGATATGACCTTCATTCTGGAAAAGTTTTGTGTCATATAACAGGCACATTTGGTCGAGCTGGTTGGCCATTACCAATGATGGAAATAGAATATCCGATGAACGTAGAAGGAGTAAAATGGTTTGCACGATTTTTTTTAGAGGGTGAAGTGTGTCCAAAATTAAAAAGATTTGTACCTATATTGTTATCAACACCAGGCAGTGTAAATAAATCGTGGGCTAAGTATGTTTTTGCATGTTATTTTAAATGTTACAATTCATTAGTTAATATTATAAGGTAGTAAATAAAAACTGTCTTTTAGATTATTACCACGTACAGAAGCTATAACAAAAACGTTATTGTCAGAAGGAGTTATGTCAAAATGTAAATTAATAGAAGTTTGGGATAAAGATAAAATCTGTAAGTATACATATTTTAACACAATACTAATTTTTAATTTAATGTTTATCTATTAATTTTATTTTTTTCTAGTCCTTTTATCTGCTTATCAAAAGTGGTTACCTGAATCGACACATTCGGAAATATCTTCATTATGGCCACCAATATAATAATTTATATTGTCCATTTGTAAACATGTAAATTTGTAATGTATAAATATGTTAATAATAAAATAATATAATTAGGTGATAATTTATTAATCGATATTATACATTTGTTAACTTAATATTATAAATAAATAATTTTTCATGGAAATTATATGAATACTAACAAATTTTATATAAATAAATTGTATGTGCATTATGTATTTTAATACGTTCACAGCAAGCAATTAATTATTGATAAATGCATTTAAAGAAAATTTATATGTAACAGATTAACAATAAATAATGGATCTAATGGAAATATTTACAGAGCTTTAAAGTTTATTTTGAGTTAAGCTTTGGTTTATAATGACTATATTGAATGGTTTTCTACGTAGTTAGAAACCATTTCCAATAAAGTTCACTATTTTCTTACACTATTAAATATTTAAATGGTATTACTCAGCTTTTATAGCTTTTTTTTCTTTTTTCTTAGTCTGACTCTTTTTACATTCTCTATAGACATTGTTAAGATCAAATGCTGCTTTTACGTTATCCTGAAAAAATAATATTCCAATTATAAAAAAGATGTAAAAATTACAATGATAGAAGTATGTATTGTATTACTGTACTTCTATAGATAAAAATTAAAAATTATTTAAATTAATGTATACCATAGAAAAAAGGAATTTAACGAGTTTGCCCTTATGATCAGCATGCGGTCTTCTTTCTATTTCCTTTCCATCTTTAAACAGTATCACGGTAGGCAATTGTTTGCTGGTACTAGCATCACTAATGTGATATTTAGCACCTGCATCAGGATATCTTCCTATATCCACTTTACCAAATTTCAAATTGTCCAGAGCATATCTGTATCATATATTCTCGTTTTTAACATATCAATATAAAAAAAACATTTGTATATTTGAAGTATACTCACTCTGCAGAAAGTTCAGAGAAGATTGGGGCAAAGTTAACGCAAGAGGGATTCCAAGCAGTATAAAATGCTACAACCCAAACTATTTTAGTATCGCGTGTTAACTCTTCTTCTAATCCATTTGCACCACGCAAATAAATAATATTTTCTGGTCCTTGATATGTAGGTTCAGGCAGTATTAAACCACATACTATAAATACAAATAGGTCTAATGATATTTATCTTATATTTTTTAATTTGATAAGAAAAAGAGAAATTTCATGTATTTTTCCTCCAATACTTACGAATAAAAATAATTGCAAACAAAATTCCCATGCGTATATCGGCATAAAACCACAAGATCAAATTGGCAATCTTTGTGTAAACAAAACTGGATGACAAATAATTTATCATAGTTAAGCTTCCCGTTTTTCTTGCCCTGATCATTATCACTATCATGAGGAAAAATAAGATTTCCGTTTCTTTCTGAAAATATAAAATAAAAAAATTATTAAAATTTTAATTTCTTTATAATTAACAGAAAATGTATATTTCTCTGTTACATACCCCATCAAGTTCACACTCTGATTGTGCAAAGATATAATGACAAATTAAAGGAAGTCTTTTAGCAACTATATAAGAGATACTAAGAATAAAATTTATTAAATAATATGGACGTAAAAGTAACTTTAAATCCCTCTTAAAAGACATTGTAACGATGGAGTAATATGTATGAAATAACACTAATACAACTTTTAGGTTAAGATTATAAAAAAAAACATTCGATTACTAATGACTGAATTTATATATTTTTTAATTTTTTAATAATGATAAAACATAAGTCTATCTCTTGTTAATTAATTTTAAGGTCACAAATTAGGCATATATCTTCATAAATTATCATCACAGCTTCCTCTAAACGGACAGAAAGTAACCGAAAGTTATCGAGATTTTTGACCTATTTGTCCAATATCGATTGTAAAATTATCGACGATAATCTTCAAATCTTTAAAAAGAAACGTAAAAAATTATTAATAAAAAGAAAATATTTAAACCATTCGTAAGAATTTTACATACTAACTCATGTATTTTTATGAAATATTTATTGTCAATCAACATATAATAAGACAGTTTGAAAAACGCGCGTATTTTTTAATGTTATTTATATTATTACAATTATTTTTTTGTTATCGTAATTTTTTAAATATTTATTTTGTGTAATTTAATAGTTTTTTAATTTAATTGATAGAAATTAAATATAAATTTAATTGATAGAAATTATTGAAATAAATACACATATATGATTAAAATATAATTAGATAATATATAGAAAATGGTAGAAATTTTTTTATATTAATTCCTATATATATATATATATAGTTTTTAATATAATATATATAAACGTAATATAGTAATAATATTATTGCAAAACATGTACATGTAACTTCAGTGAAAATCTTACAGTTATTTATTAGTATTACTATTGATTACAGGTCATTGACAGCTATAACTTATCATTTGTTAGTCTGTACTAATATTTTAACATAATATCGGTATATATTTAGATTTTATATATCTTTATCTTTTTCAGTGGTCAAAGCTTAAGTACTATAAAAGATGACTGCACAGTGATTAAATGTAGTTTGTGTTTAATAATTATAAGATGTATTCTACAAAGCATATTGCAATTTTCGTCTTAACAATATTTTCATTGTTTTCATCCATATTAACAGATACTAATAAAAACATTCCTTTAGTAGTTATAACTTGGGATTATAAAGATGCTACAGAGAAAGGTATATCTATGAATAATTTATAAGAATATAAAATCCATGTATATAACTTATAAATTGACCAAGTTATTTTTTTAAGCATGGGACGTTTTAAATAATGAAGGGAAAAGTGCTTTAGATGCAATTGAAGCTAGTTGTTCTTTATGTGAGGAAATGCAATGTCGTAAAACCGTAGGATTTGGTGGTAGTCCAGATGAATCAGGAGAAACAACATTGGATGCTATGATCATGGATGGGTATAATTATTGATATATTTCTTTATTTATTAATATAAAATTTTGCATTTATATTTTTACTCACTTTATATAACCTATAACAGCTTAAAAATGGATGTGGGTGGTGTTGGAGGGTTAAGAAATATTAAAAATGCCATATCCGTTGCTCGTAAAGTATTAGAGCATACAGACCATTCTTTGCTTGGTGGAATTCTTGCTACAAATTTTGCTATACAAATGGGATTTAAGTCAGAATCTTTAGAAACTAACGAATCTCAAGATATGTGGAAAAAATGGAAAGACAATCAATGCCAGCCTAATTTTTGGAAGGTTTCTTGGTTATGCATAATTCTGATCACAGATTTTGAACATATATTTTCCATAAATCATAATATTTTATAAAAAAAGTTTAATTTTTAAGTCATTAGTACTATTTTTTCTAGAATGTTGTACCAAATCCAAAAACTACTTGTGGTCCTTACAAACAATATAATATTATGGATACACTTATGGAAAAAGAAGATGAAAAAGTATCATATACAGATGAAGAAAATCATGATACAATAGGAGTCATAGCAATAGATAAAAATGGGCATATAGCTGCTGGAACTTCCACCAATGGCGCAAGACATAAAATTCCTGGTCGCATTGGGGACTCTCCTATACCAGGTGCAGGTGCATATGCTGATCAAAAGGTTGGTGCAGCAGCTGGTACTGGTGATGGAGATATTATGATGCGATTCTTGCCCAGGTATTATAAGGATCGTAAATCAAATTATTAAGGAAATGCTATGATACAATAATTAAAATGTTATTCTGTTTTTATTATTTATTTATTTATTTTTTTATTAGTTTTCTTGCAGTAGAAGAAATGCGTCGTGGTGCCACGCCTGTAGAAGCAGCTAAAACAGCTATTCGTAGAATTGCTGAACATTATCCTCACTTTATTGGTGGAGTTATTGCATTAAATAAGGATGGTCAATTTGGGGCAGCATGCAATGGCATCCCTTTGTTTCCATTTTATGTTAGCAATGCTGAATTGGGAGAGCCTAAATTACATACTGTATCTTGTATACAGCAAACATATTGCGTTAGTGATACTGACAATATCTGTTGATAGGTCTTTTTAAGGATATATGAAGTATATAAATAATTATAAATGAAAAATAAATTTTTAAGGTCAATTTCGCTCGTTTAAATTATTATCTTTTATCGCCAAATAGCAATATTGAGAATAAACCTATGGCAATTCATACAACAGAAGATAATTAATTTCCCCTTCTTTCTAAGTCTCAGCAATTTTTATTTTACAAGAACAAAAGAATTTAATATCTATATTATATATACAAGTAAGTCGATTCATGGAGGTTCGTATTATTCTATCCAATGAAGGGTTAGCCTACGTATTCACTGTAGTTTTTTGATTGGTGGTTGTTTCCATAGGCTTGTAAAGTTATTTATTTGCTTTTTGTATTTACATTAACTTTATTATAAACTATAAAAAAAGAACAAAGAAAAATCTTTATGGTTTGAACAATGGATTACCACTGTTGTTGACGCACACTTGCGTAATCTCAGATATTCAAGGGTTATAAACCTTATGGACTTTTTTAATACCAGTGTTTGTAGCACCCTCGCTGATGGTCGCTCTCATAGACAAGATTTTCAATGTTCTTTTTAATTAAAAGTTAAGCAAATAAATATCTCATATTTAATATACGTGTATATATATATATATAAACGCTGCACGTGACACTTTTATCTATTCCACTTACTCCTACATTTGCTATCTCACTCTATTTACCAACCATTGAAAATTAGTTCTTTTCTATGAGAGCGACTATCAGCGAGGGCGCTGCGAACACTGGTACCAAAAAATGTATGGAGATTTATATCCTCTGCAGGTATCTACCATACTTTCTCCTAAGGGCCATATATCTTTATTAGGTCTATTAGTCCCTGGGAAATTCTTTGTCTAATTCCCTTAGTAACGCATTGATTAAAAAAACCTATTGTCACCTTTGTCCGAGCTTAAGCATTATTCAGTAAAGTGCCTAATTTTCGATAATGTGCCGAGCCGAATAATGTTTCCATCCCCAGCTTGTACTTCAATTCCGCCTTTTCATTCCCTTTCCCTAATCTTATCATAGTCTTCACGGATAATTGGAGAAGCGCCGAAAAATTAAATCAAACCAAGTCAAACTACATCCTTTAGACTAACAACATCCAGACCTCCGAGTCTTATTACTCCTCAAAAACAGCCAAACAACTAATCATACATCAACAATTGTATCATACTACAACGAAATATATACTGTGATATTTTACATTTGCGTTACATTCATTTACGCGCATCAATATCGCGAGATACACGTGCTCCCTCAAAAGAATTCACGTTCTCTCATTAATTTGCGTTAACGCGACGAGCGGTAGTTTGCTGACAGCCTAAAATGGTTATCCTAGTCTAGTGCCATCGCTCTTATTCATCGCGTCCAGCGGGTCTATAACTCTGACGATTAGGAAGAGACGGGAAAGATTCTCCGTGTAATCGACCATCATCGCTGGTCCAGTGCGAGACGCGTATCTGGGAACACACTCGTATTTTTACTAGACTGATTTCCGTTCGAACGTAAGAAGATTAAAACATCTGAATCTGAGGTGTTGTGACACCGGATATATCAAGCTTCGATCACGACATATATATACAAAAAAATTTATTCCAAAATAAAATAACTCCCTTGTGCATCTTTTTTTTTTTAATGCGCTATAGTTGATACACATTAAATTGATAATGTTTAGATTTTTCTACTAATTGCTTAAATTTTTTTGCTTAACCTTTGATTAAATTAGAACGGCGTTATAATTCTTATCCAAGCGTCGATTCACGTAAAGGACCGAAGAGTGCTAACACCTGCTGTGTTATATCAAATAAAATTTGTATTAATACGAAGTTTAAGTAAATATTTATATTTGATCGATATCCAAAGGTAATACTATATAGTATAAAGTAATAACATTAATAAATTATATGACAAGATCTGTGTGATCTTTATATTTCTTTAAGTCTATGCATTTCATATATCTATGTTAATGAAACTTCAACTTTGTAGGTTAGAACAAATACACCAAATAAAAATGCCGGAAACAACGGAGGAAGATATGAGTATGTCGGTTCGTTTAACGAACGATGATTTTCGAAAATTACTGATGACACCAAGAGCAGCTGCTCCTTCAGCTACACCAGCTTCAGTTCCAGGCACAGCTCGAGATGCTAGTGCTAAAACTGCGCAAACACCTCTTGTCACCGGAGGTAGTAGAGCAGAGTTGCGTAGAAAGAAAAAAAGTTTTTATGCTAAACTAAAGAAACAAGAGGAAGATAAAATGGCAGAATTAGCTGAAAAATATAGAGATAGAGCAAGAGAGCGCAGAGATGGAACTAATCAAGACTATCAAGCAGAAGATCCTATGAATAGTGCTAGTGCATATCGTGCTGTTGCTCCTGATTTAAAATCAGGCATGGACGCAGCAGAACGTAGAAGACAAATGATTCAACAATCTAAATTCTTAGGAGGTGACATGGAACATACTCATTTGGTAAAAGGATTAGATTATGCCCTTTTACAAAAGGTAATAATAATAAAATATGTAATAACACTTTGTAGTCATAGGTTACTCTACTAGTCAGAATTATTTTTAAGCGAACGACATTACGCTTACATGTAGTTACATATTATCTTATGGAACCTATAATTATTTTTTTTTTTTATTATAATGGAACTTTTTTACTCTTATTTTAAATACGATCATCATTTGTTTCTGCCTATTTTATTTTTCACATTGCATGTTAAGTATATAGGGCATAGCTTGCCTTAGAATTGCAAAGGTTTAAACTTAAGCATATGATTATATTTTCATTATGAAATAAAGAATTTATTTTTCAATAGGTACGTAGTGAGATAGAAGCGAAAGAACACGAACAAGAGCAAGAAATGGAGAAGTTGGTGAAACCGAAAGAAAAAATAAAGGAAAAGAAAGAACCAGAAAAAAAGGAAGATGAGATGCAATTTAAAACTAAAATTGGTCGCAATATTTATAAAACTATTTTAACCATGAAATCTAAACAAATAGAAAGGAATGAACTTTTTACTCCAGGACGAATGGCGTATGTTATAGAATTGGACGATGAAAATGCTGATGTAGATATTCCAACAACATTAATTAGAAGTAAAGCAGATGTTCCTACTGTGGAGAATACGCCAACATTGACAACCAATGATATAGTAATAAATAAGTTGGCACAAATTTTATCATACCTAAGGCAAGGTAATCGACATGGGAAGAAAGGTAAGAAAAATAAGGATGGCCGCTCCAGAGCTGATGATACAAATGATATGGATCTTCCACCAAGACCTCAGGATGAGAGTATATATGGGGATATTGGTGATTATGTTCCCACTATTGGAAGGAAGGATAATATACAGCATCGTGATAAAAAGAAAGGTTCATACTTTGATAAGCCGGAGAATAATTTAGACACAGATGACAAAGCAAATACTCCACAATTACCAAGTACTTTACCTCAAATTGTCGAAACTAATGCACCTAAAAAGGGAGCACTTCTTAATAAATTGGCCGCCGAACCTGAAGGTTATGCAGAATGCTACCCAGGTTTGGATGAAATGCAGGATGCTATAGATGATTCCGACGATGAAGTGGATTACACCAAAATGGATTTAGGCAATAAAAAAGGCCCTATTGGTAGATGGGATTTTGATACACCAGAAGAATATAGCGAATACATGAATAATAAAGAAGCACTACCAAAAGCAGCTTTTCAATATGGTGTGAAAATGGCAGATGGCAGAAGGACTAGGAAATATAATAAAGAGAAGAATGAAAAAGCAGAACTGGATCGGGAATGGCAGAAAATTCAAAATATAATGAATAAAAGAAAACCGCCTGCTACTATAGAAGGAGGCTCGGAATTTAAAGTACCGAGATATTAAATATTCTTTAATGATTACAAATTTTTTAGTGCAAAGATATTATGTTAATAAAAGGACTGTAATAAAAGAATTAAATAATAGTAATATCTCTTATGGTACTATAATTTTTTTAAAACTCAAAAATGAGAAAGATTTTTATCAGAACTATTGTATTAAATTAAACATTTTTTCTTAAAAAAATTGTTTTGTATTATATTGTCCATCTATATAGAAGATCATTTTAAGAGGCTATGTAGTAATAAAGTTTCTGAGTTCTCAGGTAGCTTAGCGATTAGAATACCGTACGCAAAATGCTAATTCTTAAAATCTTTTCAGCCATAGACTCATTTTTTTATACGCCTACAATATTACGTAGTATTGTGCATTGTATATACAGTAAAGTATTATACATATATTTAAAGTACTATTACAATATATAAATATAAATATAAATATAACATGTAAAAATAAAAGACACACATACATTTATATATATATATATATATATATATATATATTTATTATTGCTCAAAGTTAATTGTTTATTATTTTTTACAGATTTTATTATACATAAATAGGATATATTGAATGTATATAGACATTTAAACTTTTAAATGTAAACAAAATTACACTTCTTGTATTTTAATAGATTACAGGAAAAAATAAACATAATTTTCTTCAGTAGTCTGTATTTATTTATAAAATACACTATGAATACCTTGAAAAAAAGTAAAGGGAAATATTAAATTCTTTGACGAGACATGTCAACAGTCAAATCGTACGAAATTTTACAAATTTGTGACCTTAATTCGTTGTACATGCACTTTGTAAACAGCTTATCATTGATATATGACTAATAGATACTAGGAAATCTTTTTAATGAACTGGATCATTCCAGATTTTGTTGAACTAATAATTATAAAAGTTTCATAAAGATACCCTCTTGAAAAAGTAAAAGAAAGCAGATATAACTTTATGCGCTGCTTAAATGATTACATATACATTAAATGATGCATCAATTTTTTTTTTCATAGAATTTTTAAAAACATCGATGTAGCTTCCCGTTAAATAAAAACATAACGAATCTATCTCGAAATGTAACTTTATTGACGATTTATTGAACAAATTATATTATTGAATAAATTTAAAAAATTACAGAGAAAATTATTAATTATCTGGCATTAAATTTTCTAATCCTTCATTTCTTTTTTTTACAGGTACTATATAGTATGATTCATAAATTCTTTTGCAAATATTTTCCTTTTATCTTACGTATCATCTTAATGATAAATTTCATTGACGATTATCGAAAGAATTTTTATCTACATAAATAAACACATTCCATATTAAATATGTATATCAACGCGTTACAATCAACATTTAATTCCTTGTTATATCCGCCGATACATCATCCATAGCTTTTTTTTTTATTCGCAGAAATGACATGTTAAACGTGTGTTTTTCGATAACGTGTACTATGCGAAAAATCTTTTAAACACTAGAAGAAATCAAGAAAAAATGACATGGAGTTCTTGACCCTCGCTAAGAGCGATATCGACGGGTTATATAAACCTTGTTCGTTTTTCCCTTCGAATCAGTTTAACGTTGCAACGGATAGGAGGTCGATGTTCAAGTGAGTACGCGTGTAGAACGAGTTTTAACGGTGAATACATTTGCGATTTTAACTAATCGTTTCTAATAAGATAAAAATCAATCCTCTATTATTTCGTTCCAATGTTAACCTTCTCAAATCTTCGCTTTTGGCGCACATTCGTAAATATCGTAAGTCAATCTTTAAATTTTTCTTTCTTTTCTTTTTTTTTTTGTCAATCGGTCGAAATTTCTTTTAACTAAACAGTCCAAGAAAATTTCGTTGTAGATAGTTTTTAAAATAATTTTTTATTTATTTGTAACGTATTTCCCAAAAACGAGAAAATATGTATTATTCGTTCTTGAATATGGTAGAAACGAGTGATATTTATGGTTCGTTTAATATGTATACACACGACCAATAACTAACGCGAATAAAGGTGAAGTATATATAAATAAACTAATCTTGATATATACATCAGATACGTATGTAAATAATATCATCAATTAAAAAAATGTATATAATATATAATACTATCGCAAATAATAATATAACTCGCTTTCTTCCATAATCATTTAAACAAAAATGTAACGTTACTTTTTGCAGCTTGCATAAAAGTACTATCAAAGATCTCTCAATATTATACAACGCTGTAAATAAATAGGTACGTATACTGGTTTAAGGTTTAAAAAAGAAAAAAAAATCAAAAAAGGAAAAAATTTGCACGCTTCATTTTATGCACGCTACAAACTAACAAAACATTGTTCGCGCATGATTTAAACAATTCTATCATTTAATCGATATCTTTATCTTAGTTGACTCATACAAAAGAGTCAGGTATTTAGTGAGTAATTCTTATTCAAATCCTATTTGATATCTGAGATAACAATCTATAATAAAAAAGCATGTAATTTAAATCCCAGATCCATTGCTTTTAACTTCTCCGTCGTAAAACGTAAACATTGTTATCGTATCGTCGTATATAATAAACTGTAAGTAAGGATCATGTATTGATAACAACATTCATTATAAACATTTTACTAAAAGATATATCGGACAAAGAAATTCCATTATAATATCAACGTATATTATTTGTAAATATAGGCGACAATGCCAGAACTGAAGGTAGCGATTATCGGTCAGAGCTCGTTCGCAGCTGAAGTTTACAAATTATTAAGACAAAATGGTCATCGAATTACTGGAATCTTTACGATACCTGACAAAGTAAATCGAGAGGATCCATTGGGTATATAAGATTAATTCTAATAATTCTTTACTCTTAACACTATATTCTTCAGTGCATTTAAAAGCACAAAATATTATAAGTTTTATAACAAATTTGTTAAGTAGTAATATTTTTCTTGAAGAAAATTTTTTTTTTAATTTTGATATATATATATATATATTTTTAATAATTGTAGCAATTGCTGCCAAGAGTGATAACACACCTGTTTTTAAAATAAAATCCTGGAGAAATAAAGGTGTAACACTACCCGAAGTACTCAAGATATATAAGAGTATCGATGTTGATCTAAACGTACTTCCCTTCTGCAGTCAGTTCATACCGATGGAAGTTATCAATCATCCTCGTCATCGTAGCATATGTTATCATCCGTCATTATTACCTAGACACCGAGGCGCGAGCTCGATCAGTTGGTAAGATAAAAATTTTTTTTTATATAATTAACGCAAGATATTTTTCGATAAGATGCATATAAAATGGAAAAAAAAGCATTTAATTAAGATCCATTAATCCTCTGTGAGATGAATTATAATTTTGTAAGATAACGCGAAACGAGTATGTGACATTATTTCTTTATTACAATACCGTATGATTTATTTTCTTACAGAAGACACCAAACGTATACATTTTTTTTTTGAAAGATTTTCGTTTAAGATATTCTTCATTTTTAGATCGCGACTGAAACGTCGTGTTAAAGTAGAGAATTGAAATCTTAAAAGAAAGGCACTTGCATAGCAAAACCGGTTTGGTGCAGATTGCGCCAAGATCGTTTCTTTCTCTTTGCTACTTTCTCGCGTTTATGTGTAATGTCGTATAATAATATTAGGGACCTAAATTTATTAGACGATCGCGTTCAATGACTCCACTATTCAAAGGTGAAATTTTAAAGTAAATTGAAAAGATACGATTACCGTCAAGAGCGTTGTTTTGTCATTCGTTTTTTTTTTTTTTTAATGCTCATGTAATATGAATATTTTCAATAGGACCCTGATCGAAGGTGACGAGAGAGCAGGATTTTCAGTATTCTGGGCAGACGATGGTCTGGACACAGGACCGATATTGCTTCAAAAATCGTGCAAAGTTGAACCAAACGATACGTTGGATACTTTGTATAATAATTATTTGTATCCTGAAGGTATCAAAGCTATGGTCGAGGCCGTAGATCTGGTAGCTAAGGGCACTGCCCCAATGATACCACAACCAACGAAAGGTGCGACCTATGATCCCCTGTTAAATAAAAAAGAACTTCAAAAGATCGATTGGTCGAAACCCGCGAAAGGAATTCACGATTTCATTCGTGGCCTTGATAGTACACCAGGTGCTTGGACTCTCATTAACAACGAAGAAGTACGTTTGTACGGTTCGACTCTCTGGAATGGAAATTTACCGAAAGTTGAAAGTGAAGTCGACGTTGACGATCGAACGGGAAAAATTCACGATGGTGGTCTTTTGATCAAGGCAGTCGATGGTAATTTTGTTAACGTCGAAAGGATCAAGATCGGTTCTAGGACCATTCACGCTAGTAAATATGGTAAAGATCAAGAAAACGATACGGTGGAATTGACTAATGAAGAATTGAAGAGTAAAGATGTCATACAGCGAATTTGGCAAGGCATACTTAACATAGACATCGAAGATGATACAGATTTTTTCGCCTCTGGTAAGATATCGTTGTTCTTTATTTTATAATTTTATTTTTTATTTTTTACTTTATAACGACATATTTCCAAATTACCGAAAACTTTGTAAGTATCTCACGAGATTGTAAATCGTTTATTGTCTTACCGGAAACTGATAAAAGTAATAAATGTAACAGCCGACACATTGATAATTCGTTTGTGTGTATAGGTGCTGGAAGTATGGACGTCGTTAGATTGGTCGAAGAGATCAAAGACAATTTAGGGGTGACTTTGCAAAATATCGATGTCTTTATGGCGCCCATTTTTACTCAATTCCTAGGGGTTGTTATTTTGGCCGCACGCGGTAATGCGGCAGTTAAGGATATCAAATATGATGCCGTGGAAATACGAGCTAACAACATAGACTTGAAATTCCCAAGGCAGCTCTTTATAAATGGAGAATTTGTTAATGGACATGATAAACCTATCGATACGATTAATCCGCACGACGAGAGCGTTATTTGTAGCGTAGAGAGTGCATCGGTAGAGGATATTGATCGTGCCGTGAAATCTGCAAAGAAAGCTTTTGAGGAAGGTGAATGGAGTAAGATCAGTGCTAGGGAACGTGGAGCATTATTATTTAAGTGAGTATTCTTCATCGAGTTATCGAAATTATTGTTAAATATTGTTATAAGAAGATTCCCAATTGAATACGATTTTCTTTAGATTGGCCGATTTGATGGAAGAACATAAGGAAGAATTAGCGACCATCGAAACGTTAGATTCTGGTGCAGTATACACCTTAGCTTTGAAGACGCATGTTGGTATGTCAATCGAAACTTGGAGATATTTTGCTGGTTGGTGTGATAAGATACAAGGCTCGACTATACCTATATCCCACGCAAGACCGAATAGAAATCTGACGTTCACGCGAAAGGAACCGATAGGTGTATGTGGACTGGTAACGCCATGGAACTATCCTTTGATGATGCTCTCGTGGAAAATGGCAGCTTGCTTGGCAGCTGGTAATACGGTCGTGATGAAACCAGCTCAAGCTTCACCATTGACAGCGTTGAAATTTGCCGAACTCAGTGCACAAGCTGGTATTCCTCCTGGTGTCATAAACATCGTTCCAGGTAACGGCTCTGTAACTGGTAATGCAGTAGTCAATCATCCACTTATCAGAAAGCTTGGTTTCACCGGCTCCACGGAAATTGGCAAGACGATAATGAGATCATGCGCCGAAAGTAATTTGAAAAAGGTCTCATTAGAACTAGGCGGTAAAAGTCCTTTAGTTATCTTCGAGGATGCTGATCTTCAACAGGCTGTGAAGATAGGAATGAGCAGTGTATTCTTTAACAAGGGTGAAAATTGTATTGCCGCTGGTACGTATAACGAAGTACGAATGATATTCTTTGTATCCAAATAGTCACTCAATTTATCCCTTTTTATTTATTATACAGGACGTATTTTCGTCGAAGAAACTATTCACGATGAATTTGTCAAAAGAATAATCGAAGAAACGAAAAAGATTTCTGTAGGTAATCCCTTGGATCGAAGTACGGCTCATGGACCACAAAATCATAAAAATCATCTTGATAAGCTTTTGGAATACGTCAAATATGGGATTGGCGAAGGTGCCAAGTTGGTTTATGGTGGTAAACGTTTAGATCGTCCGGGATGGTATTTCGAACCGACGGTCTTTACCAATGTTGAAGATCATATGTACATAGCCAAGGAAGAATCCTTTGGTCCAGTCATGGTGATCTCGAAATTTAATTCTAAGAATATGGACGATATTATAAGAAGGGCGAACAATACCGAATATGGTTTGGCATCTGGGGTACTCACTAAGGATATTGCTAGAGCCTTGAGATTTACAGAAAAGATCGAAGCTGGTACTGTATTCATAAATACTTATAATAAAACGGACGTGGCAGCACCTTTCGGTGGTTTCAAAATGTCAGGATTTGGAAAGGATCTTGGGCAGGAAGCACTCAATGAATATCTTAAAACCAAAACCGTAACGATCGAGTATTAGGTAGACTATGCAAATAGATGATATAAATGGGTCATTTGAACGATTCACGGCTTTTTTGTTATTATTGTCTTTTTCATTTTTTTTTTTGTAATATATAAATTTAATTTTTGAAGCGAAACACATCTTAAAGGAAAGCCGCGAATTTTTCAAATAATTCTCCCTCGAATTTTAATCCTAAGAATCCCTCGATTCCACTGAGTCATCATATTGCTAAAAATTACTGTTTTTGTTTTGTTTTTAGATTCTAAATTAATTTATCATATAAATTGACGTCTAAACATTATTTTAATTTTCTTTTTGTCGACTCACGGTCGTCCATCGTGTTCAACCTTGACAAAACGATATTTAGGGTTAAAGCGATATGATAATTCGCGTTAAAAGAACACCGCGTAGATGAAAAATGATCCATACGAGGGATCTCGCTCCCACGCATATGCGATATATAAACAGTTTTTGCTCTGACCCTAGTGCAGCCTCTGTCGAAATCCCAGATGCTTCAACGTCGTTTTTTTCGTTTAAAGATAAGTGTGCTTCATCTTCGTTATAATACTCCATGCATTATATAGTCTTCAAATTGGATATTCTTTTATTTAGTCTGTCTTTTATCGTTCATCGTTATTTATGTAATTTATCCTTGTTAACAAATCGTTGATAAAAAATAATAGATAATAATAATAATAATTTACCTTTAATATTTCATTCAAAACAATAAAATGGACGAAGTATTGTAAAGTATCGTTAATATTACAATTTATTAAATTTTTATACTTTGCAGACTGATTAAAAAATGAGAAACATTAAATTCATTTTAACAGAACTAGAAACTTTGATTTATAATTAATTTATATATATATATATATATATATATATATATATATATATATAAATATATCTGAAAAGTCCTTATTCCAAAACAAATCTCTGCTTACAAAAGTATGCACGTAAGTTGGTGTGGACGGTCAACAATTCCCCAACGAACAACACAGAGAGGTACAGCTGTTCTCATAAACATTCCGGATACCCCCCCCCCCTCGTTTTCTCCGCCTTTTCTTCTTTTTACATGGCCTACCTTGAAGCGTAAAGCGCATTGCAAAACGCAACCCTTTCGTCATTCGCCAAAGAAATCCACCCTTTTCTTCTCCTTTGTTGCTTCTCGTTAGAAACGTAAACGTTAGACGGTTTTTTTTTATTTATAATATATAATATAGAGTATGGCAGAGACAGGGTGAGAGGGGGGGGGTCGGAGGCAGAGGTAAAAATCCCTATGTGAGCCAAAAGTTTTCTATGTGATTCAACGATCAATTATTTCTTTTCGAGACTCTTTAGGCTAATTCTTTTTTTTTCAGATCATAAAACTACAAGTCTAACTATAATCCTTGAAAGTCTAGAAAACGAGTAATTCATTTTAAAAATCAATTGGAAACCTTAGAAGTACAATGTATACAAAACGAATATTTTCTTTTAATGGAGAAGAGAAATAGGAGATTTTTTTATTTTATTTTTTGTAGTTTGCTCCAATTATATTTTTTATATACATATATTTTCCTTGGCGCAATGACTCATAATTTACATACTATTCTTATCATATTTTCTTCTTGTATATATGTATCTTTTATAACAAAAGGATTGTTTGTATGCATTAAATGAAAAAAAAAATTATTTGTTAGATTACATTATCTTAACAGTATCAGCAACAATTATTATAATTTGCCATTCAGTAAATCTCATCTCAGTAAATATCTTACAATAATTAGTAAAATATTTAATTTTGAAATAGGTATATATATATATATGTATATATATATATATATATGTATATATATATATATATATATATATATATATGTATATATATATATATATATATATATATATATATATATATATACACATATTACTTATTAAATATTTATATTATGTAGGATATATAAGGATTATTGCATTTATAAGAATCATATTTCAAATAATTATGCATTCATATGTATATTTGAAAAGAGATCAAAGGTTCTTATACGTATTACATATTAAGTATTTATATTACATCAGATATATAAGGGTTACTACTTATAAGAATCATATGTCAATACAATTATGCGTATGCGTGTGCGTGCGTGTGTGTATGTCTGTATGTATATATTCGAAAGGATTAAAGGATAGATTTGTAAATGGTTTTACATACGATACTTCCTTTATAGTGTACATTCTCCGTCATGTTATTCATCGAACAGGAAATGCAAATGTTTCGACTGACCCTTTTCCACAAGGGACACTGTCCTCTGACCCCTTCCATATCTGACCTTTTCCTCTTGCTAACTAAAAGATAAAATCTGAATTTTTCTTGACCGTTAACTGAAGGTTAACTCGATTTCATATTCATATTCAATGTCAGATTAACTTCATCAAAATTATATTGATTATGATATTTTTAAATGTATCGTAACAAACAATTATTAAATTTAAGAAACAAACATACACGAATATTTGTTTAAGCTATCATGTATTATATGTATATTAAGATGAAAAATCTGAAACAACATGAGTCGATATATCCGAGATAATTATCGATCGCAATAATTTCGAATGTTTCCTTCAGGGATAAAAAAAAAAGTAACTTATAGTTTCCTTTTACGTCCTCTAATGTTTAAGACTTAAAGAGTGATAATATATCCATCGTCCTTTCCTTCCTGTAACATTGACTTTTTGTAAATCGATATAAGTTCATATTCAAGAAAGACACACTTGACCCAATAAAATAATAAAATACATATTCATAAACGAATAAAAAATAAAATATAATTGGACGACAAGTAATTGCTTTTATGCTAACATTTTATATACTTAATTTAAATAATAATCAAAGTACTATTGTAATTTTGAGAAACTAACTATATAATTTAGAAATTTAGTGACTTTTAAATGTAACTTTAATATTCTAAAAAAAAAAGATCAACGAACATCGTACGAATGATCGATTGATCTCGTAGTCTCGTGATCGAACGTGATCGAGTAAAATACAGGCTTACGAGAATGAAAGAGGATGAACATTTACGATAGGTCTGACCGAGAAATTTACAAAAAGGTAGGAAAGAAGATCAAGAGATGAGGATAGCAAGAAAAGAGAAGGAGAAAGGAAAATTGTGATCGAATCGCCCGCGAAATCAGGCTAATTCGATTACAATAACGATTTGGATTCTTAATAGATTTCGAGAACATGACGTATATATGTATATACGTACAAACTTCTGATATTACTCAACTGGAGATACGAGAAAAAAAAATTTTATTTGATACAGGAGAAAATTTTGAAAATTATAAATTATATCGCGTTATGTAATTTTGAAGTTATACACTCATATATATTTGTATTGTTTTAAAATTAATTACTAATATAGCATATAGTTATACTAGTATATAACTTATAAGTTTCACATGATATAATTTGTAATTTTAGAGATATATAATTTTGTTTTATTTTTTTTTGTTTCTTCTTTTTTTTTGGAAGTATAATTTCATAGTTAGATGTATAAAGACATATAAACTATACTAAAAACTATGTAATGCTCTGTTATGTCATATAATTTTTTGGAGTCACACGTTCATATATTTGTATTTCGAGAAATGAATTGTTACTATAGTAGAATGTCATACTAGTGTAATTTACATTATATGAGAGAGAGAAAGAGAGAGAGAGAGAGAGAGAGTTTCACATTATATAGTTTTTAATTTTATATCTATATGATTTTATTTTTGTTAGAAATGTGTATAATTTTCAATTTAGATACATAAAGATTCGAAGTTACATACACATACATATTTGTATTTTTAAAAATTAACTGTTACTGTCGTATAGTGTTATACTAGTATAACTTATATTACCAAAATTTCACATTATATGATTTTTAAGTTTCCAAATATAATATATATATATAATGTATATATATATGTATATATGTATATAATTTTATTTTTGTTAGAAATATATAATTTCAAAATTAGATATATAAAGATATAACTTTGAAATCACATTATCATATATATATATATATATATATATATATATATATATATATATATATATATATATATATATAATATGTTATAGATCATATAATATTGTAATATAATGAAAAGTTGGTTCAGAAAAAATTATAACGAAATCGAGATGGAAAAGAAAAGTTCATATAGGCAAAATGAAAATACATATACATATACATATACATATTACATATACATATATATATATGTATGTATATGTATATATGTATATATATATATGTGTGTATGTATGTATGTATGTGTGTATATATATATATATATATGTATATATATTCGTAAAGGATAAATAGAAGGAAGAGAGACACACATTCTTTCTCTTCCTCTGGCCAATCCTCCTCTCAAGCTTTCGCTTGTACATGTATACACACTGGTTCGCTCGATGCCACGCGAATCGAGTTCAGTCTTGTTTCTCCTGAGGTCGTGTGTATACCGTGTCGTACCGAACAGCTTCGTTGTTCCCGTTGATATATATATATATATATTTTTTTTGTCTTTCACGTGGATCAAAGATCGAGGATACTCATCGAAGCAAATTTGTGAATAATAATGAGGATTGACGTTATTTTTTTGAGTTTAATCTCTCGAAGAAGAAAGAAAATAAAAATTGTAAAAAGTGAATAAATATATTGTTCTATTGTTAGACAACAATGTCTGCATACAAAATAGTTGATCGAAGAAAATCAATGAAATATTTTCAAGACGGATCGTGCGTCGTTGTGGAAAAAATTGATATATCAACCAGAATTTTCACCAACGAAGAAAGAAGAAAAAAAAGAAGATCAACATAGGATACATATCGTTAGTTTTTCTAATGTATATATCTATGTTTTATTTTTCATCTGGATCAATAAACGCCGTACATTTATCCATTGATTATCGAGGATCTTACTTATTCTCGATGCATCTCGAACACGTGACTCGCGCGTAAATAAACCGCGCGAAATTCATATATATATATATCGCGTTAGAGATTTTTAGATTCGAATTTTCTTTTTCTTTTCTTTTTTCTTTCATGTCAGAGAAAGAGAAAGAACGTGTGTGTGCGCGTGTCATTGAGCTTGTTGAACGTATATAAAATTCAAGTATATAATGATGTGGTATGACATAAGAGAGATCCCGTTAATATGTAAATAAGCATTTGAAAAATTCACCTCGAATGAAAAACAGGAAAGCTCACGCGTATCAACACGATTACGTTGATTCACTTGAGAAAAATAAAATGAAGAAGCATACAGGGAGCATTGAAGAATGATAATGATTCATACTATGATGCTATTCTCTTTCCTTGTACTCCAACCCCCTCTCCCTCTCTTCTTCGTTATTCGTCGATGCCACATCGCAATGTTCGTTCTAGCTTCTCGAGGTCGCATCTTCCTTTCTTTATTTTTCTTTTTATTTATTTTTTTCTTTCTAAGTTTTTCCAAATATTCATTTCGAATTTTCTACATAGAAGAAAAAAAATAAATTCATGGGGACCAAGCAATGTTTTATCGTTGATACGAGCTGGTGATTATGAAGAAAGTGCTCCAAGTGATT
>OU426851.1:18313240-18395740 GCA_911387685.1 Dolichovespula media
TTATATTATATTATATTATATATGTATATATATATACATATATATACAAACATACACGTATGTTATGTTTCTATGATTTTTTAATCTATTTGTTAATCGTGTTAATTTGTGTACGTGTGTGCGTGTGCGTGTGTGCGAAAGAAATAAAGAGAGAAAGAGAAAGAAATGATAAAAAATAAAACGTATAAATATTTTGTATCTTCTCGCACTCCCTTTCATAAACATTTTATATGTCCATACATCTGTAATTTTTTTTTTTTTTTTTTTTATTCCTGATCACAATTTTACTCGCATAATTCTAGTTCCCTTGTTCTCCCTTAGTTTTCTACACTTTTCATATTTAGAATTAGAAGGGTTTTGGGAACGATCTTTAGTAGAATCACAGTGTTTATTAACATTTTTTGGTACATCCATTCGTGCGAAGTCACAAATCATTCAAATACCTTGTTCATATCTTCATACTGGCTCTGTTAGTAGACGTTCTTCCTTGTGCAAGAAATTTTTAAAGAGAAGCTTGATATAACGTTGCACACAGATTTGATATTTGAACTTTTTCTTATTGTTTTTTTTTTTTCGTTTTCTTGTTTTTGCTTTTTTGTCTTGTTCTTTTCTCTTGTCTTTTAATAATCATACGTGCGAAGCAGAACTTCGACGCCTCGTTAACTCCGCTTTTGTGAAAATAAAAATGTGGTAAGTCGACTTGCGAACACGTGAACTCCTCTTACGCGAACCGAACGATTATATTCTCGACTATTATTATCTCGTAAACCGCGCAATGTTGTGTCTCTATCGAAGGAACAAAACCGTTTTAATAACGTCCCGTAAAAGAACTCCGATACATGCACGTGCCTCTAATGTGATATAATAATGAAATATCATAAAATTGTGAGAACTAACTTTTCATTGTATAATTATTCCTGGACTTCTCGCAATTCTTGGTTATAATGAAATATGTTGATACGTCCTATATAAACTTGGACGCATTTATCATCCTGAACGATTACCAACGACAATAAATAATGTTTAGAAAGTTATTAAAATGTGTGTAGTGTGTGTGCGCGCGCGCGCGTGTTCGTTTGTTTGTATGTGTGTATTTAAATATACTATAACTTCCGTTAAATTATTATGCTAAATCGTAATTAAATGTAATGTAAATGTCTATTAATCATGTTCTTTACAATGATGAAACGTTTATTGAACTTCTTCTACCCTGTAAAGCGAATATCTCCGATGCTTAAAAGAGTGCACAACCTTTACTTTATATTTATCATCTTCCTAGCATTAATGTGATCTTAAAATTTATTGAACGAAATTGAGAGAGAGAGAGAGAGAGAGAGAGAGAGAGAGAGAAAGACAAGAGCAAATCTGTCCGTTATAGTTAAGCAAAGGTACCGTAAACGTGACTTCGATACGTCGCAGCACACTACTAGCGTAAAATTTGTCTCTATTATAAAAAGTCAGTCTCATTTTCTATAAGATATCGCAATTAATACGTTTTTTTTTTCTTCCCAATATTTACATGTATCGCGGTGCACGAGGATAACGATGGTAAATATTGAAGTTTTGTACTTTTATGTCACAGTCCGTTGGTGAATAATTTTCAGGCATAATAAAAAAAATAAATAAATAAATAAATAAACAAAAAACAAAAAAAATAATTTCAAACATCGCATAAGTGGTGGTATCTACTAAAAACTTAGTGATTTATTAGAATTTTGCTTTTTCTCGATTACAATTTAAAAAAAAAAAAAAGAAAAGAAATAAAATAAGGAGAGAAAAAAAAGAAAAAAAAAACAACATCAAACGTAATAGACGAAATTCTCTATGATTTAAGTCTAAAACTTTCACATCCCTATTCTTCTTACACGGTTTTTGTCTATCTTCTTCTTCTTCTTCTTCTTTATCTTCTTCTTCCTCTTCTTCTTCTTTTTTCCCCCCTTTCGCTTTTTTATTATTTAAAAATAACCAATTCGAACGAATAGCTAAAATAAGTGATTATCATTAATATTAAAACGTGATTAAAATTTGGTAAAAGTATCACGTAATCGCGGCAAACGAGTCATAAGATTAATAACATTCTATATATTGAAGTAAATCCTTCACTTGCGTCCTCTTCTATACCTCACGCATAATTTTGTTATTCCGTTAAAACACATTTACTACTGCGCGCTCATTTAATACGAACGGGAACGAGGAAAGTTGATTCGATGCAAGTTATTTTATAAGGTTAAGTAATATATCATATATCTGTATATGTACTGACATTAAACCGATAAGAGAATAAAATATCTTACATCGAGTTATCTTTCCCGATAATAATAATAATAATAATAATAATAATAATAATAATAATAATAATAATAATATAATAATAATTAATTAATTAATAATAATAATAATAATAATAATAATAATAATAATAATAATAATAATAAGAACGCGTATCTCTCGCGTTGGCCGCATTTTCATTATATCGTAGGTTCGATTTTCTTATCGCAAATACCATCGATATCCAACGTTGCATAGAATCAGGGAATACCGTTCTGCGCTTTGAAGCTGACTCCGATAAAACTTTTCTTAAAATTGAAACATCCGATAAAGTTTAAAGTTAGAACCATTAAAATGAAATATACAACAACAGGTATATAGAACTCTTTTTTTTTCTTTTTAAATAGTTTTTACTTAACGAGTTTAGCCCGAATGCGGACAAGTGCATTTTAAAACACCACGGGCACGGGGGCTATGCAACGGGATTTTAACACCTATTTTTTTTTTCTTTTTGTTGTTGTTTTTTTTTTCTTTCTTTCTTTTTCTTTTCTTATCTACATTTAACGCGGGCATTAACAGTTTGGTGCGTATTCAATGCATCGCAAATTACGTCTCGCAATTATTCCCCGATCATGCGGAATGGATGTTCGAGCGATCGTTAAGTTATCGAGGAATGGAGGACTCTGTGTGTGTATATGTGTATCTGTTGTATGTGTGTACATGAGATAGATAGATAGATATATAGATAAATAGATGGAGGGAGGGAGGGATATAGAGAGGGATAGAGAGAGAGAGAGAGAGAGAGAGAGAGAGAGAGAGAGAGAGAAAATAGAAGAGAAAGGAAGTAAGTAGATCCAGAAGTTAAGCGCTTGAAAAGGTACCAGTGTCCTTTGTAGCGCAATAGTGAATAGTTTCTGAACATTGAAAGAGTAAGAAGAAAGAAGAAAAAGGAAAAAACGAAAAAGGCAGAAAGACAAAGCAAAAGAAGAAGAAGAAGAAGAAGAAGAAGAAGAAGAAGAAGAAGAAGAAGAAGAAGAAGAAGAAGAAGAAGAACAAGAAGAAGACGACAAAAAAAATGAATGAGAAAGGGAAGATAAAAAAAGCCTCGAGAGTACTCGACGATCGCTCGAGATGACAAAGTAGTTCGTATCGCGTCGGCAGTTTACGAAGATCGATCCTCGTTAGGGTGTCCTGCGCGAGATAAAGAGAGTGACGTAGTGACAGTCATGCTTGAAGCGGATGGCATAGCCATCTCTGCCATCTCTGTCATCGCCGCCGTCGTCGTCGTCGTCGTCGCCGTCGTCGCCGTCGTCGTCGTCGCGTTCTTGTTCCTCGATGGTCACCAAAAGTGTGACTGAACGTATCCACCACCCATACCGATGGGATTGAAACGATGCGGATGTAGCTTCTCCATCCTCATTGCTCCAGGTCCTCCTCCACCTCCTATGAAGCCACCATGATGAGCACCGCGTGGACCAAATCCCCCTCCGGCTACTCTGCCAAGCATTCCTGGCCCGCCACCTCCTCCACCTCCAATACCCATTCCGATTCCTGGCGGTCCACCGATGCCACCTCGTCCTCTTCCACCCGTGCTGCTACTGAGGCTTCCGCTTACACCACCACCTCCACCTGCGCTGCTGCCGCCGCTGCTTCCTCCCCCTGAAAGACCATCCAATCTTCGTTAACGCACCTCCTCTCTCTTCTCCGGGCTCACTCCACGTGAAATCGCTCACTTTAATTCGTCTCTGACGTTAACTTTTCCAATAATTTTCTTTCTTACTTTGCTTTTTGTTTTTTTTTGTTTGTTTGTTTGTTTGTTTTTTTTTGTTATTTTGTTCTTCTTCATTTCAAAAATCGAAGCACTGCACAACGGCAACGGCATCCCGAAAACATTTCTCTCTCAAAATCATTTTAAATACATGTATTATTTATCTATGCATGTATGTACGTATGTACGTATGTATATGTAGGTGGGTATATTTTACCGTACATACTTTCGTTAATAACGTATTTTGATTTAGAAGAAAAATTCCATTACTTCCCCCATTGCTCTAGAAAGTGATCGATTTTACATGCAATGACCCTACGTGCACAAGAGACCGAGCACGGAAGAGGGGGACAATTTTCTTCCCTTCTTCCTACGATCGCTTTTGCTATCGAGAAGGCTTACATCTAATTTTTGCTCTACATTACGTCTAATATATATACATATATATACATATATATATATATATATATATATATATATATATATATATATATATGTATATATATACATGAGTGTATGTATGTGTACTATATACAAGGATTGTAACAAAGAAAATGGCGAACGCGTGCGAAATTTTTTGTCTCTCATATTTGAAAATGCGGATCGTTCCTGAAAGATAGACTTTTTGTTTCATTTAAATCTCTCATTTGTAATCAAGAACAGTACGCAGAATGAGATAATAACAATCTCTATATGCTATGCATCCTATCCTCCTCGTTTATATCATCATTGTATGCAATCTAATCGATTTTCTTCCTTATATAATACACTTATGTATTTCAGTAATTCCTATCCACTTTTCTACGTCACTTTGACCTTCTCATTCGTAATCCATTGAAAAGCATCGAAAATAAAATTGGGATGGAGGTGGTCTTGTTATAATAAAGCACAAGTCCCATTATATTTCTTTCTAATGTTTTAATCAAATTTAACGAGAGCGACTACAGATCCACGTAAAATCTTCGTGACTGTAGTAACAAGGATTAAGAAAGGTATAAGATAATACTTATACAGGTGAATTTCAAGAACGAAGTGACGCGTCCCCTTAATTCGCGCGCTGATTTTATTCGAGATATATTATTTTTGTATTGACGATTTTTTCGCTTTTTCTATTTCCTTGCAAATTTATCAATCCAATAGATGGATAGATAGATAGATAGATAGATAGATATATGGATGGGTAAATAGATAGATAGATAGATAGATAGTGATAGATAGACAGACTATAATTTTGTATATCGACGAACATCGTGCAAACGTATAGCTTACTTGCCGTGTGACTTTTTTAAACATTCATACAAATAGAAAAAGAAATAAGTATATTAAAAAGCTTATACATTATATATCAGAATATATTGGTTTAAAAATCGATTTCGTGTCTCTTCCTCGTAAGAGGAAGATCGTTTATAGAAAAATCTTAGCGATGATTAATGGGATTCAAAAAGCATTGTAATTAAGTACAGACATAGACGACATAAATAACGATCAAAAAATAATGAAAAATCGTCAGTACAAAATACGATACAATTCACTTTCTTCTCTCTCTCTCTCTCTCTTTGTTTTTTTTTCTTTTCTCTTTTCTTCTTCCAATAATTCAACGAATTTTCTATTGGAATACTTGCACAACGTATGACGAACATCAGTTTAACTATAATTGTGTATATACACGTACATACGTATGTAAATACGTATAATAATATACAATATACACACATTCGCTTTTGGCATAATATCAATTATCATATGTCGCGTGTACGTTTATTTGTTATACGTAATGTTAATTTTTTTTTCTTTTCTTTCTTTCTTTTTTGTTTTCATTAATTATTTTTAACAGAGTTGAATCAGTGTGTAAGGCTACGCTCGTATGACCATAAGTCGCTAGACCTTTACTAATCGAAATCGATTTGCAGAGAGCAGTTCATCTTTTATAATCGAGTTATGCGAGAAGAGAAGAGAAAAATATGTTGAATATATTATTGAGAATGTCGCAGGCATTTTTATAGACGCGTTTCGTCTATTTGTCTTTTTTCTTTGGTTATTCGCTTCTTTCTTTTCTTTCTGCAATAACAGCACGCTATTAAAATTATGTTCTTCTTCGCCGCACATCATATTAAATCAAAACTAATCGTATTCATATAAATATAATAATAGATTAAAACACGAAGTGAATGGAACTTACATAAGTAAATATGTAAATATTTACGCAGGCATTGAATACATAACCGTACATTGAACATCTAAACAAAGTTCAAGTTAAAACCAATTTCTCGATTTACAAGTATATATTTTATCGACAGTCCCTTTTTTTTTTTTAATATTCGCATTGTATTTTCATTCGGCATTATTTTGTCCTTATTCTTATCACAGCCATCGTTAGCACTACCGGACTTCGATAATATAATAATAATTTTCGTTCGGGCTCCGACAGCCCGTTTAAAAACCTTACAATTTACTACTTAAAATTCTTTAAAATTAGAATCCTCTCTAACTGCAACTTCCGTCAACTTATTTACAACGCATCCGTTTAATATCGTAACGAATTCGCGTGTCGCATTTTTATTTAAACATTTAACATATCTTTTTTTTTTCGTGCATGTGTACATATAATGTGTACAGTAAGAAAATGAGACAATTTTTTTTTCCACAACAGGTTTAGTAAAGTATATCGTAGTTATGTTCTTATTCGAAGAAACTTATTTTGAATTCAGCATTCATCATTTTAACTTACAAAAATATAACGTAAATAAATAAATAAATAAATAAATAAATATATATATATATATACGCGTGTACGCACCAATCTGGATCAAAAATTCCTAAGTGGACCAAAAGTTCTTAAGTGATTTTAAGAATCAATTACTCTTTTTCTAGACATTCTAGGCTAATTTTTTGTTTTTCTTTCAGGTCGTAAAACTATAAGCCTAGTTTGTAAAAATTACAAGCCTAACTGCAAGCTTGAGAAGTCTTGAAAAGGTGTAATTGATTTTTTTAGATCACATAGGAACTTCTGATCCACTTAGAAAACTTTAGTTTACCTCTTGTGTGTGTGTGTGTGTGTGTGCGCGTGAGCGCGCGCGCGCATGTGTGTGTACAATAAATGAAAAAATGCGACTCGTGAATACTGGAGATATACCACGTAAAATAGTTTAGTGACACGTGTATATGTCTCTTAAGATAACTTGGTCTATATAAGAGATCGATAACGAAAAATTTATCTTCGTTAGACTATCGTGCCTTCGTCGATCGATTGATTCGTCTGCTTCTTTTCTCTTTTCCTGCGGATGTAGCCGACGACGTAAAATTTCAAGCTTCGCCTTACGCGACGACGACGACAACAACAACAACAACAACAACAACAACAACAACAATAACAATAATAATAATAATAAACGTAGAAAGACGATCAAAAGTAAGAAGAAAAAGATATCACGCATAGATGTGTATACATATTACTACACATACACGTACATCTTAACAAATGTAATTACAAATCGCACACGACCGAGCTATGAAAGTGCGTCAAATACCAGGGCATTCACAATATTAAATTCCTAAAAGCTTCGGCTCTCTCTCTCTCTCTCTCTCTCTCTCTCTCTCTCTCTCTCTCTCTCCCTCTCTCTCTCTCTCTCTCTCTCTTTAATACGATCCAATAATTTGATCATTTATACAGAGTGAACCATATAATGTGACTTATTTTACTCTTATCGCGCATATACAAGTTATATGTATTTATAAACTTATCCACAAATCACGTTCATTCGAAAGCAAAAGAAATAATCAATCGCAATTCTTCTCAACCCTTTCTGTGCTTCATCTATCACCTGGAAACGTGTATATGACTGGCATATACCACTTGTACAAGTGAATAAAATTATTACTATAGTATAACAATAGGAATCAAATAAAACATATAATGTACTATAGACATTAAATTTTGTATTTAATGTACATATATGCTTTCAACGGCGCACTCCCCAAAATTTTACGTTATAGAGAATCACTACCTTTTACAGATATTTGTGTATATCGATCTATATAATAATGATCTCCGTCTGAACAAGCTGGTTCGTATTACATTGAAAACAACACGATGCACCGTGAGATTTTCAACGTGTCTCCCCCCTTTCTCTCTCTCTCTCTCTCTCTCTCTCTCTCTCTCTCTCTCTCTCTCTCTCTCTCTCTCTCGATCAGCCAATATCTAGGAGATGATAGATGATATATATTACTACCACGAGCAATACCGAATATAAGTATTTCTAATTTCAAGTAAAAAAAAAAAATGGACGATTGTCAAAGTGGAATAAGATACACATACGTACATATGTTTTCTTTTAGACTCGTAATTCACTTATTGCGAACCCAAGCTTGAATAATAATAATTCGATCGGTCGTCAAATATATCGATTAATAAGACAATAACCGGTAACAAGAAAAATGCGAGTGATTAATATCTTTTTTTTTCTTTTTTCATCTTTTTTCAATTTTTTTGTTTGTTTTTCCTTTCTCATTTCAGTTTCATTAACAACGAATCTCGCATTTGAATAATACCACTTTAATGATGGAATATGTGAAGAAAAATTAAAAAAAAAAAAACAAAAAAAAAGAGAAAAAAATAGAGATCGAAAGGAAAAATGTTCTATCGTTAATATCCTGAGTTTCATGATAAACTGTTCTAACGTACACGTACATACATATATACGCACACACGCACGCACGCACACACACATAAATCATTTAGTGATTATTCATCCAATGAAATACATCCAACGATTATTTCAATATCTCGCGAGATATACATACATTACATATATACGTAATATATCTTTTAATTACGGTGAAATTCGTGAAAGTTCGCAAAAGACGAATCGTTGAATCATTGTCCAATATCTTCTCGGTAAATAGATCACGTTAAAATCGGTTATTATTAGAGGAGAAAATGTTAAACATATTTTGTGTATGTGTGTGTGTATGTGTATATATATATATATATATATATATATATATATATATATATAAATACACGCACATGCATACATACATACACACACACACACATTTTAGATGCAAATTTAATCATACTTCTAACTATAATAATTTCGTAACATTTGAATTGTGGATCGTAACGATAAACCGTAAAACATTCATGCTTAGAAACATGGTGTTCATTAAAACGTTTGAAAGGACTAGTAGACTAAGAAGAAAATCTTCTACGAAGGTCTCTATTGTTATTATTGTTATTATTATTATTATTATTATTATTATTATTATTATTATTATTATTAGCGAAAATTTTCGCAATTTGATTGATCGCACTACGATGGCATTGTTACATATTCGTTACATAAGTTTATCGAATAATATCGTTGAGATTAATTGGTATATTAAATTGTATTCATTCATATGAAAAACAGCTGATCGTGTATAGATGTTGTAACATGTGCATTTGCAATCTATAAGTAGTCTCGAAAGATCTATAGATCTATTCATACGATCTTTTTATATCTTTGTATATTTTTAAAATGATAACGCATATCCCATATTTTTTTTCTTTTTTCTTTTCTTTTTATCTTTTTCTTTTCGTTTAACTGTAGCATAAGGTCATAAAAGTAAGAACTGCGAGAGGCTGTCTCAGGCTATTATACATTTATATATATGTGTGCAATACAAATCAAGGATTACGATGGAAAAAAAACAAAAAAAAAACAAAAATAAAAATAAATAGCACGATTGTAATAACGGCATTCACAGTAATATTTCTGGATTTTTTGTTTGTCTGTTTGTTTGTTTCTTTCGTTAATACATGTGCATATTTGGAGAGCATGCTGTGTCATTTAATCGCAATTACAGTTTAATCATGAACTTTGAAAATTATTATATGTATGGCATTCGTATTATGTCGAATCTTATGAGCGTCTGCTGGGTTGTGCGATTAGCAAAAGCTTGAAAAAAAATTTATATATATATATATATAAAGATGATGTTAACTATTAACTTACAGAACGAATATGATAGAGATATAATTGTCAATAACGTTGTGTTAACTTCACATATCCAATGATGCTATTAGTTATCATTTATGCAAGAGCAATTTTTTTCTTTTTTACTATTTCATTAAACGTCAATAATTGTATTAAATTATTTCTCGCGAGCGCAACTATTTCAGCAACTAATAATTTTCTAAAGTTTGATTAAATGTTTTTTTTTATTTGTTTTTTTATTTTATTTATTTATTTTTTTTTAATTTATTTTTTGTTGTTTGTTTTTAATGCAATTCCTATATCAATATTTATTATAGTTGAAGTTTAAAAATTAACAATTTGTTATAGATAAATAATATTGTGTGTATATAATTTCAGTTCATCTGGAATAATAAGAGCAACACTTAAGTTATCAATATTTTTTTTGTTCTTTTTTTCTATGTATATATATGTATATGTATATATATATATATATATATATATATATATATATATATATATATATATATATATGAATATTTAGAAATCACTTTTACCGGTTTCATAAAATGTTACAAACAATTAATATTTCTTTTTATATTTCAAATTCCATAAAAATTCGCAATAACAACTGCAAGTAATAATGAAGCATATATATGAGAAGATTTCAACAAAATTAAACACGTTTATAATCTTTGATAAAGATACTGGTCATAGCGCTGACATTTATTCCTGGTTGGATATAGGCGCTCTCCTTTGTAGATTGGTAAGCATAGAAATAAAAATGAAACATTAAATGAATATTTCTTACTCGAATGATTCAAAGACCTTAATTGTTCGATACAAGACACAGCCATGCATTTAGAATTATAGTCAAGCGGGCTTCTCACCGATGCAGTCACAGCCCAATTATCATAAATTAGCATATGCATATTACAAATAAATAGCAGGCAATTTGGTAGACTGATATATATTTCTAATTATAGAATTATATGTATTAAATAAAACTATCACGAGTGACAGTATTGATATAGATACATATGTTTATGATAATTAAATTGTAATAAATTTCATATATACTATCGTATGTAATTATTTTTAATACTTCAAACTCACTCTTTTGTGTTTTTTTTTCGCGCTATGTTTTCGATATATAACGTTTGTTCCAATATCATACGCACGCAATGCGCACTTAAGATTAATAGGAATGGGTTTAATAAATATACAAAATTGTATTAACTATTATATTTATAACAAAAGTATACTTTGACCGTTTGAAATTTGATAACAAAAATAATGTATGGATATTTGAACATAAATTGTAATACAAAAGAAATTATATATATATATATATATATATGTATATATATATATATGTGTGTATATATATATATATATGAAAAGAATTAAGATATAATATAAATAGAATTAAATCTATGTTCCTGCATCGAGACAATTTAACATTATGTTTAACATAAAATGTAATTGTGACGAAATTACTTAAATCATAATAAGGAATAATTTCTTCAAAGATAAAATTATTGACAATATTCTATAAAACGGAATCGTACTAACATTGTAATGATCACTTAGAAAATAATTATGTCTTCATTATATCACACACAAGATATTTAATCCACAACACTATTGTCTGTTTGTTTTTTCTTTTCTTTTATATTACTGATGAGAGAGAAACATACTTTTTTTTATAGTGCATAATAAACACTCATAGGAAACATATTTCACACTAAATCATGCACACTATTATCAGAAACTGATAGAAAAATACCCGAATAAAATTTCGGTTATGGCAAAAATTGCTGCAGTATATTGCGCATGATAGAATTATAAAGAACACTTTTCCATGTAAAAGGGACTAGTGCGATAAATCGTTGAAGTCTGATCTACAGGC
The DNA here is from genome assembly GCA_911387685.1 of Dolichovespula media. Lineage (NCBI taxonomy): Eukaryota > Metazoa > Arthropoda > Insecta > Hymenoptera > Vespidae > Dolichovespula > Dolichovespula media. Next base: position 18,325,146 of record OU426851.1, read on the forward strand.
AGCCATCTTATCTGGCAAAACATTAAAGTATTAGATATTGTATCTACAGTAATGCACACATATAAAATTGTATGCTAATATATGCGTATATATATATATATATATATATAGTGTGTGTGTGTGTGTGTGTGTGTGAACGTGTATATATATATATATATATTTATGTATAAAGATAGGATTTGCAAAAAATCTTAAATACTTAATTATCGGTCTAATAAGAAGCAATTTTACTTTTATTTCGTAAATTAAGTAGAACTTTTGTTTAGAAGATAGTTAAAAGGTGGCTTAACATACTTTAATAGTACGAAAGTAATAGTAATAAAGATCAAAAAATAGTAATTAATGAATGTTAATAAAAACAAAATGGGTTATATACATTCATATTTAAAAAGTATGTAAGATATTAAATGCAACAACCTATGAAAGTCTTACTATATGTAAGAAATATCAATGTATTTATATTATGAAGTAACTGAACCACACCAAGAGGATAGGAATTGCTTTTCCCATAATTATACTATATGATGCAGTCATTCATGCGCCATTAATCAGAAAAAGTGTAAAGCGCAATGCAAAGCATCTCTGACAATAAAAATATTACTACAATTACTCTGCATTTTTCTCCATTAATTCGTATATTACATTTCGCGATTATATTTATTATTTAGTATTTCTACTGTCAGAATAATACTAAAATTAAGGCATATGAATATAATATAAATTAATTTTCAACTACTTACCTCGACTTTGATTATATCCAGCCTGCCAACCTGCATAATATGCTGCTTTCTGTTTTCCATGTTCTTCCGCGATCTTTACACTGAGTCTTTCTGAACCACCTTCCGGAATTGTACCATGAAGCTGTGCAATTGCTTCTTGTGCTTCTTCACGTTTGTCAAATCTTTAAAAACAGAGTCATATAATCAATAAAATTAATTGTACTTATTTAAGTTCAATTAAATTTGTAATGGAATTTACAAATATCTTTAAAATCTTCTATGTAAATATCTTTCATAAAAAATACATTAACTAATGAATTTCTAAGTTTTTCCTCTTATGTAAGAAAATCATTAATGCTATTCTATATTCAGTCTATATTCAGTTAGTGACATACTTTTGATACTATTTTCAACAACAAAGCTATTCTATACAACCTGAATTTTCAGTTATATGTATCTCAACAGTTAACTAGGTCAATCGTAAAGACATAAAATTGAAATTATAGTGGTCAAGCCAAAAATCGTATGAAAATACTTTGGCAGAAAATATCTTCTGTATAGTAAATAAATGTGTATTATGTGCAAACTTAGGTTGCATAATGATACAATTAGTCTCATTTCAAACAGCTGTTACTCTTGAATAAGATCCAATTTTCTATATTATCAAATTCACGCATGCATTATAAAAGTTGACTTATACTGCATAAACAGATTTTTTTCAATATGTTAAGTCATAGTAAATAGTATATATTAATGTTATAATTCATAGTATATAATTTTCCATGTATTAGCTCATTAACTCACCTTACAAAGGCTACACCTCTTGGTAAGCCAGTCAATTTATCCTTCAAAATATTTTTTTGCACTATATTTCCAAATTTGCTAAATATATCATCGATCTGACTTTCTGTTATATTTCTGTGAGAAAAAAAATTAAAAAATATTAAACTAAGAACAAGTTCGTATCGTTTTTATAATCCGATAACTATTATTACTACTTGGAACTAATTGAAACATAATTTGTGCATTTAAAACATACCTTGGTAAATTAGTCACGTAGAGATTTGTTTCTTTTATCTCTTCTCCAGAAGGACGTGCAAAGGATACCTTTAACCGCTTATTTTGTACTTGAAGACCATTTAATGTGTTTATAGCAGTAATAGCATCTTCAGCCTTTGTATAATTTACAAAACCGAAACCATAACTGTATCCGGTCTATAAAAGTAAAAAATTAAATAATTATATTAAAGTTGAACATTTTGAGAACAATGTATGCATATATGTGTAACTACTTGACATACTTTGTAATCTTTCATGACACGGCACGATTCAACAGGTCCTATCGTCACGAATAAGCTGTAGAGATCCTTCTCCGTCATACTTTGTGGAAGATAGTTGATAATCAAATTTGTCCGTGGCTCATCATTGCCTTTGGTTTGCTGTTGCGATTGTTGCTGCTGCTGCTGCTGCTGTTGCTGCTGCTGCTGCTCAAGCTGATCGGTCATTTTGTTATACTGTCCAAAATCTTCACCTTGGTTTAGGACTTGGCTCAGACGTCACTGTCAGAGCAACACTACCAATTCCAAAATTCCTGGTTGGGATTGCTGTGTACTCCGACTGATTTAGCCCAGTGAAACCATCGACGGGGTCGGCAAATACAAAAAATATAAACAAATTCATTACTACGTCTTCCCCGTGCAATGCCATGATCGTCGATCGGTCTGTGCCCTTGAATGTTTTTCACTTTCTTAAGTAATTTAAAATAAATAGAAAATAAATGTGCATATGTATGATGGCAGACCTGTGTACAAGAAACAAAAAACAAAGGCAAGTAAGGACCAAACAGAATTAACTGGCATAAATGAAAAAAGAAGCCCAAAATATATTGCACGTTCCTTGCAACGTATGTAAATACAGAGATAAGTTAAAACCTTAATAAAAAAAAAAGAAACTAAATTATCTCATTGTAAATAAACCCTTTATAACTTTTACGAATTTTTATCATATCTCTCATATAACCTATATAACTTATAATTATTAAATGATGAAATAAAAAAAAAAATTACTATTCTGCAATCTTCAGAGAAGGGCTTGGAATGCTTATAATTCAAGCACGAAGAAAGAAGCACGAAAGAACACGGTTCGCGGTACGCTTATGAAGCGACGTAACTATTATCGAATCGATATTATTTAACAACAATGCTCTCGTGTAACGTTAACTATTCCGAACTATATTGTTGAATGAGCTAAAACAAACTCACTCTTAATGTTTATGAAGTTCGCTCGCGCTCGTGCGTTTGGTTCATTAAAAACTCGCAACGTATAAATTTTCATTATGAAAGAAAAAGCAGGAAGGGAAGATAGAAGAAACTCCGAGAAAACGGAAGCTTATCGAAGGGCGCTTTACCGACGTTTACGAATCACCGGACAATTCCTTATACGTTTAATAAGACGTTAAATAAGCGTCTTGTCGTTATGATTTTATAGGTTACGATTGAAGAAAGTAATTGTTTACAATATAATTCTTTGCCCTTATTCCGAAGAACCCCGGAAAAAGCGAATGGCCCGGCGGATTCGTGAATCGACCAAGCTGTCAGGAGGTTGGAAAGAGAAAGAGGGGGGAAAGGGCAATGAAGGGGGATGAAAGGAGGGAAGAAGAGCGCGGGATTGTGACGCATAGAGGAAGAGGGAACAAAGTGAATGTGTGTCTTGTGTGTGAAAAAGAAAGAGAGAGAGAGAGAGAGAGAGAGAGAGAGAGAGAGAGAGAGAGAGAGAGAGAGAGAGAGAGAGAGAGAGATACGTACCACGAAAATGGAGCACCGTTGAAACGATAGAGGGAGCGAAGGAGAAGAGCGAGTAAGATGCTAAAGGTTTTGCCACTCGCAAAGAAGCACGAAACAGTGGTGGATAGTGGTAGAGACGATCCGTCCAAAGCAGCGCACGCTCACTTGTAATCACACACACGTATTTCCAAGGGAATACAACTTAGCGCTCGCGTACAATTATGTAAGCGCCTTTCACCATTGTAGAAACACGCGTCGAAAAATTATCGGTTCACGCGAATTTTACAAGTATAACTGCCGCGTTTTCTTCTCCACGCACTCTCGTCGTACCCGCGCACCACCACGGTCGTAAACGTTACGATGAATAGAGATAGCACGGAAACGGAAGAGAGAAGAAGGGAGGGAGAAAGAGAGAAAGAGAGGAGAGAGAGATAGAGATAGAGAAAGAGAGAAAGAAACTGAGAGAGATTAAGAATGAGAGGGGAAAAAAGAGAGAAAGATAATATAAAGTCGCTCGAAAAAAAGACACTCGGAAGGAAATGATGGAGCACGCGCGAATAATCAAAAGACAATGTAAAGCAACGCGCGTACGTGAACGCACCGAGCCTACACTGAGCCCAGCCCTGACCTACCTCTTTCTCGCTTCCTCGCTTGCTCCTACAGCACCCTCTTGCGGCACGCGGTCTTACCAAATGCTACTACCATCTATATTTCCCCACCCTATCCCCATGCGATACACCGTCGATGCTGCTAACGCATGCGTGTGACCAATCGCGCGCCGTCTTGCGGCAAATCACCATGAAACATATAGAGGGGGTAAAACCGATGAAAACCATCCCGCCTAAAATTCTGCTGCTAACGCATTTATATCTATATCGTTTGGACCTCCTGCCAATTTTCTAGACCTTATTACGTACACCACCAGGCGGATCTTGTAATAAATGGAACGCGACGCAACGACTCGTTTTCCCTACTTTTTTGTTTCCCTCATTTTTTTTTCTTTTTCCTTTTTTCTTTCTTTCTTTCTTTCTTTTGTTATCGAGGCATTATATCGACCGACCAAGAACGTATATTAAACATTTATATTTGTCGTCAACGTCTATCAATTTACTTTATTTGATTTTATAGAGCAACATTAACTATGTACTTTTTCGATCAGTAACACGAGATTTGGGGACAATTATGAAACACGGACATGGATGCCTTTTGAATGTTGGCCAATCATCATGGGAGTACAATAAATTTGTAATTTCGATTGGCAAGATATACGAGATGACCTTCATATTTTAACACCGTTGTTATTTCGGTGGGATCTATTTTTATGAAAGAATTAAAAATCAAGGAACGCCGAGAGTAGAAGAATATTGAGAAATATGATTGGAACTTGTAACGTTGTCGTTCTTATGAAAACTATTGCTATACTTGTTCGTAAAATTAATGATGATAAAATCATTGGGAACAAATTTCTCATTTTATATCACGGCTACGAATTGGAATTTTTATGAAACCCAAATTCTTATATGGAAACGCTATACGTACATATGAAACAGTATAAATGATAGTAAGAGATAAAAAAAAAATTAAATAATCAATACGATACTCTTTCTACACTTTCCATATATATTTTCTTACCGCGTAAGATGAAATTAATTTTGATTTTTTTTTCTTTTCTTTTTGTTATATTCTATATCTAGCCTAACCCAAAAAAACATACCTCGATATTATGCTCCAGGAAAAAACAGCGATCATTGCAATAATCGCTTCACACTTTGTATATTATTCACCTATTTAAAAAGTTTCCTTGTGCTTCGTCTTTTACTTTTCGATATTTTCGTGAAAATGAAGGAACGAGGAAGCTGTACGTATCGTGTTCGTAATGGACGACAGTCATTGCATCCATCGTCTTTTGTTTCATGTTACACAAGGTCGCTCGAGCAACAACTGCGCATAGTAATAAAAAGAAATTGTTTCAGATCGATCGTATATCGAAAATTACGTATCCTCCTAGAACTTATTTAAAAAAATAATATATAACACACGAATGCATTTCTGCTTATTCGATATTAAGACGAATTAAACGTGCTCTTAATATTGCAATATTCTCATTAATGAACTAACTACATTGATATCATATCATATACGATAAATAATTTATTATCGATTAAAAAGATCGATAGAATCAACGATATTGATTATCGTATTAACAATAAATTTTCCTAATCATAATCTAAATCTAAATATTTGAATTATTATTACATATATATATGTATATATATATATATATATATATATGTATGTATGTATTTTTACAGAAACACATACATACAGATTAAAAAAACTTCAAATCTTCGATCATTTTGTATCCTTTTCTCTTTTATCTTTTGATTCTTTCAACTACTATTATTTTATCGTTTCGAGCTTATCTTTTAGAAGAATATCGTATGGTATTAACAATAGATTAAGTAAAGTTACGTTCTTTGTAGAAAATACATTTATAAACTTTAATCTAAGCTTTGACACAAGCAGTTTATCGAAGATCCGTTACATTAACAAGTAATGTCCTATATCGTAAAAATAACTTTACACTTTCATTGGTTTTCTCGCATATTATTACACTCTAAGCTTATACACACATATATATATAATATTATGTATATAAAATTATACATATATATATATATATATATATATATATATATATATATATATATATATATATATATAAACGGACGGAGAATGTAATTATCGTTAAATACTCGATGCAAAATTTATAAAAAGAAAAGAAATAACGAAAATGTAAATAAGAAAAATTCTCAAATGATAACATCAATAATTGTTGAAGGGATCTAGGAAAGTATCATACATACATGTATATATCGGATCTCCGCATTGCGCTATTACGACGCTATCGTCCTTCTGTACACCTTTATATGCATCAGCTATTCATAGATATCGAATAGTGCTCTCGAAAATCTAAGTTTACATATTCCATACTACGTTCTTAGTTTATATATATATATATATATATATATATATATATATATATATTTGTTTTTTTTTCTTCGTTAAGAATCATCTATGTTAATAATAAATATATCGATCATAAATGTTTGTACTTGGAAAAAAAATTAATTAATAAATTGCCTCAGAATACAAGATGGTTACTGATCGTTTTGATCAGTAATTAAAAATTTTGTTTCAATTTTTCGATTAAAAGAAAATGTATATGTATATATATATATATATATATATATATAAGAAAATTTAACGAAATACTTGATACATGAGCATTATTTATCTCAAAATTTATTAGGCGTCTCCCAGTTTTGATCATTATAATTTTTTTATGACACAAAATTGGTCGATTCCCGTTGTTAAAAGAATTAAAAGATGTTACGTATTTTATTAGTAATTGAGCTGATTTTCTCTCTCTCTCTCTCTCTCTCTCTCTCTCTTTCACTTTTAGATTACCTCGATGTCGCATTTTGGTCAAGAGCTCTTTCACGACTGCGTCGACTGATGCGCACGTGCATATTGGTTATAAATGATATCACGAAATATGTTTTTGGTCGTTATTATGCTGGTTAGCTTGTTAGCACATGTATATTGTTTCTTAAAAAAAAAAAAGAAAAAAAAATTATATTTACATTTCAAAAAAATTTCTTTTCAGTTCTTTTTTGAATCAATCTAACAAGTGTTCTATTTTTATACGTATAGAACATTTGTATTAAGTGCTTATTAATGTCACAAATACAGATTGATTGTGATTTTTTTTTTCATGTGATTTATAAATTCTCATATTTTGATGTTATGGTTAAACGAATCTGTTTTCTATAAAATGGAAATAATGACAAAACGTTGGCAACGCTAAAAAAAGATGAATATATTTGTACCATCTTAATGATTTGTTTGAATAATCTAATTTTAAGGAGATTGTGATTAATAAATGTTATTTTAATAAAAAGATTGCGATCTATTTCCGTTTTTGTTTCACATTGCAAGCATAATCATTATAAATACATATAAAAAGGTAGAAATATCTTCTATAAAATATTTCAGAATAAAAGGATGAAAATAATGAACATGTGTGAATAGGTATTAAATAATATTAATTCCCATTATAAAATGATTATTAGCATGATCATAGAATAGATAAATAGCTGCATTATTATTCACTAGAATAAAATAAATTAAGTGCTTAGTTGTACTAAATGTGCGTTTCTTGATGTGTTTCTTAGAAGGCAAGGAAGTTATAACATGATAGCCCCAAAAATAATGCTTTATCTTAGCACGGAGAATCCTTTGGCTCTTACAAAGCTGAACGGCCTGCATTGTATCTGACGTGAATGATTTTCTGGCGACTCTTGTACCGTCATAACATCATTCTCTTTATTCCAACCACGCTTAGGAGATTCAATACCAAAAGGACTGTATAGTTTCGTTGGTGTACGTCCTAATAATTGGCGAGAACGTGACTGTGGAGTTTGCATTTTACAATTGCTGCCAGGAGATTGTTGTTCTTCCAATCTCTGGCGTCTTCGTGTTGAGCTTCTAAATTTCTATATAATAAAAAATCAATAAATATTATAATCAATCTATATGCAAAAAGAAATATATATATATATATATATATATATATATACACACACATATATATATATACATATATATATATACACCTCATATATAATATACTAACTTGTGAAATTGTACCAAACGTTGTTCTTACTGTTGATATGGTTTTGGATAATCTTTCTGCTCCATTTCGAAAAGCACGTCTAGAATCAGCGGATACATTTCCAAGACTCAAATTGTTCCAACCACGTTCTGTGATATCTTTCTCTTTAGTAGCTTTCTGTTTGGAAGACTCATTAGATTTTTCTTTGTCGAAACGATCTTGAAGACGTTGTCTTAAGTTTTTCGAAGTACGTATCAATTCCGGTGAATTTCTGACACTTAAAACTTCACGATGGAACGTGAACGAGACGCTACGCGAATCAGGACGCATCTTAGAGATATTTAAATTTTCTTCTGTCTCGTTATATTTCTCCTTGAATTAAATCGAAAATTGTATTTTTCTCTGTTAAATCGTTATATTATTTCACTAATGATTTGGTTAATATATGTAGCTGTCAAGAGATATACTTTGAACATCCGCATTCTATCTCCGAAACGAAGCGTCGTCGGTATTCGTTGCTAACCGTTGCTACTGACAAAACACGAATAGATGCAGACTATGTATTCGTACCTCGATACAATTCTCGCATATCTCGAAAGTACAAAATAAGTAGTTCGTGTTAACATATATTTTCTCAACTTTTTCATCTACATTGTACCTTATTTATCTACTTTTTATTCATTGTTATATTTATTTATTCGATTATTAAATGAATTTTCACGATTAGAGAAATCTCTCACGGTCGATATTGTATTGAATTTTCCGCTTTCTCGAGTAATCGAAAGTCAAGTTTAATAAGATGGCGTTAGCTCCTCTTATCTCAACAACGAGAGGTTGTTCGTTGCTATTTACATTTGCAAGTATTGCAACAAACAAAATGCCACGAAATTTATACACACGACAAATACATCGAATATTTAAGATATCAAAGAACTATATTTTCCTTTGATAATTTATTATAGTGATCATTTACGTAGTTTAATGTGTAATGTATTGCATTTTTGATTTAAGATTCAGTTTAAGATCAAACTACGTATGTGTTCGAGTGAATAAACAGTGGATATTATGAACAATTGGAATGTATATTTTTATAAAGTGTTAATGACATTTCGTAATAAGGATATCAATATTTTTCTTATCGCATTAAACACATAAAATAAGAAGTGTCCGAAAATAGCCGCCTAAATAATACGAAATTAAATATATAACCTCAAAATGAGTTACAATAAGAAAGTATCATATTTTTACAATCCGGATGTGGGAAATTTTCACTATGGTCCTGGACACCCAATGAAACCTCATAGATTGTCTGTAATTCATAGTTTAGTCCTTAATTATGGTTTACACAAAAAAATGCAAATTTACCGCCCTTATCGTGCGAGTACTCACGATATGTGCCGGTTTCATTCTGACGAATACGTGGAGTTTTTACAAAGAGTAACGCCACAAAATTTACAAGGATATACAAAATATCTTAGTCACTTTAACGTGGGAGATGACTGTCCCGTTTTTGAAGGACTCTTTGATTTTTGTTCTATGTATACTGGGGCATCATTAGAAGGAGCTACAAAATTAAATAATAATTGTTGTGACATTGCAATCAATTGGAGCGGAGGTTTACACCATGCTAAGAAATTTGAAGCTTCAGGCTTTTGTTATATAAATGATATTGTAATTGCAATTTTAGAATTATTAAAATATCATGCTAGAGTATTATATATAGATATTGACGTCCATCATGGAGATGGTGTACAAGAAGCATTTTATCTTACCGACAGAGTTATGACAGTTTCTTTTCACAAGTATGGCAATTATTTCTTTCCTGGGACAGGAGATATGTATGAAATAGGAGCAGAGAGTGGTAGATATTATTCTGTAAATGTACCTTTGAAAGAAGGTATAGATGATACGTCTTATGTACAAGTATTCAAACCTGTTATCTCACATGTGATGGAGTTCTTCCAACCTACCGCAATTGTATTACAATGTGGAGCAGATTCTTTAGCGAATGATAGGCTCGGATGTTTCAGTTTAAGTACAAAAGGTCATGGAGAATGCGTCAAATTTGTTAGAGACTTACATGTACCTTTACTTACCGTTGGTGGGGGTGGTTATACCCTTCGTAATGTGGCACGTTGTTGGACATATGAAACATCTTTACTTGTCGATGAACAGATCAGCAATGAATTACCTTATACTGAATACTTAGAATATTTTGCACCAGACTTTACATTGCATCCTGAAGTTGTCACTAGACAAGATAATGCAAATAGTAAACAGTATTTAGAGGCAATAACTAGACATGTTTATGATAATTTAAAAATGGTTCAACATTCGCCAAGTGTTCAAATGCAAGACGTTCCATGTGATGCATTACCGCCAGAAGAAGAGAGACAACCGGAACCAGATCCTGATTCTAGACAAAATGTACAAGACACGGATAAAATTATCGAGCCAGCTAATGAATATTATTCGGGTGATAAAGATCAAGATAAAATGGATGTAAGCGAAACATGATGAAGACAAAAGAAATCAAATTTTTCAAACGAATAAAAAAGACAACCTCGATTTTGATGCTTGTTGATGATTTTTTTTAAATCAAAGATTCCATATAATCAGTTACAATAAATATACTAAATAAAATCAATTATAACAACTGAAAAACTTCAGATTATCATATATTGTAATATAGTCACATATTGTCTCTTTGTAAATATTGTTTTGATCATACAATCTAATATACTTATTTTTAGCTATCTAACGACTGTATCATAAAATGATTAAATTATATCTTTTACGTAAATGAATGATATTTTTCTTTGTCGCAAATAATATTGGAAAGTAAAAAAAGAAGTTTTTTAAATATCCATATATCAGGCAAGTTTATTGTTTTATATCAGACAGCATATTGTCTATATTAATGTAACAACGACGACAAGGACGATATTAATATTAGCGCTAATAATAAGAGCAATAACGATAACGTCTGTATCTCTGTATCGGGGCTACCTTCCTATATCACAGAGAACTTAGCCTTTAATCATCTTTTTACCTATCTCATTCAGTAAAATAGAACATAAACAATCTCTTCTAATAATATGCTGCTTTGCTTCATAGTAGACTAAACATGACTAATGCAATAAATTAGATATCTTAAATTAAGGCGCTTAGTTCTGTACATCGTTCGTAAACTTTACAAAAGTATCTCGAAAAATAATCCAAGTACAAAAATACAGTATGAGGAACGCAAATACTTGACATTTATTATTTGCAAATATGCAAGATTCTACGATGTGAACATGCATTTTCATATATGCAATGCATACCATATTGCAATGTGTATAGCATAATTCTGCCAAAAAGACACTGCAAAGCATAGTTATATTTATTATAAAAAGTCGTGAAGTTCGCATTTAATTTTATACTATATCTTTCCTTTTATATATGTATGTGTGTGTGTGTATATATATATATATATATATAAAAGGTATTGTTTTATACTTTCATCAGATTTAAATATCCATTTCTTGGTTTTACTATACATAGTATGTATGCGTACACGTGTGTAAATAAGTTTTCAGTCTCATGATAAAAGCAATTCCATTTGGTGTGTAGTCTTCCATCGAATTCTCTGTATGCTTCAATAGATCCTTTCACATAAAGCTATATATACAGTATAGGCAGTGCTCTAATCCAGCAATAATCAAAAATTTGTATAAAATCGTTTCTTGCAGAATTTAGTTGACTAGATGCCGTTGTTCTTGATCACTCAAATAAGTGTAAGAGGATTCAATGGGAAGGATGATATAGCTTAATCTTCGATAATGACCACGATTACGTTTCAAAATGTTTATAAATACTAGTCACATATGTCATGACTTGTTGCCAATCGGGTCGTTCCAGTTGACACATTTCTCCTATATTCTGTGAAGAAAGTAGATTTATGATTATTACTAATTGATCAATTATTTCATACTTACATTTTCTTTATCTCATTACATTAATTATAAATCGATAAAGTTTATATATATGTATATCCACACACGCACGCACGCACGCACGCACGCACGCGACACACATACGCGCACGAACACTTGTTTTACTCACCAAGGTTGTAGGTATGCCAACACTTTCAGCAGCAGAGAATGCAATGGAAAAATTTTTTCGTTTTTCAGCAGGTGTTAAAGTATCATATGGTACTTTATATGGAAGATAAGAATGAAGGATAGCGCAAAGAGCTAAGCCATCGTTCCAAGAGCTGCTAAAATTAGTTATATCGATATTTCGATAACCTAATGTCTTGTTTTGACACCATTTAAGTAATGCATTTCTCTTAGAACCGCCATTCTTGATCAAACCACAAAGAGGATCTTTACGTTCTGACAAATCTGTCACACTATTTCGACGAACAAAATCAATAGCCTTGACATTTAGTGCAGCAGAATCCAAAAGTTCACCAGGACTTAAAACCACGGGTACTGCTGACTTTGTTTCTGTGTTAGGAAGTGGAAGATAAGATGGCTGAGTAAAGTAAGTTTATCAAACTTTATTTGTTACATGTAACAAAGCTATATCTTATATGATATGATATATATGTGTGTATGTGTATATATATATATATATATAAGCGGTAAAGAATTGAAATAATAGAATGCAGAATATGATGATTCCGATGAAATACCAATATTTTTACATTCAGAACTACCAATAGAACAACACAGGGAATGACAACATAAATAATGATCAAATCACCTTTATTTATATGAAAATAATGAGTGACAGACATGCGATTACGTGATATATTCAAGCGCAGAAAAAAATGAGATATGCGTGTCTTCCTTTTTTTTTCTAAATTAAAGGTTACCATTTGCAGCTTAAGTAACATATAAAGCCAAATCCTCCATGATTAGGATTTACATCCTAAAGATTTATATTTTTCAAATGACTACTGATACATATAAAAAAAAAATTGTTTTCTAAATATTATCTAAACACACAAGTAATGAAGAATATATAAAAGAGGATTCAGAGAAGCATAAGTATTAGATTATGTAATGAAAGCAATTTTATGAATTAAAAAGCAACTTATGCCCACTATAATAGGACTTGTATGGTAAATTACCTGATAATGGTTTCCTATTTATTGCCGCCTGTGTTTTATTATTATTTGGTGAATTTGACGTACAGATTAAGTTGTTTATTTGTTGCTGATCTCTGAGAGGAGACTTCAGTGTCATTATATCATTTGTTCCTATAGAATTCAAAGACGATGTTGAACTGCTACGACTTCCCGGACCTAATAGAAAATAAATAATATGTACAATGTGTGCGAGAATAATAGAAATAATATACACAACACATATATTAAACGTACCAGCTTTAGCTTGTTTTGTAGCATTTTCAATACTTTCTATTAAACACTTAACAGATAATCTGGAATCTTGGCGTGAAATATTAGCCTTTCGTCGTGCAGCCATTTCCTGTTGTACACTTGTTAAAACACATTGTTGTGTTTCCGTTGGTGTACTCGCTGGCCTTGCAGGTGGTGGTTGTACAACTTTCTGATTTGCTGAAAAATCGATCGGATCTATTCAAAAATATTCGTTAATTACAACATGTTTCAAATTTATATAAACAAAACAAAGCAACAAGCAAAACAAATATATGTATGAAATAATATAAAGCGCAAATAATAAATTGTTTGTGGAGGGGAGGAAAAGAAAAAATAAAATAAAATAAAATAAATTAATATAATCGTAACATTTTTTAATAAATCCCAAGACACCTAAAAAATTGTATTTTTGAGGGATAAAAACATAAAGCAAGTATTTTTCAAAACATAATAATCCAAAACACAAAAAGCTAACAACGATAGGTGGATCGAAAAGGATTAGACATATAACTTGAAAACCTAGAAATACATTTGGGGCTAGCATATAAGATATTAAACTTTCTGTATTCTTGACTAGCTTTATAAACGAGGACAGACAATGGGTCGAAGTTTGCAGTACAAGCAGTCAATCATTGTTCCACACTAGTAGCGACTTACGGTCGCAAGTTTTTCCTGTTAACGAACGTCGACCTGCTCTCAGTTCCACATCTTCTATGATAGTCTCAAATTTGTCTCTCAAGGATGTTGTACGGCCTATTGCTCGATCTTTGCATAGCAAGGCAAAATTAGTATCGTTTTGTGAGACTTCAGGCACAATATTCGTACTATAATTGTCATTGTTCACTGGTACTTTTCTAGCAACATGACTATTACTAACTTGCATCTTTTTATCTTCTATATTGTAATCCGTTTGCAAATTCATTCTTAAAAATTTCAAACGTTTCAAACGATTAGCTTCACATAAAGCTAGATATCTGTCACTTTGTAAATCGTTATATTTGGGTATGTCTTTAAATGATTTGTTTAGCATTCTAGTAGGAGAAAATTGTTCTGATATTTGAGTCCTGTCTCTTAAAGTATAGGTTGAAGATCTATTCGATGTGTACGATGGTGTTATAGAATGCATCGTGTTGCAAACAGGAGATATAGGAATATGCTTTATAGAAGACATAGATGGATAAGAATTACGTTTTTCTAAATAATTATGTTTTGAATATTGAAAAGATTTAGATTTGTTAGATTCATAAATTGCTTTTCCTGTCCTTTTTCTTTGAGAATTCAAAGAATCTGAATCTTTCAATTGATCCCTTTCTAAATGAAATTTAATAGAAATATTGTTTGAACTGTAATTGGCATCTTTACTTTTTATGGTATTTTTAGTTATTTTTGCCTTTACATCGATATTTCTTTGTTTGTAAATTGAAGTATGCGTATCTGCATCATGTGCCGAATGATAATTACGTTTTGTAGGAGATTGTTCATTGTCGTTAACAGAAATACAATTTTGTTTTTTATTATCTGTAGTAGTTCGATTATTATTGGAAGATTCTTCTTTTGTCACTTTACTTTTCGTTTCATAGTCAATAATCGGAAGAGATTCGTAACTTCTATGAGTTTGAATAATATCATTATTATCAATAATTCTATAGGAATCAAGATTGTCTAACGACGTAGAAAAATTCTTATGTCGTAAATAATAATTAGTCATATTCAATTTTGGTTTATACTGTATGTTATCCAAAAGAGAGTCAACTATTTCACTACTCGGTTTTGATTCATATCTTTTTAAAAATAATCGTTTCTTTTTATCGTTCAAGTAAACAGATTCTTTCGTTGAATTATTTGCTTCGGGAAGCTGATGCAAGGATTTTTCTTTATCAGCTGATGTAAAAATATCTTTGGTCACTGTTGTTTTGCATATTATTGGATCCTCCAAAGGAGATTTTTCACTTGTTATTTCTGAGATTAAATTTGTATCTGCTCCATTAAGAATTTTATTTTCACTTTTTTGCAATAATTTGCTCATCTCAGGATCTACCTCAAATTTGAGATCATTCATTGAACTGTCAATGTCAGAAAATACATAATTCTTTGGTACAAAAAATCTACTGTTTGAAATATTGATACCGTAAGAATTTGTATCATTACTTTGAATTCCCTTGATATTTTTTAGTAGAGAGCTTTTAGAAGTTGCATTTTTATCTATATTAGGTGAGCTGGGAATATAAAGTTTACGATTACTATTCTCATTCTCTAGAGTTCTTTCTAAATCTATATCTATGCTATTATTTATCTCTGAATATAATTCATTCTGTTGGATATTTACAGATTGTTTGGTAGATAATTTTTCAGATACTTCATTGACGTTTTCTTTTGTCGGATCTATGATCTTACTTTCTAATATAGTTAGTCTCATACTCGTATCAGGACTTCTAGTTTTTGGCGTAGAAGCTGGACAAAATTCAATCTCTTTACCAGACATTAATTTTTCATCTACTTTAATTACTTCTTTGACAGAGCACGGATTATCTAGATCTGTTTCATCTTTCGATAACTCTGTAATATCTTGTTCCTTTGTTTTATTAATAGGAGCGAGTTCGTTATGTTTACTTGTTATCTTGTATGAATTTTTTTTGATTATCGTTTTAAAAAAATTAGTAGGTGTTATGTGCCGCCTTATCTCACGAGGACGTTTTGTAATAGTACGTCCACGTTTCAAAATAATGCTAGTCGGTTTTCGTTTATTTCTGCTAGTAGTATCAAATATTTTATTGTCGGACACTGTGGTATTGCCTAATAGTGAGTAGACGTAAAAAAAAAAAAAAATGAAAAAAAAAGAAAGGAAAAGAAGCAATAAATTAATAATATATAACCAATATATAACTTCTGATTATATAAAGGAATAGAAGAATTTTTTCCTTGTGCGATTGGTGTTTCGTATTTATCCGAAATTTAATTTGAGGTATATACATTATACTATATGTTACATTCAAATATAATATTTGAAGAATTAAAGGTATTTCTCTTACCTTTATTAAGTTTATCTAGCTGAGCCTCTAATGATCTCAATTTATCTCTTTGCGCTTTGTTTTCCAATACTACACGTTCTAATTCGCTCTGGGCCTCAGTTTTAAAGTCGTTCGCAACTCTAACGGTCATAAGTAGATCCGTCTGGAATTGTTCCCACTCAGCACTTTCTTCTTGTCTCAATCTACGTTCCTCAGCTAAAGCACGTTCCAACTCGTATTGATGAGTTTGTGCTTCCCTTTCCCTTCTTTGTGCTTCGCTAAGAGCAGCCTTCAATTCTCTTTTATCTTCTAGATGTCGTTGACATTGTGTTTGTAATTCTGCCAAAGAATCTCTTACTAGTTGTAATTCCGTACTGACCGAAAGTCGTTCGTCTTTCAATTGATTTAATCTATATTCCAAGTCATCAATAGCTGATTTAGCATTATTTCGAGCAACCTATAAATTTATTCATGGCGTGCTATAAATTTCCTATTTATATTTATTAACGCAAATTATGTAATTTTTCTTTTTTCTTTTTTTTTTAAACGACACTACTGAAAACATTACCTTGTATTCTTCTTGAAGTTGAGAATATTGATCTCTAAGACGATCATGATCACAATGCGAACGTGCCAGTTGTTCTTGCAAGGCTGCAGCTTGCGTTTCTAACGTATCTTTTTCGCGTCTTGCGGCATCTAACAATTCATCAGCCTCACTTTTACTTTCTACTTGTCTTGACTGCTCTAATTCTTCGATCTTAGCTCTAGCATTATCCAGCAAGGTAGCTAATCTGCTAATTTCTATACTTCTGTTCGCACCTTCCTGACGTGCTTCTGCTAATTCAACATCCAATTGTTTACGTTCTATATTGACTGTTTCTATAGTTGATTCAAGCAAATGGACACATTTTCTTAATCTTTCTGCTTCCGTAGCATTAGCATCGGCAGTCGTCCTTAAATTTTTCAGTTCCGACGTTAATTCTTCTTGCTTCTGAAGTAGAGCCTCTCGTTCTTCTTGAGCACTCTGAAACAGGAAAAATATATAATAACGTATCGATCAATATTTAGAATAATTTTATGATTATATAATTTTATATATATATTTACTTTCAATAAGTCAACTAATTTTTGTTCTCTTTCTGTGTTATAACCTTTAGACGATTCTTGAGGTTGTTCTTCTCTTAATAAAAGTCCTTGTAAAGTATCAACTTTTGATCTGGAATCTTCCAGCTTTTCTGTTTGTCGACATAATGATTCCAAAAGTACACCTTTCTCTTCTGTTAATCTTTCATTGTCAGCTTGTAGTTCCGTTAATTGAGCCTATATTAAATTAACACATTGTAATATATTTTGTGATACATTTTTTGGGTTATATTTTTGAAAATTACAGATCATACATACTTGTAAATCACTCAATTCTTGAATAGTTGCCTGTAATTCTTCATTAGTGGAATAATGAGTTTCTTCCATTTGTAATATTCTGTCTTGAAGACAAGCCACTGAAACTTCGGATATAGAGCTAGAGGAATGTTTATCCCAATCCGGAGTAGTGCATTGCGCACTGTCTTGCGGTAGATTTGCATTTGGTGTACAGCTATCATCTTGAGGTATAGCAATCGAAGCTGGCGCAGAATTATGAAGCCTTGATGCATCTAATAGCAGCTGTTGCTTCTCTGAATCAGATAACGGAGAATGAGCTACATTCCTAAGACGAGCTCGAAGAGCTTCATTCTCTTCTGCAAGACGATCTAACTCCAGACTATGCTGCTCCTGTAATCAATACATATTAACTATATAACAGAAGCTAAAAATCTCTATCAGACAGCTATGAAACGTCTTAGAAATCGATTTGAAATGTTTTTGGTAAGTTTTTATTTCATAAAATCTTCATATATTTATCGTAAATTATAGAAAAACGTTGAATATTTAATTTTAAACCAATGATACAAGGAAAATAGAAAACTGTGTACATCTGATCGTTGCTGAAAATGTGAAAAAAAAGAATTGATTTTACATAGCCACAGTAATGATAAAAATTAGTTAAAATGCACAATAAAATATATATTAAAATTTATTTAATTTTTACAATAATAGCATAGATAACTGTCAATCTTGGAGGTTAGGTTCCATGCGTTATTATCTATCTTCTTTTTTCTGAATGCCAATCGAATCGAAGTACAAATTAAGATTGAAACCATGTAATAGTCTGGTAGAAAACGATTGTAAATGTTACCGTCGGTGCGGAAAAGCAACGTTTTTTCATATCTCGTTCTCTGTTACTCGCGTTCAGAAGCTTTTTCTCTTCGTAAACATCCCCGCATTTTACGCCCTCTGCTTGTCCTCTAATAAGCCTTACTTTCTCGCTATCCGTTATATTTCAGCGGACCGTTAAATTATCGGGCCCGTTGAGAATAAAAAAAATAAGATGCGAGGCTTACACGCGATCCTGGATATTTTCAACGATTATCATTCACGTATAAACGATTTAGAAAACGTATTGCAACGAAGGTTTCTCGATATCTCTTATTTTTGTCTAATCAAATTTTAATTTTCAATACGTCGACATTCCTAGAAAATTTCGGCGTTTTTAAATACAACGAAAATTACCGGAACGGATTATACGTTAACGGTCTATCGCAAAATAATTTGAAGCCTGTTAAAAAGATAATTACAATCGTTTTAATCGTACCGGAAATATAAATATCAGCTAAATAAAATGAACGGATCAATTTTAACGTGGATACGATTTATTAATTTATTTATTTTTTTTTTATTTCAGCAAAGATTCAATAGATATCAAGAGACTTACCAAAATTTTTAAGTGGGTCAAGACCTACTTTCGATAAACGATAATTTTTCGCGAGTCATTCCTAATGAACTTCTTTTAAAATGAACATGTACACCATATATCATATTTTAATATTTAACGCGATATCTATATATCGAAAATCTCTCTGATGGATCCATTATTTATCAAATCGAGGCTTCGTAAAAATCAGTGCGTTTCAGTTATGTTCCAATTATATTTTAACAAATCGCCATGTCACAGAGAAATATCTGGGTCAGTTGAAATTACGGTTAATGGTATAATTGTTCTACCGAATTCGACGAATTTATGTAACTTATTACACGGTTAGTAAAGATGAAAAAAAGGAAAAAAAGAAAAACAAGAAATAATGAAATCTTTTGAACGAGTAGAGAGATGTTATTGGGAATAATGATCTGATATAATGAATCTATTTCTCATTAATCATTTATCATTTATATTCAGATTGATCATATCATTTGTAATGATGTAATAGTTCTAATGTAATACATCGATCTTTCACGATCACACACGTATACTATATATACATACATAAGTGTGTATCTGGTACACCGTGTATGTTTTCCTTGTAAGGTCGGCGACGTTATGCAAGGGGTGGGGATGACGAGGGAGTAAAGAAAGGGAGAAGAAACGAAGAACCAACACGTGAGTAAATTTCGTTTGAACCACGTGATCGTTATCAAGACAATATTGGTTGTTATTATACGAACGGAGGAAGAAAAAAATAAATACACGATGTATAATAAATTATAAACAAAAAAAAAAAACACCATATCGATCGCGATTTTATCGAAGAAGTTGTATTCGACGTTTTTACGATGACACTTTCTTGTTACTCTTAACGATCCTGTTCACGTTTAATTACAACAGGCGACTATAATAATGAAAATCGCTAACGCTACTTTCACGTCGGCAACATTAATTAATCCTAATTAATTCGTCAACATCCGTCACTGTCCTCGTGACTTTCACCAAAGCTCGTCTCGATCAATTTCTATATTTTATTTTATTTTTTCTTCTTCTTTAGTTCGTACTATGTACCTTTGGACTCGAGAAACCTTTCGAGAAGAAATGAGAATGAAAATTTAAACGATCAATATATAAACTTTTCTAACATGTAAAGGCTAGATGTTATTAACCAAAAAAAAACGAACCAAATCTCCAAGATTCTTACCCAAAGACGTTTTTACAATTATTGGATATAGAAAATTGTTATAACTGTAGAAATTATCAGTAAATATATATATATATATATATATATATATATATATATATATATATAAACAAAAACAAATACATAAATAACTAAGCGCGTTTTTTGATTTGTTAAGGTAGTGCGATTTTCAAATCGCAATCCCATCAAGAAGGGAATCCAAGACCTTTCGAGGGAAAACATACTTGTGATCGAAAGATTGTAATAGCATCTTAAGTTCATTGAAATCAAAATCTTTAAGCCTAAATCCCGATAACCGTTTCACGAAGAATTTCTTTTTTTTTTTTATTTTTTTATTTTTTTTATAATTCAAAAACTGTCGTTGCAAGAGCGATGAAAAATACGACAATATAAAATAGAAATGTTTAAACGTGCAAAGTTACCTTGAGAGACGCGAGCTCAGTTTTCAGGTCGTGTAAGGATTGAGCGTCGGTAGTTGCTTCCCTTAGGTTTGCCTCGAGCCTGGCACGATCCTTTCGTAAGATCTCGATCTCCCGTTCCAGCTCCTGCATCCTGGACCCCTTAGCGGGTCCCTTCTGATGCTGTTGCTGATTCTTGGCGTTGCTCTTGGGAACCTCTTTACCGATCGAGCTCCAGTTTTCCGTCGATAAGCTCTCAGTTTTTGTTTCGAGCGAGGAGGCGCTCGGGGCCTGACGCAGGGGGACCTGTTGCTGTTGTGGCTGTTGTGGGCCCTGCGTCGACTGTTGTTGTTGTTGTTGTTGTTGCTGCTGCTGCTGCTGCTGCTGATGTTGTTGCTGCTGCTGCTGCTGCTGCTGGCTTTGCTGTCCTCTGCGAAACAGCGATTTGAACTTCATCATGGTCGATTACTATGGGCACTCTCGATTCTCAAGTTCTTTCTCGAAAGATTAAGACACATTATTTTCAATGATGACTCGGAGAGAGGACCTTCGTTGTTCCTCCCCCCTCCCCCCCTTCTCCTTGAGCAAGGAAGCAAGGAAGCTCCTTGATGCACAAGGGCCTGAAATCCCCTCCAGGCTCCGTACAATTTTCCCTGTTCAAATGAAATAACGTTTCTTTACTGTTCTTTTCTCTCTTTCTCTCCCTCCCTCCCTCCCGACTCTTTTTCTCTCAGGCACAGTGTTGTGTTGTCACTTGCCGATTCTTGACTGAACGGACCGGGCCGACGTAGACAAACCTCACTCGAGGATAATCCTCGATAGTTTTCGAGGTTAATGCAATCTCGACGTTTAATAATATCATCGCCGAAGATTGAATAATCTTCTTCTTTGTTTCTTTTCTTTTCTTTTTTTTTTCTTTTTATCGAAATATATAGATGTCGGGTGACACAAAGTGTCCTTGGTTCACCTGTTCCGTAGCAAACATCTCATGAAGTTTCTTTTTTTTTTATTATTAAACGGAAACGTAAAGCGTGTTATAATAATGACAGCGACCCAGACCCACTGTCGTCGTGTCGTCCTCCTCCTCGACGTCGTCGTCGTCGTCGTCGTTGTCGACACGATCACAGGCGACGTTACACGAGGCTGAGGATCGCCTCTCGCATCGCGTGCCACGAGCCAAGAGAAGAATTCGAAGATTCGTGCTCGAGGCACGACCTCGAGCCACTTTTTTCCAAAGCGAAAGAGAGGAGCTGCCTCTTTGGCCTTTCGTATGCTCTATGTGCTATCGTCTTTTTTTAAATATATATATATATATATTTTCTTTTTTTATCCTTCACTCTTTTCAAAGCGTTTCACACGAGTGTAACTTTTCTTAAAAGGTCCACGGTCGGTCGTCGCATCATCCTGTCGTCAGTCACCGACGAGTACCACTTGTTGCACGCGTAACAACAGCCTCGATCGGCCGAACGTCTCCACTATAGTTTGAGGTGAATGCAAACGCATTCTCGCGCACCTTTCTTTTTATCTATCTATCTATTTATCTATTTATCTATATATCAATCTATCTATCTATCCATCAATGCATCCAATCCCATCTATCCATCCATTCATCCTATCTATCCCCATCCATCCCATCCATCCATCCATCGATCGATCGATCTATCTATCTATCTATCTATCAATCCTAACGAAAACGATTTCATCCTTTCGATCGTCCTCGTACACGAAGATCAGGATGGACGTTCGAGAATGATTTGAAAAAACGATAATCGACAAAAGTTTTCCTTTCCTTCGTTTGCAGGTGTGTTGTGTGCGTTCGCCTTTTACCTGCCGCTGTGTTCTTGCCTCGAGCAAGAACGGCTCGCCGGGAATAGGTAAAGAAAATGAAGGAATATCAAAGAAAATGAAAAAACAAGGAAAGGAAAGTATATATATATATATATAAAAAAAAACAAAAACAAAAACAAAAACAAAAAAAAAGAAAGAAAGAATAGAAGATAAGAGCAAAAAATAGTCGCGTTGCAAGAGAGAAAAAAGGAAAAAAAAATAAATAACGAAAAGGACGAATTACAGACACACACCGATCGACGGTGCGTCGGGTACTGAACGCCACTCAGCGGCCCTGCCCCCACCATTCGCTCTCCTTACCCCCACCAGAGCGCTATGTACCATCAACGGGCTCGTTTCTTCGGACCCGAGCGGGGCCGAAGGGCCACGGACTTGAAAAATGGGCTCTCAGTGTGCTTCTCTCTCTCTCTCCTCTCTCTCTCTCTCTCTCTCTCTCTTGTCTATCGTACGAAAGGGATCTCTCTTTCTTCTTCGACTTGATAACGATCTTCCATCTCGCCCTTCTACCTCCCACCCCTCCTCATCACCCATCTCCCACCTCCCACCTCAACCCGGAAAAAATGTCAACGATTAAATCGCTACTTCTTTTTTTCTTCTTCTTTTCTTTCTTTTTTCGAGTAATCCTTATCGTTCGTGTATTAGGTAGGAAAACGAAGAGATATCGCATCGTGGCGCATGAGATAAGCTCTCGTTGAGATAAGCAAAGATATTTCTCGAGGATATAACATTGATCGGTTCAACGGATTTGATTGGAAAGCGGTGCTTCGGAATTGCCTTTATACGGGAAATGCATTCTCCGCGGAACGATCAAGTCGAGTCCGAGGTTGAATCGAATCGAGTCGAGTCGAGTCGAATCGAGTGAAGTCAAGTCGTGTCGGATTCTGGTTTTTATTACTAGAGAGCGGTGGCTCCCGCCGGTCCTTTAGATCTTTCTTTGATAATAATGATTTCATTCGCACGACGATAATACTACCTGTTAAATTATTCGCGCCTCCCGTTTTCGTCGTCGTCACCTACTTTTAGTTCGACGAGAGTACGCGCTACTACATATCGTTAAATACTTTCGCTGGAACGTGATTTTCTCTCATATCGAGAGAATCGATCGATGAGATCGATCGTTCCAATCGATTTACCGATGAAATTGTGCTCTGTTACTCTTTTTCTATGTTGTCCCTTTTATAAATGACTTTAACACGAATAAAATTAGTAAGTACAGCGATAATTCTCATTATTCGACCATTTTTTGTTTTTCTCTTTTTTTTTTTTCTTTTTAATTCACATGCTCACAATAACAAGATTGACGACACACTAAGAAGGATACACTTCGAAAGCTTTTCCCTCGCAGAGTCGCCGCGATTATCTATGAAACTTATTCAAATGATTTCAACTTTGTTAAATGGTAACGGGTACCCCCAATTCTCTGACTCGGACGATCGCACGATCGAAGTCGATACGATTCTCTGATATTCGAGGGTGGGAGTTAATTGGCACGAATTGGTGGGGTAAGGATGATTCGCGTTGGGAACGGGTACGTACATAGACACCATATAAATACATACGCGCGCGCGCGCGCGCGCGCGCGTGTGTGTGTGTGTGTACATGTAGACATACATACACACACAAGGTTGTATCGAGGATGGTTTGGCGAGTGTTCCGGAACGAAGGGAAAGGGAAGCAGAAACAGCAGCTTAAAGGAGGCCACGGAATCCGCAGACGTCTCACCGCCGACCAGTTTTCTCATACGGTCGACATATGGCATATAGATACTATGTATGTAGTATGAACGGCAATGCCGTCCCGAAAAGAACTTCAAGATGCGTTCGTTGGCTTTTGAACACGATGACGATGCGAAATGAGTTTCAGACCTGAATTAGCCTAGGTTCTCTCATTCTGGTGCATTTTAACTCGATGCGATTCTCGTTTAGATATTTTTTTCTTTTTTTTCTTTTTTTTGCAGAAACGAAGAAGATATTCTCTATATTATTAACCCTGGCCTTACTCTCATTTAAGCTAAACTATTAGAAGAAGGTTCTATACTGTATCTCTGTGTATATGTAACTACAGGATATTGTATCTATGTACGGTAATCTCTCTCTCTTTCTCTCTCTCTTTTTCTTTCTCTTTCTCTCCATTTTTCTTCATCCGTTTGTCTCTCTTTCTCTTTCTATGGGCACGTAGAAACGCAGGTAGAAATTGCACGTGCAAACGCCAAACCTGTCTAGAGCTGTAGAACTGGTAAAGCTGTCTTATGAGGTTTTTCTGTCGAACTCGCCGGAAATACGACACTCGATGGCGAACGCAAGAGGCCCGCCATATCGTCGTGTTGCTACTCGTCATCGAAAATATGTGTATATATAAATAATAAGTCTATATAGATATACGTACTATATTGTACATATATATATATATATATATATATATATATATATACGTACTATATTGTATATATATATATATATATATATATATACATACGTATATGTTGTACATATATATATATATATATTACGTATACACACACACATAAGCGCGCGCGTATATGGTATATCAGTCGTGTGGTAAGTCTATTCGACACCGCAAAAAAATGTGTCAGCGTTAGACGTGCATAAAAGCGAGTCGTCCATTCGCAAGATTTGCATCGAAATGATCTCCAAGCAAACGGTGTCGACTTTCCTATTACGTTGAAGACCCCCTCCTTCTTCTATTTTCTACACGCGATAGTTCGTCGTGGAAAAATGCGAACTAATGAAAATATCGCACCGTGGATGGATGACACCGCGGATGATAATAAACGAGAAAAAGAAGAAAAGAAATGAAGAAGAAAAAAAAAAAAGATATTCGTGGAATTTCTTTATCAAAAATTCCGTTTAGAGATACCTATTGACAAATAAATTCTCTAGTATTTTACTTCTTCGTTTGCGTTGTCACGACATGATAATCATTATTATTTATATCTTCATTGATAGTCAGTGTGCCGTGCGTCATATAAATATCTCCGTGACCGATTGTACATACGATGCAGGTGGTACATTTTAAAATGGAAACCCTGCCCTGAACGAAGAAGATTTCTTTGTTTAGTAATGTATATAACATAGAAAATAGTTAATAGCGATTCTTCTTTTAATTTTGGAATTTTTCGTCATCTTCATCTTCTTTTCTTTTTCTTTCTTTCTTTTTTTTTTTTTCAAATAAAAGCAGAACGTAATATGAAACGTGACTAATCGCGTTGATTTCACAGAGGGGAGAGGTTTAAAGTGTGTAAGTACGCCGTTCGATATACAGAGCGAGAGAAACATTGAAATGAAAACATCTGAACATCTTTTTTATTACTTTCAGATGTACGAGAAAGAAAGAAAAAAAAAAAAGAAGAAAAAGTTCTCTCTTTTTACTCAACACTTATCTTCTTTGAAAAATATTTTCAGACTTCGCTCTATATATTTTTCTCGATATAAAAAGGAATGAAAAACGAAAATATTTGGATTTAATATTTACTCGATATAAATCAAAATGTTCGAATAATATTTGAATTTCACTGTATATCTGATATATATATATATATATATATATACATATACATATTATATACACACATATATATACAAACATATACATATATATATACGTATATATACATATATATACATATACATATACATATACATATACATATACATATACATATATATACACACATATATATACATATATATACATATACATAACATATATATATATATACATATACATATATACACATATACATATATTTCATATATATATTACATATATATATACATAATATATATATATATATATATATATATATATATATATATATACATAATATATATATATATATATATATATATATATATATATATACATAATATATATATATATATATATATATGTATGTATATATATATATTTCTTTTCTAGTTTACTCCGATAATATCATCGAATGAAAAAGGAGGATTTCCCATAGGGATAAGTATGATTTCATCGCGATATTCCATTTCAAAAGGGATATAACGTTATCTCCTCGAAAAGAAACGTAAAACGATATCCTTCTTATCGCGATCGTATAGAAACGACTGAAATCGTGCCAATGACGCAATTCTGTCAATAAAGAAAGGCGCTCTCTGTATCGCTGATAAGAGAAATATCTCGGCGAATAGGAGGAGTAGTGTATAAGCTACACAGAGCTTCCAAATTTTTCATTTAATTTTGGAATAGTTTTATCGCATCTCGGCGATCGTTTTGTGGGTAACAATAATTATGAAGAGGAACGGCGACAATCCAAAGAAAGCTTCGACGGAACGTAACGGACGTACGAATCGGCCATTTTTCCATGCGAATGATATTTAGCGACGAAGGTATATATTATAGTGGCCCCTTCGTTGCTGGATATAAATAGGCGTTTGTAAGTAGCACGTGTGTAAACATCATCTTCAGAAGACTGTCCTCCTCCCCCCCTCCTCCCCCCTCCTCCTCGTCCTCCTCTTCTTTTTCTTCTTCTTCTTTTCGTTTTGTTTCGTTTTTTTCTTTCTTCTTTTTCTTTTTTTCTTTTCTTTTCTTTTCTTTTCGGTAGGAAAATTATTCCGAGCTGTCAGTCCTACTTGCGAAATCCTTTCGTTCTCCTTTTAATTTCTCAACCGTTTCAAGAGAACAAAACTCGTTCTACCCAATATTTTTCTTTCGAGAGAATTTTTTTTATATTCATATAGAATTTATGTGGAAATAATGTACTCTTGTTAAATTGTCTGATCGTCATATTAAAAAAAAAAAAAAAAAAAGAAAAAAAGAAAAAAAAAGAAGGTGAAGAAGAAAATGGTAACAAGAAAAATGGAATCTTTGTCGATTATCTGCCTGTCGTTATTTTGATATTCCACTTTTTTTCTTTTACTGAATTTTCAGTATTTTTTTTAGTAAAAGTTACCTACGTAAGTATATAGTAAATATATAAATATTTAAATTGTATAATAAATAAATATATATATATATATATATATATATATATATATATATGCATATACATGTATATATAAATATTCTATTAAATTTTCTAGTAAAAAATATTTGAAACACATTTCTTTTGAAATTTTAATACCACATTGGACGATGATATTTAGTCGACGATCAATTTTTTTACGATAAAAGTAATGATTATAAAATTATCATAATATACCCTTTCTCTCTCTCTCTCTCTCTCTCTCTCTTTTACATCGGCGACAGATCTTAAGTTTTCGTCTAATAACATATTTTTAGAAATTACGTATTAAGAGAAACTCGAAAGAAAAGTATTATCACCGTAAAACGACAAAGCGTGTTCCAAGAGTGGTCACGTTTCACACAAATGGTACGAGGATATAAAATGCTTAACGTTGATAATTCGAGATAAATTTTCAAGAGAAACGACAGCGATAACACGGAGATCAAATTCGACGAAGCCTCTCTCTTTGTTCTCTCTCTCTCTCTCTCTCTCTCTCTCTCTCTCTCTCTTTTTCTCTCATTCTTTTTCTTTTTACTTGTTTATTTCCTCTGGATAAGAGAAGTCAATTGCCCTTGCCCTTCTTCTGCTAGGAGCTTTCCGTTTACAATTAGAGAACTTTGCTGGCGTGTGGAGAGTTCAACGTTAGTCGAGACGAGCATTTAACCATGACGAAGTTGGTTTCTTCGTTGACGCTCTATTAACTTTAGAGTTAGTGTTGAAACAAGGAAGCGCGGAGAGAACTTACTACGTCAGAAAAATGTCATATTGCGAAACAGAACAAAGGGGAAAAACAAGAGGTCACGCATACGACGGATGGGTTCGTAAAACATCATCGATTCTTTTTATAATTTCAATATTTATATTCGATGAAAAGAAGACGAAGAAGAAGAAGAAAGAAATCAATAAATTATCAAAATATCCCTATGGAACAGAACGTATGTACAATAGATGTATTTAATTATTAATTAATTGAATTGCATGTTATAATTATAAAATGAATTGCATGTTATAATTATATGTTCATCGGATATCATATGAAAAGTATTATTTTACATTGTCCATATAGATAGATTTATATTTGTAGATGCATAAATTAAAAATTTTACACATAACGCACGTACGGATGTAGTATAATAATCAATCGTTGTTGGTTATGGCGTATCTTTTTTAATCTTTTTCTCAGATTACGAAGATCTGACGTCTACGTATATATTCTGTAGACGTACGTTGAACGTAATTAGGCATAAGTTAAACGATAAAAAAAAAAATTATTACACACGCATACGACGTATGTTAATCATGTATTACCGTTTAAATATCTTCTTTTTTTTTTTTTTTAATTTTTCGTATCTTTTACTGTAAGACGTCATTTACACACACACACACACACACACGTACATATCACATTGCGTGCACGCGCGCGCACCAAATGAAAATTTTTGCACGTAACACATGTACGATGTATGGTATTCGTTACTGGTTGTGTACTTTTTAGATTATTTTTTTTTCCCCCCGTTAGAAAGATGAGAAATCTACCGGTTTAGAGAACAGTACTCATTGACTTTTGATTCACTGGGTATGTAGGTCGTTCGCATCGTCAAAGTAGCACTCTCATTGTCAGAGTGGGTCGTTGGTCCGTCGAGAACGTTGACCACTTAAAACATTACTCTGTGTAAGAAACGTCATGGTCAACTTCGCGTACTCCCTTTTATTTCCTCGTGCAAACTGAATAAAAGGATTAGATTTAACTGATTGCGAGTAACGAGATAAGAAACGGACGTCCATTGGGCCAATGGGACCGACGATTAACCAATGATCACAAACTAGCCATTATTTTCATGACAAATTTGATGGACGTGCGAATATTTTAATTATCTACATTAATTTATCGTCGAAGGTTCCATTTAAATTTCCATTCCGATTAATTTTCAACAAGCGAACGATCCTAATTAAATATTATAAACAATGAAAAATATATTTTTATCTACTTTTCTTCTATATATATAATAAATAAATAAATTAATTGATTAATTAATAAATTAATTAAATGAATAAATAAATAAACAGCGAGTCGCCTCATAGAATCTATAAAAAAAGAAAAATGATCTCATTCTCTCCAGCAATATATAAGGTGGAACAAAAGTTTTTAAATGATTTTAAAAATCAATTACTCACATTCCGAGAATTTTCTAATTGTTTTTTTTGTTTTTTTCCTTACATCGTAAAACTACGAGCGTTACTCTATAAATTTGTATCCCATCTTGTATTGCGCGTTTATCTCGTAATGATAATAATAATAATAATAATAATGATGATGAAAAAAAAAAGTCTCGATCGTTGTTGTTGGCAACAATTGAAAAATTGAAAATAGAAAATAATTATTGGATTTTCCATTGACGAGCGTGCGCGCGTGTCCTTTCGTAATCGACTTGAGAAACGAGCACGCAGAAATGTACGTTTAGAATATTCTATCGGCGTCCCTAACGTGAATCCACTAGAAGAGGTGTGGGATGCTCGTGGAATGCGATTCCTACGGATTTCATCAGACGCGCTTGACTCTTGTTTTTTGTTTTGTTTGTTTGGTTTTTTATCCCCCTTTTTCTTTTATTTTTCCTTCTTCTCTTTTTTCCTTCGGTAGGCTCTTACGAACGTCGTCGAAAGATATTTACAGCCTCCGCAACCGCTCGCTTTCGTCGTGTGCTCGTTTTCTCCCAAGGAATCGCGAAATTCTACCATTCTTACGTCTATACATGCTTATGTGTGTGTGCATGCGTGTACACACACACACACACACACACACAAAATATGTAAGTATATATATTGTGTACATACACCCTCAAAATACGATGAACGGCTTTAACTCTCTTCGGGAGTTCTCGTTCCACGAATGCATCTCTTTGGAGTAAGTAAGGAAGAGAGAGAGAGAGAGAGAGAGAGAGAGAGAGAGAGAGAGAGAGAGAGAGACTGTGAGATCGAAACCTGTTCGTGTCTCGAGCAACAGACAGCTTCTTTCATCCCTCTTTTACTTCTGTTACCATCATTGCCACTTTTTCTCGCCCCCGTCTGATCGGAGTCGAACGATAGAAATATAAAAGAATGAATTCTCCTTCTCCGTCGTTACTAAGAAATACGTATCTAAAGCTTTCTTTACCTTCGCGTTAATCTCTGTTATCTTTCCATTACGTATGAAAACGTTCGTAGTTAACATCGATTCCAATGGACTTGTTTTGTCGAGTGTCAATCGATTTTGATTTTGATTCTACGGCAAAACAAATTAACACCACATTTACGGCACTCGTCGATTCGACGAATTTTAAAAATTCGCGCTTAAAAATTTAAAGAAACCTAGTGACATGTTATTTCTTATTAATTCAGATTAACTTTGATCGTTCTAACGACGTATAAATTAATGTTTTATAACAAAGAAAAATAAAAAAGAAACTCATATTAAGAAGTTAATCGTACGTAAGAAAAATTTCCTAGGAAAATATAGGTTATATAGTTGATTATTTAAAACTTTGCCGCTAAATATGTCCTTTATATTGGAATAAAAAAATATATATGACTATCAGACGATATGAATGTAAATGGAGGATGTGCCAAAAGTAATTAGGCGATTAGACAAATCAATTATTCTTTCTCGTGACACCTTAGGCTAATTCTTTCCTTTCAAATTATAACAAAGTTTCTGGGTTTGAAGTTAAAAAAAAAAAAGAAAAAAAAAACAAAAGAGGAGAAAGAAGAAAAGAAAACGAAATCAGTTCGGACAATGTTTCGAGATAGGTCGATCGATTTTTTTTTAAATCATTTAGGAACTTTTGACGCGTCCTGTATTCCAAATAGTACGAACATTTGATAAAGGCATAATAATGACAAAACGAATTGTGCGCGAATGAATTTGATCGATTAGCGAAGGTGAAAGAAAACGGGGAAAAAAAATAAACAAAAATTAAATCGTATACATCAAAGATAGGACGGATATGAGATCTTATTGTCGATCTTGTATCGATCAGCGTTTCGAGAAGTAGTTATTGAAGAAGAAGAGGGTATATATCAGAGAGGATCGTTGTTGGTCCGAGCTGCATCTTGCAGGAGACGGTCGGGGATACATACGCTTAATACCGTTTATATACACTGTGTGCCATCGAGAAATCGTCGGGAAAGGAGTCAGCATGCGAGTACGAGGTCATTGAACTCACGCAAAGCGCCGATGAACATACATACTTGAACGAGTGCGCGAACGAACGAGCGAGTCAGGGTGCACGCGCGCGCGCGCGCGCACGCGCAGGCGTACACCCGGCATTTTCTAGCTTTCTTTTTGCCCCTTTCTTATGTCTTGTCCTGTCTCTTTCTCCTCTCTCTCTCTCTCCCTCTCTCTCTCTCTCTCCCTCTCTCTTTCTCTCTCTACCCCCTCCCCTATCCCTTTTCCTTATCTCTTCTTTTCGAACAGGACATCAAGCTTCGTCTTACATCGTCCGTATGAAAGAAATCTATGTACTACGCGTATATATGTATATATTATAAGAGTTAAATAATAATGTACGTATTATGTGCAAATTTTTACATTTATATTTGACGGATAGATTGTATATATAGGGTGGCAAATTTCAATTATACATACATACATACATACATATATATATATATATATATATATATATATATATATCGGGTCGTCAAGGATGAAATTTGTAGAAAAAAAGACAATTAGGCATTATTAACTACAAATTTCATACTAGCCAGTCAATATATATATATATATATATATATATATATATATAAATATATAATGTTAAATGTTTATATTTAATAAAATATATCGTATTAATATATTTATATTTATTAATATAAACATATTAATGATTATATAATAATATAAAATACATTACCATATGCAATAACATTATTACATAATGATTGAACGGTAATATAGTTTAAAAAGTTATAAACAATATATATATAATATATATATATATAATATATATATATATAATATATATATTATATATAAAATGTAAAATTTATATTTTTTGAAGTGTTTATATTAATTAAATAATTAAACCTTTATATATTAACATTAATATATTTAATTAAATATAAAAATATCTGATTGACAGACATAGTAAATCATTGGCGGGAAATTGAAATGCGGATCCCATAGAATATTCTTTCGTTGTATAACAATGACCAAAATAAATTTTTTTTTTCGTCATTATATACACCTATATGTATCAAAAATATGTGATAATTACGTACATATATATATATATATATATATATATATATATATATATACATATACACACATACACACGTTCTGTTCCATGTTCTGTACCATCCAGTAATTTGTAGAAAAATAAATGCAAATCATTTTATTTGGATCGGTCGATCGAAATTATTTTCTTTTTCTTTTTTTTCTTTCTTTCTTTCTATCTTTCTTTCGATAGAGAACTCACTTTAATCGTTCCAACGATTTCGTTCTCGCCGACTTCTGAGGAGTCTTCGTCGTCCTCGTCGTTGTCGTTGTTGTCGTTGTTGTCGTTGCTGTCGGCTTTCGCTCGACTTTTCTGCCAGGCGGCCTTTTCGCGCTGAAAAGCAACGACACCGCGTCCGTTCTTTTTTTTCCAACTCCAGACGGCGGCCTTGGCTCGAGCTTCGACCTGAAATTCAGAATAGAATCTTAAACTCGTGCCTCTCTCTCTTACACAGACACAGACACACACACACACACACACACTGCCTCTCCTTCTTCTTATTTTTTTTTATTTTCTTTATTATTTTGTTTTTCCTTATGTACTTCTTCTCGTGCGAAAGTGGAACGCCAAGCGTCACCGAGATGAACGCGAGCCTTGTTAAGACTCACACGCAACACGAAACGTTTCTTTCTATATATATATATATATATATATATATATAGTATATATTTACTTCTATACATATATTAAATGCGTTAGATATAGCTACAAACTCTCTTCGATCAGCACATAATTATTTTTAAATTATATTTTAATGGAAAAAAAAAAAAATAAAGATATAATAAAATATACAATAATAAAATGTACAATATATATATATATATATATATATATATATATATATATATATATATATATATATATAGATATATATGACTTATAAGCATAATGTGTAAATGAAATGATCTACAATGTAATTATAAATTATTTAATTAATCATAGATTCATATGATAAGCATGTAGGAAACGTACGTAATATGTTACATAACAAAATTTATTACTTATGTTTCTTACATACCCACGTCTATTTAAAATACATAGAAATGTAATTATTTCAAGAATATTATAAAGATATGTAATGTTTCATTTAAGAAATACTATATATACATATGTGTGTGTGTGTGTGTGTGTATCTGTATGTTAAAAAAATTACATGTCAAATAAATAAATATATGTTATGTGTGCGTGCGTATATCATATTTATTTACTTATTTCATATTATAGAAATTTTTTTGTTCACGTCAAATTTCGCGAAGACGTTCAAAACGGTAAAATAAACTCTCGTTTTCATTTTCTATGTAAAACGGAATCTTTGAGAAGGATCTCATTTGTTGAAAGGAAGTGGAACGAACGTGCGATGGGGTTATCCTACGCAATGCGCTGTTACGCGCTCGTCTAACGAACGATTATGTAAGCTCGCAAGACGTGTCGAATGTAGGTGCATGGTTTAACGCGTTCTCCTATGAACAATAAGAGATGCTTCATGTTCTTAGTTTCTTTCGTTTCACGAGAATACGTTAATTTTGTTATAATGTTTATCAAGCCGACATTTGAACAGATATTTTTTTCAGAAAAGTTACAATAATAGATTTTAAAAGTTATTGCGTTAATTGAAATAAATCAATTTATATATACATATATACATACATATATATATATATATACATATATACATACATATATATATATACATATATACATACATATATATATATATATATATATATATATATATATATATATATATTATCTCTAATTTATCTCATATATATTATTTCTAATTTATTTCATAATGTTTTGTATAATTTTTTAATAGATATATAATATAAATTTATATTAGACCTGGGTAATAAAAACAAGAAATTAATTAATTAATTAATTAATAATAATAATAATATATGTATAAACTGTAATTTTCATTTTCATTTCTCAAATTTTATCAAGATTAGTATCGATTGTTTCGAAAAACGATCGAGTATGAGCATGATCGAACTTATGTATATTATATTGATTATATAAAATGGCTAATTGCTCTGTAATTGTTTTATAGATGTATTTCGTGATAGTCAATGTTGCGGATTTATGTGAAAATATGAATAAATGATAAATAATAAAGTCGTCGAAATATCGACTGAGTTATAATTAGTATTACATAAATGGATCATAAATCTCGTGGTTTGGAACCACCATTCTATTTCGAATTAGATTCATAAATTGTCGAATGTTATCAAACCTTTCCAAGTGTCTATTTGCTTCTATGATCTCATTAGTGCTACCGTCGATTGATAAGCTGGTTTAAGTGACTATTCGAGATCATAAATTTAGTGTATCGGTACTGTCAGTACTTACGCGCTATGTGCGCGTGACTAAAATGTAAAAACAATTCTTACTGGTCGTATCGATGAAAAAAAAAAAAAAAGAAAAGAAAAAGTAAGTCATAAAAAAACACGAGCTAATTACGACATATACAGGTTGGGCGAAAAGTTTGTAGATAGTTTTAACAATCGATTACATTTTTTTTATTTCCAGACATTTCAAGCAAAGTTCTAATTTTTAGATCGTAAAAAGAGTTTCTAAGCCTGCAGTTTTACAATTTGAAGAGAAAAATCTATCTGAAATATTTCGAAAGAGGAGTGCAAAAATTGATTTTTTAGATCACCTAAGAACACTCGGCCTATCCCGTATTCGCCGCAGTTTATTTTTTTATTCATTCCTTTTTTTTGTAATTTGATTTCTTTTCTTCTTTTTTTTTTTTTATTTTCTTTCAGATTTTATTCAATTTGACAAGTTGTTAAACGAACCAGAATGGACCTGTCGTATCGTACAAAAATAGCAATAAAAGTGACCAAGCTTATAAACATTTACACGACGTTATGTTTTTCTTATTCTATTCACAGAGTACAAAAGAAACAAGCCATTAGATATAATTAGGCCGTATTTATAAACATATACGATATGCAAACCCGTTAAATCATCGATTTATCGGCACTCGCAAAGTGATTATCGATCTGTACTCGATATGAATAGATAAGAAGAAAATGCATTTGTCTTCAACACTAATAGCTTACAAGCTCACGAGCAAGATCAAATTATTTCCGTGTGAATCCAGCGCTTAACTAGGCAATAATAAAAGGTTCGTCTCTCGAGGAACGATCGATCGATCTTGAAAGCCCAACGCCTTCGTCGAGTATAAGAAAGGATAGGAGAGAGTAGAAAAGAAAGAGAGAGAGAGAGAGAGAGAGAGAGAGAGAGACTTGATTCGACGAGTTTAGCGTACCGACCACCAGTTTAGTATATGCTGAGGAACGACGAGTTGATGAGGTCAGTTCGATCGCTGACCGCTGGTCAATGACCTCATCTCTCTCTCTCTCTGTCTCTCTCTCTGTCTCTCTCTCTCCCCCCATCAATTTCTATATTTTTATTTATTTCTTTGAGCACACACACGTGACTTTTTTTTACTTATTTAT
The DNA here is from genome assembly GCA_911387685.1 of Dolichovespula media. NCBI lineage: Eukaryota > Metazoa > Arthropoda > Insecta > Hymenoptera > Vespidae > Dolichovespula > Dolichovespula media. The sequence goes on from OU426851.1 coordinate 18,361,688, forward strand.
TTACACCTTTCACAATTGACTTATATCACACACACACACACACACACACACACACACACACACACACACACACACACACACACACACACACACACACACACACACACACACACACACACACACACACACACACACACACACACACACACACACACACACACACACACACACACACACACACACACACTTATGCGAAATAAAATTTGGTAAATTTGTATTAACAAATAAGATATATACCTATCTATATACCTAATATAGATATACTTATATACCTGAAAAATAAGATATATATATATATATATATATATATATATATATATATATATATATATAAACATTTCTATTTATTTGATAAGTATCTATTAATTAATGATAAATATTTTGTAAAATAAATGGTGTGTATATGTGAATATCTTGATCGGTATTTATAATTTTGTTGTATATATGAGTCAGTGATCACGGGTGGTATTTTTAGCCTTGAGACATATTTAGCTAAAGAAATACGTTACAAATTTTTGGAGAACCATTAAAGTCAATGAATTACACACAATATATGTATTTTTCGCTTCAACCGTTAATGCAAATGACGAAAAGTGAAAAATATACTTCCAAAAATTCGACCATAGTCGTAAATATAGAAATGAAAATTATATACCAACAGATGATATTAGATTGAATTTATTATACAATATAAATTTATATCATCGTGTCGAGGCCGCTGTCTTATGGGTGTCGTAGCAACCGCCTCCACCGTCTGTGCGTAAATCCGCCATTGCCGTTTTTGATTATGAAAGTGTTCTAATTATAAGCCATGTATATTTTTCGTTTTAATATGTTTTGATATTTGGGTTTGAAATATTTTCAAATTTTTATTTTCTATGATAACAAACAGTAAAAGTATTTATTCTTAAACATATATCTGATAACATAATATTATATATATTATATATTATATTATAATATATATATATATATTATATAATTCTTATATGTAATTTTAACGGCAACGAAAGTCACAGATAAGAGTTAAATTAATCGTATTACTGCAATTTGATTTACTTAGATCACTGTCATAATCATCGGCTCGTATGCACATTTATATAAAACAAGTATAATACAATTTAAATTCAAAAATAAAATATTTAATTTATTATAATTAGCTTGTAATATTAAGAAAGAAAGAGAAAGAAAGAGAGAGAAAGAAAGAGAGAGAGAGAGAGAGAGAGAGAAAAATCTTTTTTTTTAAAGAATTCTTTCATAATTCGAAGCCTGTTTGAAATTCTTTTCTTTACTATTTTATTACGTCTGTTATTATCATCAGAATGTAGTTGAAGTCTCCGCGAGAGAATTACTTTTTACGAGAACGCAGCGAGTCTTCTCAGTTCTATAACGATTTAATTGTAACAATTATGACTCGTGGGGTCCCCTGTTTCTCGGCTCGTTCGTCCTTGTCTGATGCTTGTTAGTGAACGTAATCGTGTCGTAAGCCGTGACGTCACTATTATCTCCGTGTCTCGTAACTGAGTTTAATTTATCACTCGACACACACACACACGCGCGCGCGCGCGCGTATTTATGTATGTATATTATATAGTATAATACCATCGTATGGGAAAACCGTAAAATATGGTTCACGTATTATTACATTTTACGTGTTCACGCATTGATTCTTATCGAACGTATCAAATGAAAATGGGTGTTAAGTGTGACGAGTGTTAACGAAAGAAACAAAAAAAAAAGAAAGGAAAAAAAAAGAAATTTAAGGGGACACCCGGGTTTGAACCGGGGACCTCTCGATCTGCAGTCGAATGCTCTACCACTGAGCTATATCCCCGTTCGAAAGTTTCGTTCTACAAAGATCATATCAGAGACAACAAACGAGTTTAGTCATTCAACGTCTCTTATCTGTGGTCAATATTTCGTAAGAACACGTTACTTTCCGTGGAAACTTTTTAAATGAGTTATTTTTTTTCTTTCTTTCTTTTACGTTTTTTTTTTTATTTATATACTACTATCTAAATCATTTAGTCGAAACCGTATTGCATGTAATGTTACCAACTTAGAATACGTATGTATAGTATTGAGACTCGTATTTTCGATACTAAAGATTATCGACAGCTTGATTTAAGTGCAATCGATCGTATCACGAGGTTGATCGTTTAAACGTGTAACGGCCTCTTGATATAGACAGATGCACCAATGCACGTCGTAGGTAAATAACGGAATTTCCGGAAAAGTAATGGCGCGACCGGTTTCCCGACACGTGACAGACAGAACAAGCAAGTCCATTACGATTACAGTAACGAGCTCGCCTTGAATTTCTCCGTTTCTACTTAAGTTTGAACGTTTAGCACGATTTAACACAAATAAAATGTGTTTCCGATTGACCCTACTATTTTAAATGTTTGAATGAATATTCTATTCGAGGAATAAATTTGCACAAATAATCCATCAATTTTCGTCTCACGCATTATATATATATATATATATATATCTCACATGTATGTAAGAGTGGTTATTTTTATGCCTCATTTAATTTCAAATAAAGTACGTTGTATATATCGACCTATAAGAAAACGTTCTGTATCCTTATGCTTAGCTCTTATTGGTTGCATTTAAATGCATCTTCGTTGATACACTTTGCAAATATATATATATATATATAGTTTCAAACTTTAAGGTTATACTGGCGCCCTCTGCGAGGATTAAGGATTAAGTACTTTAAGATACGTCGATAAAACAGATTCTCTCGTGAAGTTTCAATTTTTTTTTTTACTCGATCAAAATAAAAGCATTCAAAGTTCATCCATAAATATATGCAAATTTTGAATTAGATCAGATAGATTTGAGATAGATAAAACTTACTTATTCTTGGTCGAATTATTAATGGTCGATGTCGTGGTTCCGGTTGTACGTTTAATGGGAGCCCGCCCTCCCGAACCCACGGACATTCCGCTTCGAGCCTGAAATAAATATTTTAATATTGATTAAATAAGAAAAGGATAAAATTGATTTGTTTATTTTAACCAATACGAACAAAATTTATACTTCGAGAAAAAGAAAAAACACAATTAAATTTATATTTTTACCGGCGAAACTATTAGTTAAATGAATCGTTTCAAATCGAGCTTTTCTATAATTATCATTATTTTTAGAGATTACAATAAATTATGTATACATATATACGTATATATATATACATATATATATATAAATAATATAAATATATAATATACAATTAATTAACGTAATATGAAAATTTGATTAAATAAATCGAAGAGATAGATATTTATACCATGGATCATGAAAATGAAATTGCAAATCGATACATAACCTAAAAAACAATTCACCCGCTTTTTAAAAAAAAACAAGATGATACCAACTGTTACACGATATTGTACGTAGATCGTATAAATTTGTCATGGATGATATCAGCTTGTGTAATTATTATTTCCGCAAATTGTAAAGAATGATTAATCGTTTCTGGATAAAAATACCTTTGTAAACATGATGGACTTTTTAACGACGAGAAATAGATTTATACATATCAATTAACGTTCTTTCTAGATCTTTTTTTCTTTTTCCTTTTTTGACGTCGAAGACGTCACATTTTAATAAAAATAAAAGAATATATATATATATATATATATATATATATATATTTATATATACACATATAACAGAAGGTAAACGCGTAAAAATATAACAAAGGTTAGATCGATTCACGTTGTTTTCAATGTCGGATTATAGATATTTTCTCGGTAGAACTTTTGTTTTATCGCACACGCAAATCCTCAATCTCGTTAGGGTGGCATGGACGTGAACACGCTAACGTTCTCAGCACGCACGAATGATTCTAACGAGAGATTATGCGAAATACAAAATGCACGAGAGCCTCTTTGATGCGTCGAGCGCAAACGTAATTATGAAAACGAAGGACGACGATGGGGAAACATAACAAAAGAAGAGAAGCATGAATTCGGAATGACAATCAAAATGAAAGAAAAGCGAAAAAAAGCATATGTATACATACATACATATATATATATATATATATATACATAAAACGATCTATACGTCGCTATTGTTACCGATAAAGTGATCGGTATCAGTTCCTCATAGGAATCGATATATAATGATAATATAACGATATATATATATATATATATATATATATATATATATATATATATATATATATATATACGGTGAATGAATTACGTGAGATATTACAAGAGGACGAAGCGACAAAAAAAAAAAGATAAATAAATATTACCGAATTTCCACCTAAAACTTCCCAAAATTGCTTGAACATCTCTTCCGATATGGATTAAGATCCTTCGAAGAATTCTTGATATGTGTGTCGTTGAGAAAGAGGGAAAGAGATGGAGAGAGAGAGAGAGAGAGAGAGAGAGAGAGAGAGAAAGAGATGCGTGAATCTATCTACGATAGTTCGAGATCGGAAATTCTAATCGCACTAATTTAGCATGTGCACCTTTCCTACGTCCTCGTTATACATAGTCACTTATCGGAACGTTTTAATCGACGATCAATGTTGTTCATTATTGTGCCTATTCGAAACTTGAAATTATTTCACCCGTTGTAATTCGTTCGAACGACGATCGTTTCAAACATCGCTATATTATTTATTCTCTGATTATCGTCGATCATAAAATAAGATCGCCGTTACTTAAGCTCGTTGTATTTCACTCACGACGAGAGTTCAGAAATATTCAATCTCGCGAAAAATAAAATTTCTAATTGCACGTGTAATTAATGATATACCACGATTTCACCGATTTTCGCGCTACACTTTCTGATTCAACGTTATATACAACGTACATACGTTAACACCGACTGAATTCGAACTGCGAAGATAAGAATTAAGTTCCCTGGCGATAAGAAAGGAAATATCTTTAGATATACGCGTTTAAACGCGAGTAAAATGTGTAGGCAACATTTGTTATACAAACGTATACTTAGAAATGCATTCGACGACCATCGAAGTTGTACATCGACGATTATTAGAGTGGAACGACTTATAAATCGTATTTTATTTCGTAAAACGAACATTTTTACGATATATACACGTATGTGTATCAATGTTATATATATATATATATAACAATGACGATGCGTTATCACGTGTCTACGTTTTGCCGTTGTACTGTACCTTTGACGTTCTAGAATTCGAATTACGCGGGGGAGAACGTAGCGCGCGATATTTAAAATTCGAATAAGCGATTCCGTTAAGATGTCTACCCATTTATTAAAACCTCTTACCGTATCATGGGATATGTTAGATGACACGTTAGAGAGCAGAGGTGGTGGTGATGGTGGTGGTGGTGGTGGTGGTGGGGAGGGGGGGAACTTAATAACAATTTTTAAGAGCTCTAATACGCAAAGCGAAGGGAGCAAGCGATCGGGAAGGCGACGTCCGTACGCGTCGTACACACGAGTCGTGTGTACCTGCGAGAAGGTTCATCGAACCTTTTGCTGCCGCGTAGTACACGGGTTCTCGGCCAATAATAAAGATGCACGCCCGGTACGTAACTACGCTTCGTACATACATACGTAAGTACGTAAAGAGCAAAGAAGATGGAACATCTTCTTTTTTCTTTTTTTAATTTTTAAAATTTTATTTTAATTTAATTTCATAAGAGATAACCCAAGTATTATATTATTTTGTCTTTAAGCGACAATGTAATTTCTTTATTTCATATATTAACGAGATATATCAAGTGTAATATTATCGAAAAGAGAAAATCCGTTAGGAAAGGGTAAAATTATGCCAATAGAAATAGAAGGAATGAAAAGGATAATAAAGGAGAGGAGAATGAAAAAGAAAAGGGATTGTATCCGTCTCCGTTTGTTTATATACGATATAAATATCGTTTCTCGGACTTTCTCACGCAAAAATCTCAACTTTGTTATGCTAATATACACCGACTTTTCACCTTCCCACATGTAACTATCACACGAAAGTTCCCTATTTAACTTTAATGCATTACAAAAGGATCACACGCTCTTGGCAATTGAAGGATTCGAAATTCCTTCTCAACGGATTCTTGTTCTACATTTGAATTTCGCGCGACTTTCGACGATGTCGGCCGAATCGAAACGAATCAAGATCTGTTACGGACGAACTGAATACTTATGTATGATGTGTGTATTTATGTACAGTAACGGTAAGAAATCGAGTACACACGAGATTTATAATAGATCGTATTGTGTTATATCGATCGTCCGTTTCTATATTACGGTCGGAATTATTATGATACACGATCATTTTGACAGACGCATGAATTCTTTTATTGGGTGGATCAAAAGTTTCTAAACGATCTCAACGGTTTGCTTTTTCGAGACTTATTAAGGTAATCCTTGTTCTTTTCGGATCGTAAAACTACGCGTCTTATAAATTTTCATTTTAACAACCCGAGATAAAAATATTAGCTTAAAAAGTCTCGAAAAAAGGATTCGTTAATTTTTTTTTCTTTTTTTTATAAATCACGCAATGACTTAGTGAAGTTAGGATCCTGTATTTAGGACTGTCATTAGGATTCCAATTAGGAATGAGATTCTATTGGTATTAAAAATAATAATAATAATATATATGGAATATGGTATAACTGTATACACATGTAACTAGCAATTAATGATCATTGAAATTTTCGTGAATAAAGCGTGAACGAAAATGAAAGAAGAGGGAAGAGAGAGAGAGAGAGAGAGAGAGAGAGAGAGAGAGAGAGAGAGAGAAAAGAAAAAGAAAAAAACAAAAACAAATAGATTCGTCGCCAAATAAATTTGTTTAATATCTGGGAGTAGGGTGTGGTCGACTATGGGCTCTCTCTTTCCACGGGGCCTTTTTCCTACGACCTACGCTTCTTGTCGCGTGGCCGGCAGAAAGATCGACAGCAGAAACCGGCCCACACGCGATCGTGGCCGTTCTATCTTCGACAGTGATCGCATTCGCTCGAACGCCCGCGAAATTGGCAACAGGTGTACATAGGTATATCACACACACACACACACACACACACACACACACACACACACACACACACACACACACACACACACACACACACACACACACACACACACACACACACACACACACACACACACACACACACACACACACACACACACACACACACACACACACACACACACACACACACACACACACACACACCGGTAAATAAGGACGAGATATGTATATTTTATATATGCATGTATGCATGCACGTATGTACGTATGTATGCGTGTATGCGTGTCCATAGAAGAAGGTGAGTGCGCGCGCGCGCTCGCCAAAAGCATTTCACCTTTTCCCGCAGCTTTTCTCGCGCCAATCGAACCGTACAATAACGCGTTAAACTCGCGGAGTTCTACCAAAGTTCATCGAACTCCAACGTACCGTTGCCGGTTTCTATATCGTATCGCTCTTCGTTCATCATTCTTCTCGTAACACACTTCGACTTCTTTTTATTTATTTATTTATTTTTTTGTTATTCATTCATTCATTCATTCATTCATTCATTCGTTCATTCGTTTATTTTTTTGTATTAATTTTAATTTGTCCATTTACTTATGGTTCTTCTTTTTCTTATTTTTTTTTCTTTTTTCTTTTCTTTTTTCTTTTCTTTTTTCTTTTCTTTTTTCTTTTCTTTTTTAATTTTGTCTCCTCTCTCTTTCGTTTCATTATTTTTATTTTGAATTCTCTCGTTCCCGTATAAGCGAACGTATAAGCATTCGTACGATCGTCGCCATTTTTGCGACAATTTGCACGTCACTCGAGCGCGGGAAAATTTGGAAAAATTCGCCGACAGGATTGAAATTGTCTTTTTCGTTAAATCAATTTAATTTATTGTATCGATTCTTTTCTTATCGTTCATATAATTATTATACTTTAGATATATTTTATGATTCAGATTTTGTAAATAGTAAGTACATATATACATACATCATACATACATACATACATGTGTACGAATATTTTAAAAGAATCTGATGAAAATCGAAAACCTCTCGGTCAACTCTCTTATTAATATTTAATATACGAGTATTTCTCTTTTCTTTTTGTTAAACCATATTATATATTGGAAAAGTATGAAATAAAAGAACAAACAAAAATACAAACAAAAAAAGAAAAGAAAAAGAAGAGAACAAAAATGCTTTTTTCCTTTTTTCTTCCTTCTTTTACAATTTGATTATTCCGTTGTCAAGAATTAAATCGTTTTAAGGAAAGGTTTAACAAGAATAGATCCCATTTAAATAAGCTACCATTGAAAGCTTGTTTATACTTTTTTCGAATGAACAATCAAACAACTTTCGAAGAGATAAAATTTCTTCTCTTCTTCCTCTTTTCTTCTTTTTTTTCCCTCTCTCTCTTTCTCTCTCTCTCCCTCTTTAAAAATGAGGAAGAAGAGCGAAGAAAATCGACAAATCGACGACCGCACCTGTTCATAGGTATCCTGTTTCCTTCACTGGTAATCCTTTCAGCAAAACGACTCGTCGACTCGATGATGAAGGAAAGAAAGGAGAACAAAAATAAATGAATAAATAAATAAATAAATAAATAAAAGAAAAAACGAGAAAAAGAAAATCACAAAAAAAAAAACAAAAAAAGAAGATGAAAAAGTAAAGTCGGGGCGAGGAGGAGTATATCCTCCCGTTCTAATGAAAGACGGGAAACACGCGCGCGTCGTCCTTTTGGACGACGGTCAGGATACGTCGACGCGTGCGATTCGGCAGTTCAATGCGAACTGACTACCTTCGTTCCATGCCATTCCATTCCTTGCTATTCCATACACCGTCTCGTTCAGCGAGTGAACTCTCTTCTCCCTCCTGTTCTTGATCCTTTGCTCACTCAAACTCACTCACTCTCTCTCTCTCTGTCTCTCTCTATCTTTATCTCTGTCTCTCTATCTCTCTCTCTCTCTGTCTCTCTCTCCCTCTTTCTCTCTTTCTATCTCTATCACTCTATCTCTATCTGTCCTTCTCTCACGATCTTTCTATCTTTTCCGATCGCTCTCGCTGTCGTCGTCACGCTACTAGCGCAATCTCCTTTACAATTATTATTAGTTTCATTAGGACATCGATAGGAGTTGCTTCGAACTTGTCCGCCATTTTTCAAACGATCGGTCACTTCCGTCATTTCCACGCGCGGGAAATTCAAAACACATCCTTTATTAACTGATCCATTCGCGAATAATTGAACGAGTCGACGAGAGTCGATTGATTTTTTATCTCTCTCTCTTTTTTCTTCTTTTTTCTTGTTTTGTTTAAATTCAATTTCGCGAAATTATGGTCAATAGGATCTGTGTTATCCACGTGTCGGATCTCGTGCACTCGATTTAAATTTTAATTCGAAGCTTATCGTCACTTCGTTCTCGAACAATTGAACGATCGTTCGATATTTTTCAAAAATGCGATCTCGTAAAACCCATTCCATAATATGATCTTGTGGTAATTTAAACGTCGCTTGCACGTCCTTGAGAAATACCAATCACATTCGTTATTATCTCACATTTACGAACAATTGAAATAATTGATCGACTTTTGGAAAGTATTCTTTTTGAAATTATACGCAATCCAAGTTATAGATTATTATTTACGATTATGATTAATATACCATATATTCTATATTATTTTATTTATATATTTTAATAGATGATATTATATAAAACGAACGATATTAAACGATGTACGAAGTGTTTTGCCGAAAACGATTTAGCTTGTTTTTCTCTCTTCTGCATAAGAACGCTTCTTTATACGGTCACACGGATAGCGTATGCACGATTCATAATACACTCGATACGCTTGCGTAACACGCGTACAAGCTATAATATGTCCGATCCGGTTGCATACCGTAATGCGTCGCACGAGAGATTCATCCAAATACTGTCGACGTTCTTATTCTCACGAGGTATCGAGAAATTAATACATAAACATTAAACGTATTATAATTATCGTATATGTATAATACGTACGCTATACCGTATACATAGTTACATACGTACTTTACGTAGAGTTACGTGAAAAGGAGAGAAAAAAAAAAAGAAAAAAAAAATAATAAAAACTTGAAATATAATTCGAAGTCTCACGTGCATTAGCGCACGTAACATCTATAATGTATTTAGAACGGTGCCCATTAAATTATACGTGTTTTGTTTGAAATAAACAAATCGTGGGTGGCTCGTTTACTTTATCGAGCTAATTGTATATACGAGCGATCGAAGAAAATCTCTAATTATTCTATTTACACGGATATAACAACGTAAGAAAATATTTAGATTAACGAAGAACTTACAGCGATAGAACGATCTTTCTTTTCTTTTTTTTTTTTTATCAGGTTCCATATCTAACGAAAAATTCGTATCTTATGATTTTGAATTTATTCCATTCGATTAGTTCTATTTAAATTTTCGGGAAAATAGTTAAACCGAGTAGTTCCCAGCTTGTCTGAGATCCAATCTAACGGATTATTATTATTACTATTATTATTATTATTATTATTATTATTATTATTATTATTATTATTATTATTATTATTATTATTATTATTATTATTAATCGTGAATGGACGTTTGTTACGACCTTGCTCTCGGTAAAGTAGGTGACCCTCCGACTTAATCGCCGCTAATTACATTAGTGCGGATTGGAAAACGTGATGTAGGGTGAGGAGATGGGAGGGGGGCGGTGGAGGGTGGGATAGTGATGGCTGAAGGGAAAGGGGGGAAGGAAACCCCGTGATTCTTGCGGAGGAGGACAGGAACGTATGTGTGTGTGTATGTGTGCGTGTATTTGTGCTCTTGTTGCGCTCCAAATACCTCTTCGGTTCTTTCTACCCACCTGCCGTGATTCTATTTCTTGTAATCCCACGTAGATTTAGTCGTGGAAAGCGACTAACTATAGGCCCCCCTTCGCGGGAATCCATTTTTCGCATATACCCCTTTCTTATTTTATAATCTCGTCGATCGATATTGTTCCACGTTAATACCGAGAGATACCTTCCTCTTTTCCCCCTCGAGTAAGCACAAATAATAAAATCGTTGTTGTAGTATCACCTACAAACAAATACACAACGTGTAAACATCAAAGAACGTAAAACGTCCGATGAGTTTTTAATTATTTTCCGATATATTCGTTCACATTTAAATTTCCCTCCTTAACAACATCCGCTCGTACGTCATACGCTCGTCCCAAAAGATTTCTTTTTTTTTTCCACAGGTATCGTCGCAACGGAATATAGAGAATATAGAGAATAATAACGATATAAAAATTGATTAAACGGTCGGTTAATGTTATTACGCGGTAAAAAGGAAATGGCAAATTGTCGAACGATATATACGATACGTGTTACTATATCTATTCGATTAGGAATAAATCGATAAATCGCGCATTGCGAAACGCACGAAAGGATGTTAAATATAGTACGATGTGTGTGTGTGTGTGTGAGAGAGAGAGAGAGAGAGAGAGAGAGAGAGAGAGAGAGAGAGAGAAAGAGAGAGATATTTATTTCGTTTGAACGATCGAATTAGATTTTTGACGTTTCATGAAAAAAAAAAAAAAATGAAAAATGACAAAGAAGGATTAATTTGTAAAATAATAGATGTGCTTTCGTTAAATTCGTTCGTAACGGCGAAATGAATATATCGTTGACTTAGAGACCCGTGTTATTTAGGTACCTGCTTACATACGCGACTCCGTCCATCCAAATGCAAAGGAGAGAAAAAAAAAACTATGTTGCCACTTACAAAGATTCCTACGGCACACTACCCGATGAGCCACCTCGCTAACGTACTTGATCATCGTAAGAGACCGACAAGTGTTTCAGCGCGAAGATGAGTGGGGTGATCGCTAACGGGTCGGGAAAAAAAAAAACTTTCATTCGTTTAAAGAGAGAGACCATCAGTACCATCTATGTAAGCTACAAGAAGATGTTCGTTATTTGATCGGTTTCGTCGGTAAAATTTTTTTTAATGCGTCTGTATTCGATGGAACATTTAATTTAAGTTCTTACTTTTCTTTTAATCTTTCAAATTAAATCATTATTATTATTGTTGTTATTATTATTATTATTATTATTATTATTATTATTATTATTATTATTATTATTATTATTATTATTATTGTTATTGTTATTATTATTATTATTAATTACAACAATTATTATTCGAATCAAATAATTGTATTAATATTTTTTTTTGGCTTTTTATTAATAATATATCAATAACTAAATTTTTATTAATAATTGGAATCTTTAAATAGTAATTATTTATCGTTTATATATTAATTAAGGAATTTAATTTAATTCATTTATTTATATATATATATTTTTTTCTTTTTTATAAGTAAGGGACACACGAATGCGATAATTTGATTATGAAAATAATACTTACGAACAGAATATTGTATCGAATTTGACTATGCCGTAGCTATAAGCTGTAGTATTTGCAAAAATGATTTATTTATTATTACGATTTAAAATAATTAGCTGAAGGATTCATTGTAAAGAATTTCTTTAGTATATTTCGTTATGAAGGTTATTATTTAATTTAATTTATTATTTATTATTTTTGTGTTACTGTCTATAATTGTTCCAGAGAGCGCGTCCAGTATATGATTCATAGAAAGATGGCGGCATCTGTGATAATTTGTTTGAACGAATTGAAACGAAGAAAAATAATATACATGCTGTTTATATAAACTATACTTATGATTGATAACCTATATTATATGTGATTGAAAATATTTGTTACAATTGTTTTATTACGTGGTATAAGTTTGTTCTGTTCACTCTTCCAAATGACGTATTATACTTTGGAATTCTAATAAGAATATGCGATGAGAGTTTTTTTGGAATATGTTTATAAATAATAGTTATTAATAATATAAATATATGATATCTGGATATTAGTGAGAATGACAGTAAACACAGGTACGGATGAAATACTTGTCTTTTTCTTAAACACTATATTCTGATATGACACTGTTTGGAAATTTTAATTAGCAATATACATATATATATATATTTCCATTAATTTTATTTCAGAATCTGCGATATATCTTGTCCTCGTAGCACTTTTATGGGGCGTAACTAATCCATTAATAAAGAAAGGTGCAAGCGGCTTAGAAAATATAGAAGCAAAAACCAGCTATGGTCAATTTTTGAAGGAACTTTATTTTCTTTTTACCAATGCAAAGGTTTCTGTTTTTTTTTTTTTTTTTTTTTTTTTTTTTTATAACCGCAGTAAGAAAAACTATTGTGTTTTAATTGATTCTAATCTTTATTAGTATATGACACCATTTCTGTTCAATCAAATTGGATCTTTGCTATATTACTTGGCCTTGCAAGGTGCCGATATATCTTTGGCGGTTCCAGTTACTAATTCTCTTACCTTCGTAATTACTGCTGTGACAGGTTGGATCTTAGGGGAGAAGAAAGCGGAGAGAAGTAAGAAATTTACTACTTATAGATTTTATCTTTCTATCAAGTATTTCATGCATTCCTTGATATTATGTTTCAGACACATATATTGGAATGATATTGATATTGATGGGAACTACTTTGTGTTGTTGGGATAAATTATATACATCGGAATAATTTTCTTTGAACGTTGTGATAAAGGAATGCACGATATGTTATAGAGAATATTTCTTTGACCGGTGGATCAGAGAGACAACAAAACAGATCTGATTCTCTATTTTTTTTTCTTTTTTTTTCTTTTTTCTTTTTACGAACAAAGCTTATTAGTTAGTAAACATTTATGATTTACACAATATTATAATGATAATCAAAAATATAATATATACATATATATATATGTATAATATATTATTATCATATCGTTGCGATTTATAAAACACTCCTTCGTTTGTGATATCGTTTTGAAATCGTTTGAAATTATTGTTCGTTTATTTCAAATTGTTATTCATGTTACAAAATATAACTTGTCGCCGGAGTCCTATGCCTCCTCCGTACATTTAATATTATTTTTCTTACACTTGTCGTGCAAAGGACTAATAACTATGTTAATGGACAATACAAATTTATCATTAAACCAATACAGACCATCCATATATCCATGATATTTACATGCAATCCTTAATGATTCATATGTACATACACATATAATTAGCACCAAACGGAATTGAAACTTATGGTGCGGATGACTATTTTTTGTCACTTAGTAAATCGATCCCTTTTAACAGCACAACGGCGTATCACAGTACAACAGAAAATTGTTCTATGCCCTATCATTTACTCTGTTGTCACGGTAAGTATTTCGAAATGAATTAATAATAATATAAGGAAAGATTCTCTCGTGTAACAAACTATTTTTCCAGATGAAAATTGTAGCCGTTGATGATCGTCGTGATCATTTAGTGACAAATGGATGTTTGTATAGGAAAGATCTCGAGATTAAAGTATAACAATAGCAAACGATAAAAGATTAATATTACAAGTATATACATAAAAAAGCGTGAGAGAGGAAGAAGAAAAAGAAGAAAAAAAAGGGAAAGAAAAGAAAGGAAAATAGTGTGGAGAAATGTTTACATTAGCCTATGAACAAAAGAAATTTGTATATATGTACGTCATATTTTTAAGTACGTACTTGCTTGGCTTTTATACTTTTTACAACGCGACTCGTGAATTGATTATTTGTATGTATATAAAATAAATTTTATATCGATAATCGCATTTTTCTTTTTCCTTCTTTTTTCTTGTTCCTTATTATTATTTCATTAAAGAGTAAGATAGACGATATCGGAGGATATCCAAGGGAGTCAGATAGATAGATAAAGAGAGAGAGAGAAAGAGAGGAGGGGAGAGGGAGAGGGAGAGAGAAAGAGAGAGAAAATTTTGATTTATATTAAAAATATAAAAGATCTATGCAAATGTAAATGGCACTCGCATTCACGGTAGTATAAAATTCTTTTCTTCTTTCCTTGTTTTTAATAAATTATACTACGCGTATATATAATATATACCGTTTTAATTAATATATTAGCAACCCAAATCGGAGAAAGAGGAAGAGAGAAAGAGCACGAATTTTTTTTTTTTTAATTAACGTGCCACACGTTCCTTCCAATATATTCTCTTTTTTTTCCGTTTTGATCCGATGCCATTCTCTTCTTATGCAACAAATTTAAACGATTAAATTCGGTAGAGAGAAGGCTTTTAATACGTACATATATATATATATATATATATATATACGTGTGTGTATGTATGTATGTATGTATCAATTTACTCGATCATTCATATCAATTTTTTTTCTCAAACTTCAATTTCAATTTCAATATCGTGGCATGACCCTGTTCTTAAGGATCTTATTAAAAAGTATCATTCATTCGGCTATCTTTCATCGAACCTTCATACTTGCGTCTATCATCAAAGCCAAAATTCTCCGGGTTTTTATTTATTTGTTTGTTAGTACCAATATACATATAAATTAATTCATCCTTGTTACGTTATAACAACAAAGTGTTAGAGATATTTATTTAATACGATCAATTATCATAAAGAGGTTAATATAAAGTTCTAATGAGATTTGTAACGAGAGAGAGAGAGAGAGAGAGAGAGAGAGAGAGAGAGAGAAAAGTAAAGGTTTTTAAACAATCATTAAATCTTATATCGTGTATTTTGTAATACGAATGCACGCATATAAAAGTCGAACGTAGTTCCAAGTTTGTTTGTTTTTATATTTTTCTCAATAGATTCGATTCATACAAATCTAATAAATTTATGCGTTTAAATTTGTTAATAGATTAATGTTATCTCACTCGCTCGCATTGCATGGTAATAGAGTGAACAGACAAGAAAAAAAAAATGAGAAACAGAAACAAAAAAAGAATAAAATAAAAAAAAATAAAATAGAATAAAATAAAATAAAATAAAATAAAATAAAATAAAATAAAATAAAATAAAAGAGCAAAGGAGAGAGAGAGAGAGAGAGAGAGAGAGAGAGAGAGAGAGAGAGAGTGGGGGGGGAGAAATTAAGTAAATTAAAAAACTGTCGTGCTCACAATCGCGAATTGGCGATGGATTCGACCTGTTAATTTTCAGCCGCTAACGATTACGAATATTACTTATGAAACTCAAGACTAGCATTGATCAATGGCCTTTTCTTTAGGCCCGGGATTTTTTGCTCTTTAGCTTAAACCATCCCGCGCTCTTGTTTGGATCACGTGGTACGGATGTTGACCTACTGAGCTCTGGCTTCGAGCTCACGCTCCGAGATTTCGTCGATAGCGATTCCGTGGAAACGGTCCTGTCCACTTTCTGCTTGTCCTTTGATTTCAACGTACTGCGATTGATCGTACCTATAAAAAGAAAGGAATAAAATTAAAAAAGAAAAGAAAACAATTAAAACAGAACCAAATTAGATTGCACATGAATGAATGAATGAATGAATGAATGAATGAATTAATTAATTAATAATAGTTATTTAACATTACAATATTTCAACATGTCATATCGCCTATTATATAAAAATATTTTGCTCGAACAACGAATATTGTTATTCGCAGTAAAAAATATTAATGTCGTTCATTTCGATATAAAATATGGGAAATTATTAGATATGAAGATATTATTTATCGGTCTATTCAATATTATATCATTGTTATACATATATATATGTTTATATATATATATATATATATATATATATATTTATATATATATATATATATATATTTATATATATATATATATATATATAATACTATACTATATATATATAGTATAGTAGAATACATAGTATAATATAATATATAGTATAACATAGTACATATATAGTATATATTAATTATAGACATTATTTATTGACCAACTCAATAATTTTGAAATATTATGAAAAAAATTAGAGTAAAATTCGTCGGATAATTCTACATTGATTTTAATCAAGAATTAAATTTATTATTATTATTATTATTATTATTATTATTATTATTATTTCTCACCGGTTTTAGAAAGATTGTCTTTGCTCCGTCTTGCTTCTTTACCCCTACGACTGAGCGTCTCGCGACTCCTCTGTCTACGTCTTAAAGTCATCATTGGCTTTTGATGTTGTTGTTGATCATAATTGATTTCGAAAGGTTCCCTATAGTGTCTCGGTTTCCATGGTGCCAAGACGCTCACGCTCCTAGACACGGTTCTCGTGTGCGATTGCAGAGGTCGATTGAGTTCCTCTCGACTCGCTGCTCTACGTCGTTCGTTCGGTCCAGGTATTTCGCCGACTTTAAAAGTTTCATGAACTTTGTATTAACACGATGAAAGTTGATTCGTTTACAAGTAGAAATCGATTGAAGTGAACGTAATGGACCTTTAACGGTTGATAACCAACAACTTTGGATCTTATTAAATAAGATTTTAATGGATTTCATATTGAACGGGTGATAAATCGATATCTTTAATCGAATCGATAGCTAAAAAGTGAAAGTTTCTAGGTGATATATATATATATATATATATATATATATATAATTAATTAAAAAAAATTGATAAAAATATAATTCATAAATAAAATAAAGAACAAAAATATGCTTGAATCGATAAAAAAATTAATAATAAATAAAAAAAAAAAAATGTGTGCTTGAATTATGCACGTGTAGGTATGCATATCAATCTATATCTTCGATCGGAATTATTTTCCATGTTTAATATGAAATTTCATTCGAAGTTCTTTTTTTTTTTTATGTATTTACGCTTATACTTACTCGTAGTCGCGTGCAAATACACGACAGATCTTTGCGATCTTTGGGAATTTTGGCTCTGTTGGCTGCTGTCACCGGTAGTACTCTCGCCGGAGGAAAGAGCGCTCTCGGCTAATCTCGGTGGTTTCCTTGGCGGTGATACAATGCCGAGATTATGGCTCCTATTCGTATTGGTGACATCACGTTTTGTACAGACACGCTCGTCGACTCGTTTGTTTCTAAAATGATTGAATTCTTTTTCATTAACTTGTTGATAATAAAAATGCATACCACGATTATGTCTAATTTTTATCCTTATTTTTATCTTTATCTTTATCTTTGATTATGGACCCAGCGCGATCAATGAATTTTTATCGATCTCTCGACTCAATTCTTTGTCGAGTTGTATTCGTTAAAAAAAAAAAAAAAAAAAAAATAAAAGAAGAAGAAGAAGAAGAAGAAGAAAAAAAGAAAATTAAAATGAAACAAAATCGTTCGCCATTTTGTAAAAAGGGTGCAAATATAATCGTCCAAAGTAACCATCGCACGGAGGATATTTTGTTATTTACCTGATATCACGGTTCGATGAAACCGATTCCTGATCGGTGTCGCCGAAGAAGCGAAGATTCTTTTGAACGGAAACTCGTTCCGGGGCGGACGATGCCTCCTCGTCCTCCGTTCCGGTCGTCAAGATCTCACTTTCTGGTATTCTTGGCTTCTTATCCACGCTCTGAAAAGTATACATATACGTTATTATATTATAAATGAACGAACCAAAATCTTTATACCGATTTACGGTATAAAAGCGTAATAAATGTTTAAGAAGTAGAAGAAGTAGAAGTAGAAGTAGAAGAAGAGGAAGAGGGAGAAAAAGGAGGAAGAAAAAGGAACGAAATTTTCTCGAAGATAATAAAGACGAGAAAATCTCACTTCGTGTGGTCTCTCATTTTCTCGATCATTGTAAAGAAAAAAGAAAAGAAAAAGAAACAAAAAATAAAATAAAAGAAAAAAAAAAGTAAAAACAAGAAAAATTAGATAAAAAAAAATGAATAGGGAGTAAAAAATGGAAACGAAATTCTTCCCCTATAGTTAAAGAGGATAATCGAGGAGAAGATCTGCCTTTTTGTAGACTCATTTTCTCAATCATTATAAAGAAAGGTAAAAGAACAAAAAAGAGAAAGGGAAAGAAAACAAAATGAACAAAGAAATAAATAAAATTGAAGAAAAGGAAAGAAAATCCTTCTCTTGTAGTCTTCCCGAAGAGGATAATCGACGGTAAGATCTGGCTTCTCTAGCTTCATTTTCTCGATCGTTATAAAACAAAAATGAAAATTGAAGAAAAAGGAAGAAAATTCTTCATCTTCTTCTTCTTCTTCTTTTTCTTCTATAATATCGATCCTATGGTCTTGAATCAACGAGAAAATCTGGCTTATGTAGTCTCATTTTCTCGATCATTATAAAATAAAAAGAAAAATTGTGGAAAAGGAACAAAGAAAAAAATTCTTCTGCCATAATTTTGACTCAATAGTTTTGGATCAGTGAGGAAATCTTACTTATGTATCCTCATTTTCTCGATCATTATAAAATGGAAAAAGAAAAGTAATAGAAAGGATAATGAAAAAAAAAAAAAAAAAAAAGGAAGAAGACGTTTCTTCTATGGTTTGGACTTTACGTTATTGAATCAACGTTAAAAATTAAATTAAATGGACGCAACCCCGTATTTTCTCTCGGTATCGTTATAAAATAAGAACACAAATTTAACAGAAAATACGAGAACGAAAAGAATGAAGGAAAGGAGAAAAAAACAATATGTCTCCCTCCAAAGAAAATTCTTCTTTCATAGTCTCGAAGAGGATAATTGATGAGAAAGTCTGACATCTCGTGGCCTCATTTTCTCGATTATTGTACTATAAAAAAAAAAAAAAAAAAACAAAAATTCAAAAAAAGTCAGAAAATCACTTCTTCCATAATCTCGACCCTATAGTCTTGAATAAACGAGAACATTTGATTTGCGTAGCCTCATTTCCTCCTCGATGTTATTATAAAATAAAATTAAAAAGGAAAGAGAAAGAGAAAAAAAATTGAAGAATAAAAAAAAAAAAAAAGAAAAAAGTAAAAATAAAGATCGATCAAACGGGAAGAAAATTTTCTCCTCTCACAATCCCGATGTAATAACATTGAATCAACGAGAAAATCTTTATCTCGCGTAGTCTCCTTCGCTGGATCGTTATAAAGTAAAAAAAAAAAAAAAAAAAAAAAAAAAAACAAAACAAAAAAAAGAAGAAGAAGAAAACGGAACAAAGGCAATGGTAAAGCTGAAGGAACGGAAGAAAATTTTCGATTTCTTCTTTCTTTTTTATTCTTTTTTTTTTTTTTTGTTTTTTTCTTAATAGCTTTATAAACTCCACAGTTCGTTGAATTTCTGCAGAACGAAAAAAAGTTTGCCGTCTCTGCAGGCTCGTTCGTGAAAGCGTTCGATCCGTTCATCGTTCGATAGATCATCCTGCGCACTGCAGAGATTCACGTGCACGCAATCATCTCTATGCAACTATCCAAGATAGCTTTAGGGCTAACCTCAAGCTACGATCGTGTTCCAAAGGATGGAAGAAAGGAAGGATCGAAATATCGGTGTGCCCGTTCTCTTCCTCTTGGGATGTTCAAGAGAAAGAGAAAGAGAGAGAGAGAGAGAGAGAGAGAGCTAAGCAGCCCTTCGATCGGCACTTAATCTCGCGATTAAATTAAACCACAGAGCGCGGAGTTAGATAAGCATTTAATCAAACCGGTAATTGGAGGTTGTATTGGTCTAATGGCCTCTCCTTCATACGGGGCCTGTAGCTAACAAGGGAAGGATCGGATATGGAAACGTTCTCCTTGCTGTTCTCCTTAATACCAAAACGTGTTGTTACCTTACTATTGTTAATAACAAGATTTAAGTATTAAGATCGTATTCAAAGTTTTTACGAAATTAATATATGTACGTCTATTCGACGTTAACGTCGACATTATTTAAGGTTAACAATTAAGGTTGAATAATATGAATAGATTTAAGATCGACGTATAAAAAGCAAAGCGAATTGAGTCAAATTTAAATACAGACATATTTAGGATGATAGAAAAAAAATTTTATACATATATACATGTATATATATATATATATATATATATATATATATATATATATATATATATATATATATATATTCGAAAGTGAACGTCGACATTCGTTGAAGGAAAAAAAAATGTAAGAGAATAGGAAGAATTATTTAGATAAATTTAAATGTTTGAAGGACCAATATGAAAGTAACGACTATAAATCAAATTTAAGTGTAGACATATTGTGAAGGTTTGTTTCTTTTTTTTTTTTTTTTTTTCTTTTTTTTCTTAATATACTCGAAAGAACGTAAACATTTTAAATGAATGAATTTCACAAAACTTCGAAGATCAATATGAAAGTAATGAAAATATATAAAATCGAATAGAAAGAAAAAAAGAAAAGGAAAAAAACAAATGATCGATCGATAACAAAGATCACGAAATCGTAATTTTTTCTTCGAAAAAGGAATTTTTTCCTTCGTTCTGTTTTCTTTTCCTTTTCTTTTTTAAATTAACAAGACATTTTGAAGTTTAAGCTTCGGTATATCCCTACGAGTTTACACAAACTCGCTCCTTTTTTATTTTTCCTTTCCTATTATATCTCGTACACGGTAGGATCGCCCACTCGCGAACAGACTACGCCAGATTCGGATAAGGACTCGCAATGGACTTGTTTGTCGAACCTTGAAGAGCCGCCTCGTCGCGCGCGAGGAGTTGACGTCATGTCCGGAAATATTCAACGGAGACTCGTTCGCGACGATTCCCTTAAGCAGGTGCTACCAACACCTACGGCGTTCCCTAATTCTAACATCTCTAACTATCTATTATAATTCGAATGAGCGATTTTATTATATCATGACGCGTGGAATAGCTTTTATAGACAAAAAGAATTCTTATAGACAAAAAAAATAAAAAGAACAAGTCAGGAACATCGCTCATTCGTAATGTATCCAGAGAGAGAGAGAGAGAGAGAGAGAGAGAGAGAGAGAGAGAGAAACAGACAGACAGACAGACAGACAGACAGACAGATAGAGATAGAGAAAGATAAAAGATTATTAATTGCTGGAGTTCACAAATTGTTTTCTTTCTTTTCACTGATAATTCCTCAAATTTGCTTGTTTACATCCTTTGAAAGAATTAAGAGATATTTTTTTCTTTTTTTTTTTCTTTCTTTAGGGATGAAAAATATTTCAAGGTACGTAATGTGTACGAACGTAATATATTATTTTTTTGTTTTTTGTTATCGCAATGATTTTTGCGTTACGCGAATAAACCGTGTACGGACTAATTTCAATTTAATCGTGATTCTAATTTGTTTGACTCCATTTATTGATCGAACGTGAGACCGTACATCGTTACGTATTACAGTTTAGATATGTATGTACGTTAGTTCATTGTACCTTGGCACTGGATTTATTTTTCCGCGATAGAGATTTGAACCATCCCTTCCTTTCGGCCTCCTGTCCTTGATTTTCTCTCGTGAGCGTGTTACTCGATTCGCAGAAGGAGTCCTCGTCTCTTGTAAGGGTACCGGTAGATCTAGAAAGCCTCGTTGGCCTCGATGGACTTGGACTTCCGCTTGGAGTGGATAGTCGTCTTCGTTGACTATAGTCCTCCTGCAATGACATTGAATAATTAATGTGTATATATATATATATATAAATTACATTGAAAAAAAAGTATATTAACAAGAACGTACACGATATTTATTTATAATTTCTTTAATAACCTACCGAATGACACCTAATACATCTTAATAGTTTATTAGAAATAAAATGAAGGTTCGTTTCGGTTCGGTTTAATAAGTTGCAGAATGTTATAAACGTTCCTATATTATAGAAACGAACGATATAGTTTAATCGAAACTAACATGATGGATTATTTAACGCTGCGAGATATATGCAAAATGGTCAGAACGTTTTCCCCCTTTACCAATCGATTCTAGAGCTATTAATATGCGGCATATATATATATATATATATATATATATATATATATATATCTAGATTTAGGATTCCCCGGGGATCATTAATCAGAGTATAATAATAAATTAATCCCTTCTCTACTTTGAGAGTGTATGCCTGATATATATATATATATATATATATATATATATATATATATATATATATATAACGATCGATAATCTGGATTTAGAATTTTTTCTTTTCTGTTTTTCATTTCTTTTTTGTAAAATAAAATAAATCCTCGACGTTATTACCGTCGATTTATTATCAGACATTGATACAAAGTGGCTACCTGGGATTCGAAAAGCTCGAGACGAACGATGAAAGAGTGGCACGTGCGTTATTAACGGAGAGAGAGATGGGGGTGGGGAGAAAGGTGTGGGAATGGGTAGCCTGGAAGGTGGCGGGAGGGGAAAGAGGTGGACGGGCTTTCGATAAGCAATATAATAACACATCGCACAGATTCGAGCGAGCACGTAGTACCCGATGCATAAACTGTTAAATGACTCACAATGAATAGCCCGTATCGCGGAATCATCTGCATAGTACAAGCCCTGTTCGCTTCCCTCGTACTCTCCATATATACGAGCAACAATATACCTTGGTGGTTTCCATAACGAGTACATGCCAGGACCGACGACAACGACGAACGAGAAGAAAAAGGGAAAAACTTACGATCTGTCTCTGTATGTGTCCTGGGTTGCGTCTATCTGTCCTAAGTGTTCGTATATATATATATATCATGTATGTCGCGGTGTATACATGTGTATTTATATGAGCGCCGTTGTGACGGGTGTATATTTATATGTGTGTATGGGTTACCTCGTGACGTGTGGCTTCGTATCATACACGATGTATGTGCGCGTGTATACGCGTGACGTGTGTCTTGTATTTATGTAGAGACGTGAGCGAGCGAGCGTGCGCGCGCGCGCGCGTGCGTGTGTTCATGGGCGCTCGCGTGTGTACCTTAAGGGCATCGTGACCCACGCAAAGCACTGCTAACTCTTTATATACCGGCAGCGTGCGTTCACGCTTCGCGATTTTACTCTTCTCCGACCTTTCCCTTCTTTCTCTTCCCCCCACCACCCCCAACCCCTCTTACATATACATCTATCCGTCCCATCCATCCTTCTTTACTTCCTTCCTCCTTTCCCTCTTTAGCTTACCATCAATTCTCCCAACTTACCCTCCGAGACCGTTCGGGACTTGGCGTGGGCCTTCGAGATTGGGATAGGTCGTTTACTCTTCTCGTAGCCCGTTCTCTTCCCCCACCACCTGTCTCCGAGAGCACGCGCATCAGTGCCCTCCGCCCTCACCACCCTTCCCATCACCGACATCTTACCTTCGCACGGTCCCTGAGGCTCACAGTCGCTCGCTATACCTTTTCTACAGCGTTTATTTTTTTTTCCCCTCAAAGACGACGAATTTTCGTTTCGCTTCTTTTTCTATCCTTCTCTCTCTCTCTCTCTCTCTCTCTCTTTTTTAATTTTTTCTTTTGCGAAACGAAGTTTTTTCTTTTTCTTTTTTTTTTTTCTAAATATATATATATATATATATATATATATATATATATATATATTGTGTACGTTCCTCGAGTTCCTTTATTCTTCGTACATATATTTCGTATCATCATGTGGGTAGGTAAATGTTACAAATTTATTGCAATTACATCGTTACGCCTCTTTTTCTATCCTTCTTTTTACTCTCTCTCTCTCTCTCTCTCTCTCTCTTTTTTTTTTTAATTTTTTCTTTTGCGAAACACGAAAAAAATTCGTGTTTCACAAAAGAAACGAACAATGAAGTTTTTTCTTTTTTTTTTTTTCTAAATATATATATATATATATTGTGTACGTTCCTCGAGTTTCTTTATTCTTCGTACATATATTTCGTATCATCATGTGGGTAGGTAAATGTTACAAATTTATTGTAATTACATCGTTGAGATCGAATCGAAGTTATGATTACTCTTTTAAACATATATACGTTTAAGGAGGTTCAATTAAAGTCTCCGTTATTGAATTTTATTGGCGTCTACGGAAAGAATTATACGACGTGACAACTGTAGTATTGTTGTTTAATAAACGTAACTTGTGCTTGGAGAATGTGAAAAATGTCGCGTTTGTAGTAACGTTTATCGAAACTCAATCTTTCGTTGAGAAAATAAAAGAAAATTACGAAAACAAAAATACAGGATAGGACGAAAGTCTCTGGATGGGTTAAGAGTTCCTAAGCGATTTTAAAAATTTAATTACTCTCTCTCTCTCTCTCTCTCTATCTCCATCTCTTTCTCTCTTTCAAGAAAAACCTACAATCGCGTTCTTCTTTTCTATTCTTTGTCAACACGATTATCCAACGAATGGAACGTTTCTATTTGTTTATATCGTAATAATAGAGAAAGAGAGAGAGAGAGAGAGAGAGAGAGAGAGAGAGAGACTTTTTGGGCTCGCAATTTTACGATTCGAAGGAAAAGGAAAAACATATCAGCTTGGCAGATATCGAAGTGGCGTAATTGATAAATTAAATTCGTTTGAAAAACTTACATACCAATTACGAAACGAAGGTTCTTCTCGTCGTTTCATGGTTGTACGGACGGTTACACGTGGACGGTTTAACTACGAGTTGAGGTTATTTGCATTATAGCGATAGAAACGATCTGGATAGATGAAAGTCCGTACGATCGTAGCGATTCGAGGAGTTATCTTTCTCGAGTTGGCGAACGAGACGGGGGGAAAAAAGGAGGATAACAAAAAAAAAGGAAAAAGAAAAAAAATAAAGAAAAAAGGAAAAGGGGGTGCGGGGTGAGGAGGAGTGGAAGAGAAGGCGCGTACAGTGCCGATGGCATAAGAAGTATATAATAAGGGGGGAATCACGGCGCTGTACAAAGGGGCATTACAGTAAGATCTGTAACGCGCAAAGCCGCAAAATAAACGAACGAGGCGTAATGGGCATCGAGAGAAGGTCGTTCTGTCCGATCCTTCGTTAGCGTATGCGCGCGCGCGCGCGCGCGCGTAACTGCGTAACTGCCAAACGGAATGCGTTAGTATCCGCTTGGGGGTAAAAAAGGGGCTGAGGGAAAGAGAAGAAGAAGAAGAAGAAGAAGAAGAAAAAAAGAACTGTGATCGTTCGATATAAGACGAAAAAAAAAAAAAGGACAAGAAAGAAGAAGCAAGAAAACCCACACGAGATCGTCGATAATTATACGTTATATAGAAAATAAACATTTTCATTATAAACTTTTTATCATCGTGTTATGTTCTGTATGTGTGTGTGAGTGTGTGTGTTTATATATATATATATATATATATATATATATATATATATATATATATAAATAGATGATTATAAAGATACGAATCTTTAAGATGCCACGTAGACATTGATGTTAGTACAAAAGTTGTTTTAAAGTGTAAACTTAATGACAATGACATATTTTATTGATTCGAAATCGATATAATATATAGTAGGTAAGAGAGATTGTACGGTGTAAGTTGAGAAAGGAAGAAAGAAGGAAAAGGAAAATAGAACAAAAACAAAAAAACAAAAAAGAGAAATTAAATCAAACGTCTTTAAATGGATGAAAGAGAGAAAAATATCGAGATAGTAGGTTACGACGATCGTGAAAATTTGTGATGACGAAGATAGACAAGACAGGACAAGACAAGGCAAGACAAGACAAGACAAGATAAGACAAGATAAGACATAGCAAGGTAACGTAAGGTAAGCTGAGGTAAGGTAAAGTAAGGTAAGGTAAGGTAAGGTAAGGTAAGGTAAGGTAAGGTAAGGTAAGGAAAGGACGCATGTTCGCGCGTGCTGGCTTGCTTTTCGGTTCTTAGCGGCGCAAGGTCGCCCGCTCTCGTCCTGCACCGGTGGCAACCGGCACGTCGGGAGGTTTCTAGGAGGTTGAAGAGGAAGAGAGAGAGAGAGAGAGAGTGAGAAAGGGTCTTGGTAGAAAACCGGATGCACACTTTTGCGCCCGTGTTGCACGGACGGACGACCACCACCGCGGCCATTAATAATCGGGGTCCACTGAAGGAGGAGAAAAGGAGGAGGAGGAGGAGGAGGAGGAGAAAGAGGAGGATGAGGATGAAGAAGAGAAGGAGGATGAGAACGGAAAAGAAGAAGAATAAGAAGAAGGAGGAGGAGGAGGAGGAGGAAGAGGAGGAGGAGGAGGAGGAGGAGGAGGAGGCTAAAGCACTTTTATTTTCTTTGGAATAACTACACTTAGGATCCTCTGTGATACACTTCTCCGGCTGTCAATGGACGCTT
This sequence comes from Dolichovespula media, assembly GCA_911387685.1. NCBI lineage: Eukaryota > Metazoa > Arthropoda > Insecta > Hymenoptera > Vespidae > Dolichovespula > Dolichovespula media. Next base: position 18,388,723 of record OU426851.1, read on the forward strand.
CTTCATGGGAAAGGTCCGAGAGGAGCTCTCGCGAATCGTTTCGCGACTATTCGAGCGAATCGCTTGGAACGCCCACGGATGGCTTGGCACTCCGATTCCTTCTTATATACGCTCCAACACTCGTGCACGAAACACCATCACCATCGTTGTGTACCTCTCCCTCTCCTTCCCTCCCACTCCCTCTCTCTCTCTCTCTGTCTCTCTCTGTCTCTCTAGTGTATTCTCGTATCTCCATCCACGCTCGTAATTGATGAAATGACACCGAAGTGGAGAACGGACGGCCGTGACTATCGGATGTTCAAGATCGGATGCTGTGGTATACAGCGTCCAAAGCCGACGGGCTTTTCAAGTACGAGATCGAAGCCTCAAAGACCGCCCCGGTTGCTCGCTCGGCCGAGCGGAGAACGCGCCAACGCCTCGGTGAATATTAATTATTCCGACGGGCTCCCACGAACGTCCACCGACGATCGACTCGACGATGCTTCTCCTAATCGGTAGTCGATTACGTTATTATATATATATATATATATACATTGTAGTTTCAATGATGATCGTTGTTCTTAAATATTCATCATAATCTTTATCGTCATTTTTATTACGGTCTTGGGTAAAGTTCTCGATCGCTTTTTTTGAATTTTCTTTTTTTTTTTTTCACTTCCATCGATCCAAACGATAATTTTTATAGCGTTCGATACCGATTAATAATCGACCACACCGAGAGGTTTTTTTTTTTTTTTTTTTTTTTTTTAACGAATTTACGAAAACCGACACGAGTAGAATCAATTTCCATCGCATTTAAACTAAATCTATGTCCTCCGATATATCCTACGAGTAAGGATAATTACGAGCAACAGGATACATTCATCCACGTATAAGACTATCACGATACCTTAGACCGTGAAAACGTTCCGTGCGTCGTTTAGAATCTAATCGCTCGTGTACGCGTAAATAGGAAAATCGTTCGAGTCAACTATCGCTCGTCGTTGACATCAAGGAAAAATCTGAGATCCCTTTTAATTCTCTTTCGCGGTGACAAGTGGCATCCTAAATCCAGGGGAAGAGGATGGGGTGATGGGGCGATGGGGCGAGGGGGGAGGTTAAGTATATCCTCACTTTGGAAGTAAGTGTATTAGACTCGCGGGCACGAAGCGAATAGGTAATAGAGCTGCAGTTAGTTGCGAGAGGACTGTATCTACCTGGTATCTCGTTTCTCCCGTGGCAGGATTGCGTTGCTCCGTGGCACACACGCCGCCGTATACTATACCACTCTGGCATACCTTGTGAGCCCTCTCGGTGCGATACATATTGACCAGTCGGTCTACTACGAACGAGGTAGAGGAACTACGCCGCTTAGAAGATGCTCTATGGGTAGTTACCGAGGGAAAGATGTATCTCCTCGTACCAAGGTACTACAAACCGGCCAATCCTATCCTATCTTAGAGATTTTAACTTTACTTAGGAAAGAGAAAGAGAAAGAAACATATATATACATATATATATATATATATATATATATATATATATATATATATAGAGAGAGAGAGAGAGAGAGACGTATAGAGGATACGCAAGAGAAAGAAAGAGAGTAGAACGTTCAACGCGGCAGGTAGAATCCTATCGGCAAATTGCAATCGGCGACCGCCTTGTCGGCAACTGAGCATAGAAAGCGAGAAAGGAAGATTGCTAAAGGGAAAAAGAAAGAAAAAGAGAGAGAGAGAGAGAGAGAGAGAGAGAGAGAGAGGAAGATATCTAAGCGTTCCGCGAGTGATACCAATATCCGCCATTGTTTAGGACTCCTAGCCAAGGAGTTATCGTCCATGATCGTTCCGGGTAGTCGCAGTTGGTTCTGCTTTCATTGATACCTTCGTCCTACGGCTAGGAGAGAATATACTGGACAATCTACTATTCTCGTTCCTTCTTCGGACTATGATCTATGGGAGCCTGTAGGAAGTTAGAAATAGCGATGCGACGACGGTACACCTAACTATGGTTGTTTATATTTCTCATAGTTAAGTGGGTGTAGGTAAGCGGCGATCGTCTAGACAAGAGAGTAAGAGAGAGAGAGAGAGAGAGAGAGAGAGAGAGAGAGAGATATGCTCGAAGGAAATATTGAAAACGTTTGATGATCCATTTCAAAGATTCTATACGATTGGTTCATCTAATTCTTTTATTCAAACACGACCAAGTTATTCTCTCTCTCTTTCTCTATCTCTCAAGTAAAACCTATTACCTTATTGTTCTTTTCTATTCTTTTTCAACACTTTTATCTAACAAATGAAACGTTTTTATTTGCTTACGTCGTAATAGCTTTTTCTGAATTTATGGGGTTAGTTTATCTAATTTTTTTCTTCAAACACGATCAAATTGTTCTCTCTCTCTCTCTCTCTCTCTCTCTCTCTCTTTCAAGAAAAACCTACAATCGTGTTCTTGTTTCCTATTCTTTGTCAATACGATTATCTAACAAATGGAACGTTTCTATTTGTTTATATCGTAATAATGGCTTCTCCTTTCGTTCTTAAATCGTTTGTCCGATAAAGATAGACGTAGCGAGATACGTATCAAGTAAATTAGGTACTAAAGACAATCAACATGGATCGCTTCATTAGCCAATGTTATCCTTCTCGCTTACTTATTTACGAGCCAACGAGGGTAGCGTCGTTATTGCTAAATTGGACAGCAGAATTGTGGTCCGACACGGAAGCAAAGAGAGAGAGAGAGAGAGAAAGAGAGAGGATTAATCGGTACGATAATAACGAGTACTCGTATTTGGTGAGTATCTCGTTTGTAAGAAAACAAAAGTCACAATTGTTAATGCACTCGGTGGGCTTTTTATGTTTCCTCTCGTTAAGGATTCGTCCAAAGATATTTTATTCAAGGTCATATAATATATTCGTTTGGAGAACCGACCGGGCTTTTTCTTTTCTTTTCTTTGTTTTTTTTTTTTTTTCTACGACATTCAAACGTCGGAATATAGATAATCATTTTTATCAAAAAAAAAAAAAAAAAAAAAAAATCGTTTTTATTAAAAAAAAAAAAGAAATCATTCTTATCGCATTAAAAAGAGATTCGCCATTTAGAAATGATTCTTTCAATTTTTAATATGTCTATTATGTTATATGGGGTACAACATCCTGTAGACGAGATCGTTGCGATGGCCGGTGCTAGAACACAGAGTACCGTGAGTCGTAGTTCGTCTCTGCGATAGATGTTACCGTCAACTGCCACAAGACACCTCAGCGATCACGCGGAACGAAATCGTTTGTTTACCGAATGACAAGAACGCTTATTCATTCACGTTACCTTTTATTTATATTCCTTCATTCTTCTTCCATATAATCGCTCCGAAAAGGGGAGAGAAATTTTTGACGGATATTAAGGACGTAGAATATTTGTCTTTTCTTTTTTCTTTTTTTTTTTCTTTTTTTTTTTCTTTGTATCAAAAAATTTTTCATCCCATAACTTAGTTTCTAACAAAATTGATACCAACGATTTGCAACAATCGGTTGGGAGTAAAAATTACTAAATTATTATTATTATTAAATAATAATAATAATAATAATAATAATAATAATAATAATAATAAATTAATGAATTAATAATAATAATAATAATAATAATAATTAATTATATATTATTATTATTATTGTTGTTGTTTTTTTCGCCACTCTTTATATTTCTAGTTAGGCTTGTAATTTTGCAATTTGGAAAAAAAAAAAAAGAAATAATTGTTAGCCTAAAGGGTCACGAAAAAGTCAAGATCAAATGATTTTTAAAGTCATTATTTAATATTTAAGAACATTTAAGAACATTATTTAAAATTTAAGAACATTTAAGAATCCCACCCACGTATATATTAGAGTATTTATTTATTTTTTTTTTTTTTTTATAAATTTTATATACCTATCCAAAATTTTAATTATGATGAAAACAATGATATCACACATCAAAGTCAGAATAAATGCAGATTTTATTAAGCTATCATGATTTAAGGAATTTACGAAAGAGTTGATCCCATTGATATCCAAGCGTTTCAATGATAAAGCATTAGAATCGTATGTATGAGAAGAGGTTTATTAGGAAGACTAATAAGATCCGTTGGTATGATCAATTGACTGGTATCTGTCTCGATAACGCTCGCTACTTACTCTCCCTTTTTTTTTTTCACACATGTCTCGATAATATCGAGTTAACGACAGGATGTCGATATCGATTGTTTATCGTGCGAAAGCTATCCGCGGAATGATGATCGTCCATTACCCTCAACAGACTATGCTTTGAGCTACGGCAAAATTGAGAAGAGTATGAAGTCTTGGTATATACTTTAAATAATCTCTCTTTTATCTTCAATTTTATAGTAAAGGGATTTTGAGAAAGAAATTTATTTTTTTTATTCCTTTTTATTTTTTTTTCATTGTTTTTTTATTTCGTTTTCCTTTTTTCTTTTTTTTCTCTCTTTTTTTTTTTTTTTTAAATACTTCTCGTACCAGATGTAATATAAAAAAATATACGGATATAAAATAATATTTTTTTTTTCTATATATATATCTATCGTCACATCACATTATATATTTATATAAATGTTATTTTAGAATTGTTATATGTGTGTATATTACATGCACATATAATATTATATAAAAATATATAGGTATATAATACTAAAGTATTGATCCAAATAATATATTGATCTATAATTATGTTTTAGAATTATTTATAATATTTCTATCTATATATTTCTTTCTCTCTCTCTCTCATATATATATATATATATATATATATATATATATATATGTAAATGTAAATACCTATTACCTTTCAAAATTATTAATAATTCTAAAATGTAACTTTTGGAAAAATATATACATATATATATATATATATATATATATATATATATATATATCAAGTATGCATATATAAATATTTTTAGTTACGTTTAATGTACTTACATTTAATGAAGAAAAACAAAAAACAAAAAAAAAAATAAATAAAAAAGAAATTGTGACAAAAAATGTATTGAACATAGAAATGAATGAGATTCCACCGTCGATTGAATTAGGATCTAACGAATGCCGGTAAAAGAAATCTTTTTCAAATTCCATCGTATGGGTAAATACTATAACGAGTGCACGCGTGCGTCTTTATACTCGCAACCAATGAGAGGTATTCTCGAGCGAGTACTTCAGAGAATTAACGCCGATCGGCAATGGCGAGAAGAAAGGCTGGATCGTCGTAAGTCGGTCGTCGAAAGGAAAGGAACACGGCAAAGAGCACACGAGCCAAGGGAACTTGGCGAGCTTCGGCAGACCACAATAAATAGCCGTGGTGGTATCGTGTTGCGAGTAATTGAACGGGACTTCATTCGTGCTGCATTAACTATTGAAAACGTACTGGATATCAATCCTGCGAGGATAAGAGAGACAGATAGATAGATAGATAGATAGAGAGAGAGAGAGAGAGAGAGAGAGACTGACTAAAGATCGCGTGTACATTGTTGGAATGTTGTCCGTCGCGTGTCGTTAAAAAGTTTCTCCAGAGAAAACGAATTAACAAAAAAAAAAGAGGAGAGAGAGAGAGAGAGAGAGAGAGAGAGAGAGAGAGAGAGGGAAAGAGAAAACGAAAAACAAAACCGAAACGAAACGAATCTCGGTTTATTTAATTTTTAATCGCCCCGTTATAAAACGTCCATCGAATAATATTTATGGTTGATCCTATATAAAAGAATTTTTTACGCGTGTCTATAAAGGAAATAATTACATCCATAATATTGCAATATCACTGGTATTAATATAATTGTACTGTAATCACGCAACAAAATATAACTTATACTTCGTGCATGAATCGACGATTAATTTTTGCGATTGTGAGGATAAAATGAAACGAAGCTTCAGAAATACAGGTATACGTATACATATACATACATAAACACACACACACACACACACACACACACACACACACACACACACACACACACACACACACACACACACACACACACACACACACACACACACACACACATTACATATACATATTTGTGATATTATAGAGACTTAATAATAATTTCGAATGAAATAAGAATCGTAAAAAGAGAAGAATATTTGATCATAATTATCTTGCATTGTCTGGATACTTTTCACTGGCGAATATATACGAAGGTAGTAGATACATGCATTTTCTTTTCTATGTTTATTTCCTGGAATGAAACGAGCTTAGATAGATGCGTTTATGTGCACACGTACACACCGATGGGCCAGTAAAGAGAAGAGAAGAGAAGAGAAGAGAAACGAAGAGAAGAGAAGAGAAGAGAAGAGAAGCGAAGAGAAGAGAGAAAGAGAGCTAAAGGAACTGTTGGCGCATAATGGCGCTGATCCTAGGCCCTCGATCCTACGTGAGGGCAATACCGTATTGTTATTTGTTGAGTTAAGGTACTCCTTGCTTCCAGATCAAGTACTCGCGTGTCCGAGATACGGCAGTGCCCTGGCATCGGAATAATATCTTGCTCGCTTATTGTTGCCCCTCGTTGCAGATAGATCATTCTATTATCGAGATAGCGATACGAGTGAGTACGTATAACTATACTGTATACGTATATGTATATGTGTACATAGGTGGTTATACATAAGTATTACGGTGTACACAGGGTGTCAAATTAAATAGATTAACAAGTGCCCGGAATTCGATTCGGTACCGACGATCATCTTCATCATTACGTTCTATCTTTTACTTTTTCATTTTTCTTATTTTTTATTTTTATTTTATATGTATATATATATATATATATATATATATATATATAAATTTTTTTTCAACAATCGATATTAATTCTAAATAAATTTATTACGATAAAATTTGTTTTTCACACCGGATAACGATTTGAACGTTCAAACTTATCCTCGAAAAAAATACAATACCCTCGTAACGTATCTACGATTCGATCGTACGTTCGGACATATGTACGTATACCATGAAAAAAAAAGAAAAAAATACTATAATGAATCTTACTCGTAACGGAATT
>OU426851.1:18403240-18408240 GCA_911387685.1 Dolichovespula media
TTCTCTTTTATATTCGACCAGTTGTTACTGCCTATTGAAATTTTTTAATCCGTTTGAAATTTATCCTTCCATTAAAACGATGACAACAACAACAACAACAACAACAACAACAATAATAGTAATAATAATAATAATCATAATATAACAAAAAATATACCGTTTATGTCAATGTCTATATCTAACTTTCAGTAATTTTCCTTTTTAGAAACTTGTTGTTACTTGTGAAATTTGTTGAATAGAGATTCGACTGTGAAACGAGTACTATTAGAGAGTAGAGAAGGATCTAGCGGGAGAGGGAGAGAGAGAGAGAGAGAGAGAGAGAGAGAGAGAGAGAGAAAGACGGTTTCTCTCGGCTTACAGATGTTCTCTGACTAGAATCTCTGTCCGATCGATAGATCTCGAGAAGCGCCAGATGCCCGTAGAACGAGGAATGGCCTTTAAGAAGTGCGAAGGATAGCCAGCGGTGTTTCAACTACCTGTAACCATCGATAACTACCCATAATAGTATGCTTTTTTCTCCCTACGATCTCTTCTTGCCTTCGAATGAGGACGAGCCACGAAGAGATCTTTGATACGGCACGGTCATTTGCTATTCTACCGATCGCGCGAACTTCCAATAGTTTTCCTGGCTCATCGGAATCAGAATCGGCTTCTTCTTATTCTTATTCTTCTTCTACTTCGTAAGAAAGAATTTTTCTTCTACTTCGTAAGAAAGAATTTTTCTTCTACTTCGTAAGAAAGAATTTTTCTTCTATACTTCGAAAGAAGGAATGAAAAATAGAAAGAAAGAAAGAAAGAAAGAAAGAAAGAAAGAAAAAATTCGACTACAGTTGTTCTCATAACAAATCGAGATGTTACGATGCCAAGGGTACAATAATAATCTTCTTTCGATTTGTTCGAAAAAGAAAACTTTGTGTTTCCTTTATTAATTATTTTCCTTTTTCATCTTCTACTTCTTCCCCTTTTACACATTTATTACATTTTAGTAGTCTCGTCAAATAGGATTTAACGTCTTTAACGGTATTAATATAATCGCGTAATTCAGCAATTAATAAAGTGACCGTTCGTATAAACGATGGAACGGGACAATTGGAAATAGTTTTATTACTATATATTATATCATGTTAATAAATACTAGAGATGTTACAATGAAGAAAATATCAAACGAGATTATTGGAGGAATTTATGCCAATAAAAAAATGATCAGTACCAAACGATCAATCAGTTATTAAAATGTGAGTACGCGTACGTACGTGAACATTATGCGAGTGCGTATGAGATATCACCCCCCGCCCACCCCTCAAAAAAAGCACGACAACAAAAGGATAAAATAAAGAACGTGAAAAGAAAAAAAAAAAAAATTAGAAAAGAAATCCAATCGAGACGAAGGAAACAATCGCGGCGTCGATTCTAACTTCGCAACGACGATTATTCATTCGATATCATTTTTCGTGACCGAATGGCAGAGAGAAAGATTAAAAAAAAAAAAAAAAAAAAAAAAGAAAAGGAAAAAACGTAAGAAGAAAAATAGGGAGACAGAGAGAGAGAAAGACGGAGAGGAGATAAAAAAAAAAACATTAAAAATGAAGAATGAAAAATTAAGAATTAATGAAACAATAAAGGAAAAAAGAAAAAGACATTTCGAAGCGAGAGTGACAACGCTGCAATCGCGTAAGTTGAGGCGTGTGTACCTTTATGAAAAAAAAAAACAGAAAAAAAAAAAAAACAAACAGAAAACCTTTCCTCCCTTTTTTGTCCCTTTTCGAAACGTTGATGTAATAGTAAGTAAGAATCGCGAAGAGTATCGCGTAACTCGCAGATACGGAGGGAGTGAAAGCGAGGTCGTTAACGATCGCGTTATCGGAAACGGCCGTCGCGAACGTTCGTTCGTTCGGTCCTGATATATATATATATATATATATATATATATATATATATATATATATATATTTAGAGAGAGAGAGAGAGAGAGAGAGAAGGAAATACGGCCGATCGTAAAGTAGGTATACGCTTTTACGCGCTTGACGTATCTATTAATCTCTAGTCCCGTGCGATAGGGTGTTAAAATGTAAATGAGAGAGTTTGCTTCTCCAAGGAAGCGTTATAGCAGGAACACAGCAACAGTAGCAGCAGCAGGACTCTCTCTCTCTCTCTCTCTCTCTCTCTCTCTTTTTCTTTCTCCCACCCTTCCATCCTCTCTCCCTCCCCTCTTCTCCCACCCCTCAACCGCCCCCTTGGTACCGACACCTACCGACTTAATTGCGATAATACCCCTTACCTGCGGCAATGATTCTACCTGTCTGCATCTTAACACGCGAATCCGAAGTCAAAATCAAACAGGCCCCTAACACACACACACACACACACACACACACACACACACACACACACACACACACACCATTCATATATCCCTCCCGTATACCATCCCACTCGATATAATTATAAAACAATGAATGTATTTTGTATTATTGATTTTTCTTGATACGCGAACGATATGTTTTGATATGTTTATTTTATAGATTTATGATATTACGAATTAGGGTGCGAGGGAGGGATAGGCGGGGATGTATATTTTAATGATTTTACCCTATCTATATGAGGGGTATTATATGTATGCATTAGGTTGGCAGGAATGAAATTTGTAGTTGATAATGGCCTAATTGCCTTTTTGTTCCTCTTTTTCCCCCCTATAAATTTCATCCTCGACGACCTGATATATTTATATATATATATATATATATATATATATATATATATATATATATATATATATATGTTAAATATAATAATGTAATTTTATTTAATATCGTTCCTACGAAAATTACGGATATTCATATTTCATCATATTCATGGGAATATTATTCTTTTATAATTAATATCAACGTTGAGACGATACGAGCTCTTTCGCGTATATATATATATATATATATATATATATACGTATATTACGTATATTAATATATATATTAATATATATATTAATATTAATATTAATATATATTAATATATAATATTAATCTAATAATAATAAATATATATATTATATATATATTAATATATATATTAATATATATATAATAATATTAATCTGATAATAATAAATATATATATATATTAATCTCTGTGATATTAAAAATTTAATTAATAAATATTATGGCAAGAAGAATTGAATACCTTTAATGTACCCGCCGAAAAATTACGATCGATATCTAGTATAAAAGAATCTAGTGTTAAAATAGACGTGCACATGGGTCTGGCTTGAAAAAAAAGTGTTCCCTTTATCCTGACTAATAATGATTTGTTTTCTCCAACGTATTTCACAGTGATTGAATGAAGTGGTATAAATTTTTCATGAAAATTCAAATCTCGGCCCTCTCTCTCTCTCTCTCTCTCTCTCTCTATTTCTTCGTTTCTCTCCGTCACCTTCACTCTCTCACGGTGCTTCGAGAGCATGCCTCTAGCACAATTTGCGCTTACGAACCTAATGCTTCTCGGCATTATGCTAATTCCTTCTCGAGAGGCTCCGAGGTATTTGCGCGATCGAAAAGACTTGAAGATGCGCTCGCGACCACCTTCAGAGTGAGATTTGAATTTGAATTATTTTTCTTTTTTTTTTTCTTTTTCTTTATTTCTTTTTCTTTTTCTTTTTCTTTTTGCAGAGCTCGAAAACGGGACATTGTATGTGAGGAATTTAAATTGGAGTACTTTGTAGTTAATTACATGAGAAAGAGAGAGAGAGAGAGAGAGAGAGAGAGAGAGAGAGAGAGAGAGAGAGAGAGAGAGAGAGAGAGAGATAATGATTAAAAAGAAAGAGGTTCTCTGATCTTTTATTACATTAAAGAATTACCATAAAGTAAGTATTCCAAGATGTCAATATTTTCAAACGAAATGTCTTATTATATACATGGGTTTATAAAAAATACATAAAAATATTTCATATTATTACGAAGTCAGTCAGTATTTTTATTGTTTCTAACTGTATAATTTACCTTTAACTCAGCCTCCCTCCCCCCCTCTCCCTCACCCTCTCTCTCTCCCTCTCTCTTTCTCTCGTTTTGCATACTTCGAAGTAAAAAAGTAGTAGAGATTCTTCTCGTTGGTTAGGAGCACCGTTGGCACCGTTACGAGCTCGAAAAGGCGTGACTCTCGGCGGGGTTGGGACGAATAATAGAGAATACACGCACGTAGGAAGAAGAAGAAGAAGAAGAAGAAGAAGAAGGAGAAGAAGAAGAAGAAGAAGGAGAAGAAGAAGAAGAAGAAGAAGAAGGAGAAGAAGAAGATGAAGAAGACGAAGAAGAAGGAGAAGAAGAAGGAGAAGGAGTGTAATAGTGTAAGAGTGAGAGAGAGAGTGAGAGAGAGAGAGAGAGAGAGAGAGAGAGAGAGAGAGAGAGAGACGTTGCCGGTGGTCGTGACAGCGACTTCAAGAACGAGGACTGGTTCTCTCTTCTTCGCGGCGTTGACGCGAACCCGGTTCTTCTCTCGTAGCCCCCGAGGCTTCTCGCGAATAACGCTCGACGTCGGTGCGAGCCTCGCTTATTATCATATCTGGACGTTTCCTACACTCGAAGGGAATCTTTCAGCGGGAGTCGCGAGCACCCCCTTTTCGCCGCGATCTATCCCGTCTCTTCTTTACCTGACCGTTTCCCTTCCTTTCCCATCCTTTCCCATTTTTTCCCCTTCTTCTCTTAAATCCCTTTCCCCCCTCCCTTTCCCTCTCCTTTTCTTATTATTTCTTGTTTTTCTTTTTCATTTTGTTATGTTTCGTTTCGTTTCGTTTCGTTTCGTTTTGTTTTTGTTTTTTTTTTTTTTTTTTTGTTATTTTTTTTCTCTCTCAATCCTCCGAGATCCTCCCACTCATCGAGAATCCACCATTACTCCAAGTAATACAACGCAATTTATTTTCATTGTATAATTATCAATTTGTTATTACAATCGTATATATCCTTTTAATATCTAATATAAGTGCTATATGTATGTGTGTGTGTGTGTGTGTGTGT
>OU426851.1:18410740-18415740 GCA_911387685.1 Dolichovespula media
TCTAACTCTCAACCTCCTCGGCTTTACATAGCGCTCTGGACGAGTGGATTTCCGAGGTGTACGTCGTCCTATGTATGAACGAGAGGGGGAACGAGAAAGCGAGATAGATAGATAGAGAGAGAGAGAGAGAGAGAGAGAGAGAGAAAAGTCCTATGGTTCATTCTAAGGACCTTGCTCGTTGTCCACGAGCAAACCGATGTAGACGTTAGTACGCGAGTTACACTCGAATTCCAGAGTATCAAAGAGAGGACGACTACTCTCGATCGACTTCGTCATTTACTTCGTCATTTTTACGTGGATGTAGGTATGGTAAAGATTAAATGAGCTATATACGTCTGCATATATAATATATATGTATGTATATATGTATACATACATACATACATACATGTATATATAATAATATGTATGTATGTATGTATGTATGTATGTATGTATATATATATATATATGTATGTATGTATGTATGTATGTATGTATGTATATACGTATATATGTATGTATGTATGTATGTATGTATGTATGTATGTATGTATGTATATATGTACACAGATAAAATATTTATGCAGTTAGATGTGTATCTTTATATGTACGTACGTATATACGTATGTATCCATGTATGTATGTATGTATGTATGTAAGCACGTATGCTTGCGAGTTGAGATGGGAAAGTTAGAAAGAGGCATCTTCGAAAGTGAAAACGTATATTCGATCGAGAAAATAATAATCGAGAAACTCGTTTGAGCACTTTGATGAACGGAAGTTACAACAACACGATACCGAGTGGGTGGGGGATTGGGGTGTGGGTATTTGACTTGTGTGTTGGGATCGTTTGAATCGAGAATTGAATTGGGTCTTGGTTTGGGAAGGAGGAAGGGTGAGAGGGAGGGAATGAGGAGGGTGCGGTCGGAGATACGAGGGAATATAATAATTATTTTTGTAATAATTTACAACTGTTAAGGAATCACCGATCGTATACATACATACATACGTACATACCGTGTTGTACATACCTAAACGTAATAGATTTAATCAGATCATTTACATTGCTAAACGAAAATTGTTAATAACTTCGATTATGAAAGAGAGCGTTTATTTTATTTCTTCTTTTTTTTATCTTTCTCTTTATCTCCTTTCTTTTTCCAACGAATGATCTCGTTCAATTCAATCGACGTTTAAAGAGACATCAAAGATCACGATTCATAAGAGATAACTATCACGAGTTTATCATTACTTCTCACCGCAGATTCGTCTTGAAAGTGGTTGAGATTATCGATACTTTTCTCTCTCTATCTCTCTCTCTATCTCTCTCTCTCTCTCTCTCTCTCTCTCTTTCTCCCTATTTCTGACCATCTTTCGTCCTTTATAATCGAGCGAAACGCAAGATTACAAGATATATCCTTCGTGTAGGAACGACATAACACTTTCGATCTCGCAAAACGGAAGCTGAGCGATCCACTCGCTGGCGAGTATATACGTCAAAGAACGGCGAATGGGTAACTCTCTCTTTCTCTCTCTTTTACTTTCTCTCTCTCTCTCTCTCTCTCTCTTTTTCTCTCTCTTTCTTTATCTCTCGTGGCTATGCGTGCGCGGCCTCCATTAAGTCTTTAAGCAGTGGAAAGCATGAAACTATGAATTAGTGTACGCGAGGGCCCCGCCGGCGGTAATACACCGTGGCAACGCCACCTGCCACACCGGGCCCGGTTAATGGATTTGCAAAGCGCCAATTATATTTCCGATAGTGTGCGAGAGAGGAGAGGAGAGGAGAGGAGAGGAGAGGAAAGAAGAAGAAGAAGAAGAAGAAGTAGTAGTAGTAGTAGTAGTAGTAGTAGTAGTAGTAGTAGTAATAGTAGTAGTAGTAGAAGAAGAAGAAGAAGAAGGCCCCCCTTAAGGCCCAACAAAAGTCGGGACGCGACCGAGTAACCATCATTGCTGCTGTTGCCGTTGCTATTGCTGTTCTTGAGAATTGCTCGGAGAAGAGAGAGAGAAGAGAGAGAGAGAGAGAGAGAGAGAGAGAGAGAGTGAGAATAATTTCGTGGGAAAATCAGATATTTCTCATGCACAAGAGATTATGCGTTCGTCTCGAATAAGAGAGGGGATGGCATTTGCAACGGTAATCGTATGATTTCTTTTTCGAAAAATAATAAATCAAAAAGGATGGCGCGAAAGGGGAAACGGAATTCCTCGTTAAGATTTAAACGAGAGGTATCGTATCCTTCACAATTTCTTTCATTATCGTTACATATCTCATGTTCCCTTTAATGATTATGGCTGTGATGGAAAAAAAAGATGAGGATAAACGAACAGAGTGTCTCGTATTCTTAATTTAAGAGGATATTGTTTTAATTCGATCGTATGACTTTCTCTTAAGAGTGTTTCGTCATAATCAATACTCGTATTTAACCAGTAAAAGGTATATTATGTAAGACGATTACGCATTCACGCACACACACACACACACACATATAAATATATATATATATATATATATATATATATATATATATATGCATATATATAAATATTTGTTCTTTTCGCCATATAGAATAAAACATTTATTTACTGATTTTGAAGAAAGATGGAAGGGTTAGGTCGGAACATTTCGTAAATTATAAATCGAAATTACTCGATTATGATATTGATATCGATTACGATTATGATATCGATATTGATCACGATTATGATATCGTAAAGTTATCGTCGTATAAAAGAAGGAAAGAAAAAGAAAGAAGAATGGTACAAAAATAGGAAGAAAAAAAAAAAAAAAAGAAAATACTGAAATAGAAAAGGAAGAATTTCAAATGAAAATTCATTCTATCCCACGACGAATCAATTATCGATTCTCATCCAATATGAAAGCGACTTTGCTCTAATCGATCCTACCGGGAATCGACTCGTTTCATTCCGGAGATCTCTCCTATCGAACGACAAAAACACACGCACTTACATTAATACCGCGATACTCGAGGATCGATCCTCGATCGAAGTGGCGTTCAGCTTAATGAACTCATTAACGCGATAGATCGTGCGAGGATAGACCGTGCGAGATCTTTCCGAGCTGACCGTGTGCAAGAAAAAGGAAGGTTAAAGAAAGAGAAAGATAGATGGATAGATGGATAGATGGATAGATAGATAGATAGATAGATAGATAGATAGATAGATAGATAAATAGAGAGAGAGAGAGAGAGAGAGAGGGAGGTGAGTGGTTTGGAACGGTAAACAATCTCATAAATTGAAATTACATCCTCGACTAGATCTACCTCTCTTTGCTGGTAAGCACAAGGAGTGATCTGACCGAGGCGTTTACGACCTTGCCGCTTATGCGTTTATATATTTATACTATATCGTTGCACTCACCGAGTAAGCTTCCTTATCGCTTAGGACATATGTACTTACGTATGTATGGATGTTCTATAGTCCTTGGCCCAACGGTAACGCACGATGAAACGGGTCAAAAAGAAGAATAATAAACGAACGAAAGGAAAAAAAAGAAAAGAAAAAGAAAACAGAAAAAAGAATGAAAGAAAAGTCCAACGTAGAAAATGATTTACATGTCCACGTTCGGTTCAAGAAACTTTAGGCACCGTTTTGATAGAGTTCAATGACATTGAACTTTACATGTCCTGTTAAAATGATTTCGTTTCTTTTTCTTCTTCTTCTTCTTCTTCTTCTTCTTCTTCCTCTTCCTCTTCTTTTTGTTATTTTCATCGTTCGAACGCGTAATATTCATATCTTGTCGATGGTTCTATATAAACGTTGTTGATAACGTTTCAACGATCGTAATCGTGTGAGATCAGATTTATTTTAAAAGGAGTTAGCTAATAGAGAGACGATGATCTAATATCTTACGTTGGTATTTTTAGTAACGTCTAGACGACAAAGAATTGTTGAAATTTTTCACGCGGGAATACAGATTAAATCATAATTATCTTTGAATAAACGATCGAGGTAACTTGACGAAATTAAAAGAAACGAAAAGAAAGAGAGAAAACAGAGAGAAGAGGAATATAAAAATAAAAATAAAGATAAAAGTGAAAGCCATGAGGAGTGACTATAGAAATAAGTCTCGAATTAATTTGTTCGAAACGTCGATTCGTTTGGTTAACTCGATATTATTAATTATTATGGACTCTTATATAAATAATATCGTATATGCCATATACGTATGTACGTTTTTTTTTTTTTTTTTCTAAAGAATAAGTACTTTTTTTTTTTTAAAGAATGTTTTTTTAAAGAACACAACCAGTTATATAACCGACAGCTTTTCTCTTTCACACGCTTCCCACTCGTTTCTTTAGATGCACGTTTACTCGCATACAAGTATACACATTCAGTTTCCACCTCTCCCTCTACTCCTCCTCTTACCCAGTTACGCCGTCAAGTCGATGAAGTCGTCAGCACGATGCATTCGACGGCGAGTCCTTTGCTAGGAGAGTGCACCCGATGCATCATCGTGCTCCGCGGGGTACTGCTGGATATATCTCGGTTAACGTATGACCATAAAGGATCTCAGGAAAGAAAGAGATAGATAGATAGGTAGATAGATAGAGAGAGAGAGAGAGAGAGAGAGAGAGAGAGAGAGAAGTATTTTTACAATGCCACTTGTTTGATGAATGAACGTTAACAATCGAGATATTCGTCATCTCTTTCATCTTCGATTCAGTTTTTTTTCTTCAAATCTGATCGGATAAATAAGAACCAATTTTATCAAAGATATTTGATAAAGGTTTCGATGATCTCGTTCGTTTTAAATATTGGATATATGTATCTCGGTGAACGTATGAGATCATACATGATCTCAAGAAAGAGAGAAAGATATATATATATATATATATATATATATATATATATATATATATATATATATATACTTGTTTGATGAATAATCGAGAAATTTGTCATCTCTATCTTCTTCGAGCGATCCTTTCAAATTTAATCGTACGAATACTTTAAAAGTCGATTATTATCGAATATCTTTTGATCGAGGATTCCGATAAAAC
>OU426851.1:18428240-18448240 GCA_911387685.1 Dolichovespula media
TGCTTCACACGGATCACGGTGCATATATATATATATATATATATATATATATATATATGTATATATGCATGTAAGAGAGAGAGAGAGAGAGAGAGAGAAAAGAAGAGAAAGGGTGGGATGCTGTAAAACGTGGTGTGCTCGGGTAGAGAACGGACAGATGCGTGACACGGGCAGCTATCGCAGCTCGCTCTCGAGAGAAGCCTAGGGAGAGATTATGCAACAACGGCCGTGGCATGGCCGCTCTATGGCCGTGCCACGGCCATATGGTGCCAAGTGGTGGCGGCGGCACCTTTACATCTCTCCTGTTCTATTGGCGCGAGTCGCTACGCCCTTTCATACCTACCTCTTCTCTACCACCCCGCTCCCTCCTCACCCATGGCTCCCCTCACAGGTGCATTCATCTCTCTCTCTCTCTCTCTCTCTCTCTCTCTCTCTCTCTCTCGTTTCGATTTCCTCCCTTTTATCCTTACTTTCATCCTAAACCCTTACGTTTCATTGACGCGTAAGTAAGTAGGGACATTGACGAACTGCATATCGTTAATTTTTCGACAAGTGTTTTACTCTTTCAAAAAAACAAAAAAAGGAAAAAAATGACCAAGAGAAATAAATAAAAGATCCGATTAACGATTAACGTTAACCCTAACGATTTCGAAGATTGTCCTGAGAATGTGATCGCATAATTAGATACGTTCCGCCCGTCCCTTTAATCCCACTGTTCGCGTGCGCGAACGCATAATCGTTCTGTCACGTGTTCGTACTACGTGCAGGTGACAAAATAAGAGAAAGATCATTCTTTATCATCCACTGTACCATACAAGCTTTTCTCTTCTCGAGGCTCTATTACGATCCAGTAACGGCCGACAATTGTCTCGAGAACCCTTTTCACCTTGATCACTGTGCCGCCGCGGCCCTACGTTAACGTCCCGCGAAATATCTTATCCCTGGTAGAAGTACAACGCGCGTGTTCTCTCTCTCTCTCTCTTTCTCTCTCTCTCTCTCTCTCTCTGTATCTATCTTTCTCTCTTTTTCTCCCCCTTTCCCTTACCTTCCCCCAGTGTCGTCCGAATGGCGATAAATCTACGTAAAGGGCCCATATAAAACCTCGAGGAGATCCATTCCTTTGGGGTTTTCCTCTAAGCACAGTCCCTCCCTTCCATCTTTTTCTCTATCTTTCTTTCTCACTCATCTCTCATCTCTCTCTCTCTCTCTCTCTCTCTCTCTCTCTCTCTCCCCTTGTCTCTTTTTCCTCCCTTTGGATCAATCGATACACGATACGAACTTCCCGTGGTGAATCGGTTCTCATGCCTCTAGCCAGAGGGAAAGAGTGGCATTATATTCCAGAGCGTGATATGTTCCAAGTATTGTACCTACGTAAATACATACACGTAGATAGATATTCACATACGTACGTACCAACCGGCGTTATTTCTTCTATGTGTTACCGGTATCGACTAGCTCTATATAACCCCACGTTTAAGCGATCGGAGCCTGCACTTATCGCCATACAATTTCATCGGCACTTAAAACGTCATCTCGCGGAGCTCCACCTTTTCATCAACTGCTAATCTCGTAGGTCTTCTCTCTCTCTCTCTCTCTCTCTCTCTCTTTCTTTATCTCTCTTTCTCTCTTTCTCTTCGATCCGTTTTCCTTACCCCCCATTTATTCTTTCTTATTCCTTTCGGTACCACTCGCAAGCAAGCTTATCTTTCATACGTAGGTACCGGTGATTATGGAAATGACCTCTGAGTTACGTGTTCTCCTCTTATTTATTTTCTTATACCTTTTCTTTTGGTTTGTTAGATTACGCTTGAGAGGAAAAAGGAAAAGGGAGGGGGGAGGGGAAGGAACAGGGAGATTGGGGGGTGGAGGGAGGGAGGGAGGGAGGGAAAAAATTAACACGATCCGTTCTGCTTCTCTTTCATAATCATCGGCACGATTATCGAAAGCCTGATCGTACAGACAGGATTTTCTCCTTTGACTGGTCGAAATGAAAACCGGGCGAAGGAGAAAGTGGCGAGTACGTTGCAAGGAGAGGGAGAGAGAGAGAGAGAGAGAGAGAGAGAGAGAGAGAATGAAAAAAAAAAAAATAATAAATGTCCCGGGCATAGCTAAGGACTTAACTCGTTTTGCACGCGATACCGGTTTTCATTCGTGAAATAACTATGGCTTATGTCAGTGGTATCGCCGATTTCCGGTATGATGTAGACGAGAACGGGGGGTGGGGGAACTAGTTTTTCCTAAGAAAAAAAAAAAAAAAAGGAAAAAAAGAAGCTTCATTCTCTTGTTAGTTATGATTTTTTTCTTCTCTTTTTTTTTTCTTTTTTTCTTTTCTTTTTGTTTCTTTCATTTTTAATATTTCATAGCATTAGGGCGGCAAGGTTTCTTGGTTTTCCTTTCTTTTTTTTTTTTTTTTTCCTTCTAATTACCTCACAAGCTTTCCGAACCAATGAATATGTTTATCAAGCATGTATGTTATAAAAAGAGAGAAGAGAGAGAGAGAGAGAGAGAGAGAGAGAGAGAGCGAAAGAGACAGACAGACAAACAGACAGAGATAGAGAGAAATAGCAAAATTCCTTAAGGAAAGTGAACCTAATCGATTTCTCATGCTCGACGGTGATTTAATGAAGAACGAAGGCGCCAGATTTCACGTGAATTCTCGGCTCCCTCCCCTCCCCCCGACAACCCCCCTTTCTCCCTTCTCTCGCATCTTAGGCAATTATCGTTGGCGTTCGCTTGTACCAAGCACGCGGGATTCCTCGCGCGAGGATCGAAATAATTTCGCTGATCGCGTTCGAGCTCTCGTTAGAGTGGAATTTGCGATGAATGAAAAAAGAGGATGATTGAGAGAGAGAGATTGAAAAAATTCTTGGTCTCCGTTTAATCGTGACATCGACATGATTTTACAACTTCGACGAGGACAACTGACCAATCCTATCGTTCTCGTTCGTTGAAATTATTCAACAACAACAACAATAACAAAATATATATATATATATATATATATATATATATATATAGAGGGTGTTTCTGTACATACAAATATTATTGAACTAAAACATTTTTGTTAATAAAACAAACAAAATCATTCCTGTAAGAGGACACGAATTATTTACATGCGTAGAAATAAAATAAGATCTTTCGATGTTTTATATCGACCAACTTGATAGAATAATAATAATAATAATAATAAAAATAATAATAATAATAATAATAATAATAATAATAATAATAATAGTCGAACGTATAGATTATCGTATATGCATTTTCATAGAAAAATATCGAACAAATTGAGGTATTAAAATTTCAATCCTAAGGATGTACGATACGAATATTTCATACGGTTTTCTCTACGGTTATGAGATAAGAGACAATTTTCAAGGCACATTACGTACGTACAAGTATCCAATCTAATAGCATAGACTTAATATTTTCAAACGAATATCTATACATTTATTAATATTATGAAGTATCACGAATATTTATTTTCCTTGTTTTTCTTTCGCATCGTTATTTATAATTCGATAGCGTTCATAAATCGGGGGTGTATACACACACACACACACACACAGAGAGAGAGAGAGAGAGAGAGAGAGAGAGAGAGAGAGAGAGAGACACACACACACGCACGCACTCACGCACGCACACATTATATATATCAACACAGAGGGAATTTCACTTGGAGGCAAATTTATTATCGGATAGATCGCCCTTTAAAGTCCTTAGAGTGTTAAATGACGTGCGGTATCCGTAGAATCTGCACCACGATCGTTTCGCCCTCCCGCCGTTTCCTCCTCTTCTTCGTTCGCGTGCACCCTGCGTTTTGATCGAAGCCACGTTATAAGATCGTTCCTATCGTGCTTGGCAGAGAGAATGAAGACGTGCAACCGTGATTCTCTTCCTCTCTCTCTCTCTCTCTCTCTCTCTCTCTCTCTCTCTCTTTCTCTCTTTCTAGCATCGTGCAATCGCAGCTGGTCAATTAGAATCCGCGTTCTCTCACACACCGCGGTAATCGAGCCTTTACAGCTACCCTTTTTTCTGAATTTATAATTACGAGGCCTGCGGCCCCGACCGCGCGTTCTGTAACGATCCACGCCTTCCTTTTACCCGACTCGTTCTACTACCCTATCCCCCCCTCATTCCCCCCTCAACCCCTCCACCATCTATTCTCTCTCTCCCTCTCTCTCTCTCTCTATCTATCTATCTATCTATCTCTTTCTTTCTCTTTTCCTCTCTTTCTCTCTTTTTCTTTCTATCTATCTCCGTCTCTCTTTCTTATACGTTTCCTCTCTAACGCAGACCCGTCCCTCATTTCATGCCAATAAAAATTTGCCCCCGAGAATTCCATTTCCCTCGACATAGCTCAATCTTTCTCTTTTTCTCTCTCTTTCCTTCTCTCTCTCTCTCTCTCTATCTTTCTTTCTTTCTTTCTTTCTTTCTTTCTTCCTCTCTCTCTTTCTCTCTTGCTCTCTCTTTCCCTGTTTCTCTATTTTCTACACCGTTTCGAATAGTCGAATAAAATATTATTACTCTCGTGACTCCCTTCAGGATTCTTCATTCCTGTAAAATGTCTACGTTCCGTGAACGCTTTAGATATAATATATATATATATATATTCATTCAATTATGTTTGTCGAATAATACTCGTAGGAATTTGTTTATTATCGTCGTAACTATTGGCAATATCGTTCTGTTAGATATACATTACGATGTACCACATGCGTATCATGAAGAAAGTAGAGGAAGAAGTAAGGAGTAAGATAGATAGAAAGAGAAGAAGGCAAAAATGTATAAAATCGATCGTTATGTAATACCACGAGATAACGTCCGATTAAATTTAATGATATAGAGTTTATGTATGAAAATGATCGATAGAATTCACCGTTATTGATTCATTAATTTTTGTAATCGTCAAACGTTTTTTTATCGATCAATGCGAATTTAATATTTAAATATATTAATCAAGGGATTATAATTATTGAAGATAATTACACTAATATTAATTTATATCTATATATAAATATAGATATAAATATATATATATATATATTAATTATAGTAGATATATATATATATATATATATATATATATATATATATATTAATTATAGTAGATAAATATATATATATATACTTATATATAATATTTCAATATATTAATTAAGGGATTATAATTATTGAAGATAATTACACTATCATTAATTTATATTTATATTTAAATATAGATATAAATATATATATATATATATATATATATATTAATTATAGTAGATAAATATATATATATATATATATATATATATATATATATATAGTTATATTTAATATTTAAATATATTAATTAAGGGATTATAATTATTGAAGATAATTACACTATCATTAATTTATATCTATATATAAATATAGATATTTATTTTTAATTATAGTACATAAATATATATATATATATATATATATATATAAATAAATAAATATACATATATATAGTATATTTATGTACTATATTAAATCGATTGTAAAAATTATTGACCCGATTATTCGTTAACTTTCGCGTTCCTTCGAGAGAGTGAGAATTCTTCCGGTAAAATCGAGAGTCGGCTAACGCTACCGTAACCGTAACCATCATAACAGCGTATACGCGCTTCGCGAAAGAATCGGGGTCGGTGCCGAGAGAAACGGTACACCGTCGGCTCGTCGATTCCAAGAGGAAGCCTGGAGAGAAAGATGAGGTGGCGAAGGAGGAGAATACCGTTCGCAGGATACCTTCTTCGGCAGATTGCCAAGATCGTTCCACGAACGAGCTCGATGGATGCTTCTCGCGTTTGCTGTTATCGAGCCAAATGATTTGTACTTTACGGTGTTCCGTTTACGATTTCAAACGAACCGACATTTCTTCTTATACCCACGATCTTTTTCTTTTTATTTCTTTTTTTTTCCGTTTTTTTTTTTTTTTTCTTTATTCTTTCTCTTTGCTCAGAAAAAGCACATATTGCAAATAAATGTTTAGATGTGTGTTGTTTTATATGATATTAATTTTTAAACACACACACACACACATATACATATGTTATGAAGAAACTCGATCGATGAAAAATTGTACGATCGAATATATAACAAGTTATTTTTCTTTAATAGATTAATCGAAAAGCGAGGTAATAATTATTGCTGCGTCTTAAAAAATAATATTTTCACCAGCTAACACGTAACAATTTTCTTAATTTAGAATCAATAAATGTAAAGTTATTCTAAGCCGTCGACAATTAAAGATTCATCCTGTATAGGATCAGGTTGCGAAGATCTAAGTTGGCAAAGTGCCTTAAAACACGACGAGAAATCGTTTAACGAAATACCACAGCCGATTCGTCTCGAATTACTTATAAACTTGAATTTTCTAACACTTGTGTATTCGATTTAGAAGAGGGGAACACCATAGACATCGATCGTAACAGTGCGTAATCTCTTAAGAGTTCAAGACGGTTGCACCATGAAACATTAACCCCCACGGGATCGGCCTTTCTCGCTTGTTACTTTCACGGTTCACGATAATGTGCGCGGCAATGACTTCGTAACGAATGTATATATACATGTGTGCATGTGTGTCTGTGTGTCTGTGTGTCTGTGTGTATTTAACGGCACCTGCCCACGATGCTCCCTTTAGCGGCGTGACTTTATGATTTTACGCGACGAACGTAAATAATACAATGAAAGCTTAATACGAAGGGAGTTAGAAGAAGAAGAAGAAGAAGAAGAAGGAGAAGAAGATGATGATGATGATGATGATGAGGACGATAATAATGATAATGATGATGACGACGATAATGTCGAGGTGTGGGGAGAGAAAAGGGAATGCCAGATTCGAGCATGGGACGAATAGTTGCGATCGAATATTTATATCCGAGATGATTTTTATATCTTTAATACACCGAATGATTTACATACGATTTTACCACGATTACAATTATAATATAAAATTAATTGCAAAAGTGATATTCGTAAGGGAGAATAAAAAGAAAATGTTATCGGCGTTCTCGCGAGACTTCGAATAAATCGCTATAATCCTCATTTATAATGGCCACGAATAATTGCCATAGCAAATATATTTATCTTTTTTAATCTTTTGATTCTAATCTTTTCGAATACTCGAACAATTTATATCGAACTTTCGATTTTATCGGAATTACGATTATTACGTGAAATTAATTTACGTAGAGCAATTTTACAAACAAAGTATTAAACGTTATGTAAGTCGTGCGTTGAACTTCGAAGAGATCGTTTATAGACCACAAACGTTCGAACGAATTCTTATACGAACGAACGGATTCATTATCAGTGATTAATTCTTATTCTTAATACGTTTATGCCAAATAAAATTCTATTGAGGTTGACTCTATCGAATGGCTTCTTAGATATATGGATCGTCTACGCCATCGGCAGTAATCGAAGCGATTAACAAGAAGTTGCTTTTAAAGTATCACCGAGTTGATAATGCATCGAGAAATCGGCCACCTCGTAGCGAGTACTTGCAGCTCGAATAATTGCATTTTCTATAGGCGGTAATAATTATAAAATAGCGACGCACCAATCGGACGATGAAAAAGGATCTCGATCGAAGAGTAAGGGGAGAAAGAGGGATAGATAAAGAGATAGATATACAGAGAGAGAGAGAGAGAGAGAGAGAGAGAGGGCGAGGGGAGGGGGAAGGAGGGGGGGGGAGAAAAAGGGCTCTCACCGGTGAGATAGTAGGACCGAAGGAAAAACTAGTGACAGGCGTTGTTAATTGGCAGTCTCCAGATGGCAATTAAGATTAATAACAAGCTGGCAATCGCCGACTTGCTGATGACTCGACGTACAGAGTTATAGAGAGAGAGAGAGAGAGAGAGAGAGAGAGAGAGAGAGAGAGAGACATACGTACGTGTACATTGATATATTTATATATATATGTATATATGTGTATATATATATATATATATTATGTTTTATATATATACATATATATATATATATATATATATATATATATATATATATAACATAAGTGAATATGTCTGTTGAATGTTTATAAAAGAGATTAGGTTGAATTATATTGGTTTGTTGAAAAGCACTATGCCGGCAGGAAGTTAAGAAAGTTTCATGATGATAATAATATCATACAGACTCTTGCTGTTACTATACCGCTTTTATCTTGCACGCACCGAAGCAACGTTTTTATCAAGAAAAGATAGCGTAGGATGATCTAGATAATTTTCAATCTCGTCTTTCTCATTTATCTTGAAGCTTTCTGTTTTATAATTGAATTCTATATATATATATATATATATATATATATATATATATTAACTTATATGCATATATTAACATATATGACATATAACTGTGGACACACACACACACACACACACACACACACAGAGGTACATATCATATCTTTTAATAGATGTTATTTTGAAAATACTTGAAGATGAAAACTATTTTCGAGGCTTGAGAAATCTTTACAAATCTTTAGTGAAAAGAGTACGATGAAAGAAACGAAAAAAAAAGAAAGAAGACAAAAGAAGAAAGAAAAAAGAAAAAAGAAAAAAAGAAAATCATATTCTACGATTTATGCACGTAAGAAATAATAAAGATTCTTATCTGAGATACGTTAGATGCTCGAGAAGTCGAACGGCTCGCGATTTTGTATACGATCGATATAAAACTTGCGAAATGCAACGTGATGTTTGAAAAGTAAAACGATAAACGAGATTAGTGCCGAGACAACAAAACAATTCTATGATGCAATATTTTCCCTCTTTTCTTTCTTTCTTTTTTTTTCTTTCTCCTTTTCAATTCGACACATGTACAATCGCGCGTATGGGTTATACGTATTCAAGAGACGTAATTTTAAAGTATCTCTATCTCTTTCTATTTCTTTCCCTTTCAGGCATTTGAAAAATCCAATTGCAAATTCTCTCGGTACTGTCCGTGTGCTTTTCTAAGCAATGATGACGTCACAGATCACGTTTATTGCCGCCCAGTGAGATTTTACGATACGGTCGCTCGGCTCACAATGGGTAAAAGACAAACAAGAAAAGAAAAAAAAACAAAAAAAAAACAAAAAAAAAAAGAAAAAGAAAGAAAGGAAAAAGAAAAAATGGACACGGGTGTTAGTTTAAATATACACGTGTTAACTGTTTTTTTTTTTCGAATCCATGAGCCGCGACACGCTTCTAGACATTCCTGTTCCTTCTCTATCTCTCTCTCTCTCTCTTTCTCTGTCTATCCATCTATCTCTCTCATTGTCAATGCGAACGTTCCTGGCACGCCATGATTAGAAAAACATTTTCTTCAGGACAGTAGCCTTCGGTATGAAATAATTGCGAACTATCCTTATTGCAATTATCGACTTATCCCGTTCGTTAGATAAGAATCTAAAATTGTGATCGACTAATTACTAAGTTAATTCACTTCTCCGTCCTTTCCCGTTTTTCTCCACGTGTAGAAATATAATTCGTTGAAGTATCTACGACATTCTCGATGGGCTCTCGCTCGTTGAATATTATGTTTGAGGGATCATACTCTAAATCCAATCGTCAATTATTTTACATAAACCGATAAAGCGATTGAAACGATAAAATGATTTAATCGTTCGACAAAATTTTACGCACGTAACCCAGAGAAATATATATTAAGAGATATGAAAATTTGGATGTCACGATGAATCTTAGAAAAAAAAAAAAAAAGAAGAAAACAA
Organism: Dolichovespula media; assembly: GCA_911387685.1. NCBI lineage: Eukaryota > Metazoa > Arthropoda > Insecta > Hymenoptera > Vespidae > Dolichovespula > Dolichovespula media. Next base: position 18,437,968 of record OU426851.1, read on the forward strand.
AAAAAGAAAAGAAAAGAAAAGAAAAGGAAGAAAGAAAAACACCAAAACTCCCTACTAATTGATTTAATTTCACGAAGGAAAATATGTTCGATCGGAAGGAAAAAGAGATGAATAAGAAAAGAAAAGGAAAAGAGAGGAAGAAAAAAAGGAAAAAAGAGAAGTCGATGATTGAAAGTCGATCAAAAGTCGTGACATTATCAACGGCGCTTATTATCTTCTTTTCTCTCGTTCGAACGGCGCCATAATTTTTTTTTTTCTTTTCTTTTTTTTTTTTTTTTCCTATTTCTTTATCTTTTCCACAATGGATATAGATATATTCGAGAGCAAGTCGGCTCTATTAACGAAGAATTTTTCCGGTTTCACGATCCCACGCTTTATCGGTCGATTTTATTGATGACGATGTTGGTACCACGATGCCAAAACCAATTTAACGGTATCGCTTATTGGCAAGGTAAACCGTATAATAAAATGCGGCTGAGCGATCGCTCTCACTTTCGAATTCACTCTCACTTACTCGAGCGGGGTTGCCTTGAGAACAGCCTTCCCACCTGTCAGAAGTGGTCCATCCAACTATGTGTACGCGCGCGCGCTGCTTCGCACTCACCGATCACGGATTCGCTTTCGATTTCGATCGTCCCAAGTACCAAAAATATATTAATCGATGTAATCCTTCGCGTAATCGATATTTCTTTGATTGTTTCTCAAATAAAACAAAAAAAAGAAAAAAACAAAAAAATAAAAAAAAGAAGAAGGAACGAAGGACACGATCCGTTAAGATGAGGGATTTCGTCGATCGATCGATCGATCGATCGATCGATCTAACACGGTTTCCTTTTATAATAACCATACGAGTCCACTCTCTCTTTTGTACTTCTTATCTGTTTTTTTTTTCTTCTTTCTTTCTCTTTTCTTTTCCTTTTTCCTTTTTTACGCGTGTCAGTGAAAGTTGACGTGCAACAGTGTTTATAAATATGTATAATAAATGTACGTAGGAATTGTATCTTTCTCGTAATAATAAAGAGCTATGTTGTTTATAAATGATATACCCGTGTATATTCAGGGCCGGCGCAAGGCGGGTTCAACGCGTTCACCGGAACCTGGCCCCGCGGTCTACGAAAATTATCTAATTAAAAAATATTGATTTTGATTAAATTTTTACAGCCTGATGATACTATTAACAGATGAAAGGCATTTTTTTAACATCGATAATTCAGTTTAAATTCACTGACAAGAATCATCGAATTATTTAACATTATTATTGAATTGCATTATTATTTAATATTCATTTTATAATAAATATGTAACAATATGTAACAGCTTTGTAAACAAATAATTCCTCGTTGTAAAATTTTTTAGTCGTGGTACGAATCTGTATTTATAGACCGCAAAATTTTTTGAACCCAGCCCCGCAAAAGATCGCGCCGGCCCTGTGTATATTATGAAACAGTATAAATAATATTTACGGCGAAAGATTCGTTATGTTGACGGGTTTTTTTCTTTTTATACATTCGAAATATTATATATATATATATTTTATACAAATTAAAAATAAATAAATAAATAAATAAAAATATAAAAATATAAGAAATAAAAAAATAAAAATATAAGAAAAATATAAAAATAAATAAATAAAAATAAATAGCCAATAAAATAATGATCTGTTTATTACCAAAAAGAAACTTTGTAATTCTAATAATTCAATCCATCAAACATAATTTCCTCACTTCATTCATGCGTAATCGAACTGTTTTTGCGTAAATCGAGAATTTACGGAATATATGGTATCCTCCCATAGGAACTATGGAGAATACGTTGGATTGGTAACAATAATGGTCGATAGTTACATAATCAATACGTTATGCAATTCAGCACGGTAATCATGGAGAAGCATGAATGACGAGCATTGCACGAGGATCGCCTAACGATCTCTAATTATCTAACAGGCCCCGTGAACCGCCCGTAGAGCTGAATTTCAACTTGGAATTATATTCATCCGTCCTGGCTCGTTAATACACACGCTGTTTTCTAACGCGAAAACTTCACCTGACCTTGCCCATTGAAACGATCGAAGAGAGCCCGTAGGAGGAGAAAAGAAAGCTTGATCGGTTTCCCCTTCTTTACGGGATCTCGATCGTCGATCATATATCCCTACTATACCGATAAACGAATTAGACGATCCACGATCGCGATTAAATCGTGATTCTAGGCTTGCGATCGCTATCGATTGCAAGAAGGTGTGTAAGTACATACATATACACAAGTACGTTTATACATACATATATAAGCCATACATAATATATATGTGTATATATATATATACACACACATACATGTATACATACATGCGTGTATACTACGGTACGTAGGTGAAAAGGCATATCATGTCTGTAAAAGGGTGATCTATACGCGATCTAACACAATATTATACCTTATATCTATAGAAATATATGATTTATATTATACGGCTTGAATCATTTCGAAATTTAACGAGATGACATTTAATACAACAACAAAAAAAAAAAAAAAGAATAGAAAAACAAATTCAGAAAAACCAGAAGAAGAAGATATTTATAATAGAAAATTACGTTAGAGGATATATATATATATATATATATATATATATATATATATATATATATATATATATATATATGTATATCGGTGGTAGCAATATATTTCTTATGGTTTTAATTTCAATCAAAACTTTATTTAACACATAGAATAATATCTCCGTATTTATTATACTATACTATATTACGAAGTATAGGTATATAAACGAATAGAAGGACGGATTAGGGATAACAATTGTTATCAGAGCGTATCTATGAACGTTAACGAGCATATAACTCTTTCTAGATTTTACTTCGATAATGAAGCAACCACTTGGATTGATTTTCTCGATCCGACTAGAGCAACATATATATTTACTGGTACATACATACATACATACATACGTAGGTACATACATACGAATAGCCATGCACTATTTTATTGGAAGCAGATATATCCCTAGAAAGGTTGCCTGGCTCGATTTCATTCGAAAGCGATAAAACGTGGAGATCTACTGGTTAGGCTTACGATCTACGATCTATTTCTCCTTGATCTATCGTTATCCATGAAATTAGATCGCGCAGACAGCTGGTTTTAAGCTTCGTAACTTTTGTAACTCCTCCTTTATATATATATATATATATATATATATATATATATATATATATATATATAAAAAGAGAAAGAAGAAAAAACAAACGGAACGACATAACATTTCGAAAATAAGTCGCACTTTAATTGGCGGGGAGGGAGGAGGGGGGAGGGGGCGAAGCACAAAAAAAGAAATCAAAGTGCAAAGTAAAAAGAATATATTAAGAAGATAAAAGATTCGGATGAAAGATCGTCCGGACGAGCATAATTTTCGCGCGAACGGAGAGAGAGAGAGAGAGAGAGAGAGAGAGAGAGAGAGAGAGAGAGAGAGAGAGAGAGAGAGAGAGAGAGAGAGAGAGAGCAGGTTGACAAGACGAAATTTCGTAATCGTCCTCGTCGTTCGATAAACAACATAACAGGAGAAGGGTCGAGAAAGTAGGGTGGAGGGGGCGGGAGGGGTTGGCGGAGGGCGGGAAGAGCGGTGAGGTCGGGGAGGGAGGTGGCAGCTCTGAGGAGGAAGGGAGGAGGTCTCGATTGCGCAAAGAATTAAGCCTGTTTCGTAAGTCAGCCACGTTTTAACGGCACTGACGGCAGCCACAGCGGCAACTGCACGGATGCAGAGCGTGGGCTGACTTTGCTAAGGCATACCGATATATTTCGCGTAAAAAGAGAGAGAGAGAGAGAGAGAGAGAGACCCACGCTCGCTTACGTCGCGAATGACATTCCTTTCAAGATGGAGTCGCTTGGCTACGATCGTTCGGACAAGTTGATGCCCACGTATGTAAGTATCTCTACGTATGATATTATGTTTGTATAGGTGTATTACAAATATACTCTACGTGGAGTCCCCTGAAACAGCTGCTGTCAAAGAACCGAGAGAGAGAAAGAGAGAGAGAGAGAGAGAGAGAGAGAGAGAGAGAGCAATGCGAGCGAGGTACGAAAGTGTTACGCTCGTGGAATTACCTCGCTCGACCTACTTGAACTTCGTTTCTCTCTTTTCACTTTTCTCTCTCTCTCTCTCTCTCTCTCTCTTTTCACCTTTTTCATTTCTCTTTTCCCTCCTCTTTCCCCTTTCTTCCCCACTTCTCTTTTCTCTTCCTTCCCTCGTATCTTTCCCTCGAATCTCTCCGATGTTACTGGAACTTTTCTTTTCCTTTCTTTTCTTTTTTTCCCCTTTCCTTTTTCCTTTTCAACTCCCTCCATTAATCCTCGAAGTCAATTTCGAGAATTCCCACTTCGTACGGATCTCTATAATCGCAATTTGTATCGCATTTGAATTAGATTATTTTGCGTCCCGCGATCGTTCACAGAAGAATGATACTATTTTGTTATAAAAGGATAAAGAAGAGATCTATCGAAATATTGGGATAATTATTTCGAATAATTAACGGAACGATTTATCAATACAAATCGTACGAGTCTTTTAACGTAAAAAGGATGAAGAAGAAGAAGAAGAAGGAAAAAAAAAGAAAAGAAAAGAGAGAAAGACAAAAAATGTATGAACTGGCAAGGGTAAGTACTAATTGATAATATCATTGAGAGAAAAGAAATATAAATTTGAAATAATCTTTGAAATGTGCATGGGAAGATCTAGCGGAGGCTTCGAAACTTCTCCAAAAGATAAAATCATATCTTTGCGACTTTTCTCTGAGAAATTCTACGATCGAAATTAACATACCTCGAGTAAATATTCCCGAGACGCACACGTACACGCACGCACGCACGCACGCACACCCAGATCTTTTAGAAGTCTTATTTCTGCAATTCGCTAGCTGCAAGTTTACGGAATAACAACATTTTATTCCCCTCTTCAAACTCCGATCGCGTAAATACCTTCGCGATTTTAAATACTCGATTACAGTTAAATGCTGGTTTCACTACTTTGCTCTTGATTTTAGTTTTGTAATTAATCCGTCTCTGTAATTTCAGGCCTCTCGAGTTTTCGATATGAGAAAGTTATACGAGTTAACGGGTAATACACCAACCATATTTCCTTATAGTTCATTTAATCTTACCGTTTAACTAGAAGAATTTCTTCATGGAACGTAGTATATTTATTAATAATTGCTGTTGATATTTACCTAAAACAAAAACAAACAAATATTCCCATTAAAATTCATTCTATATTTAAATAATACAAAAACACGTAGATAGAAATGTGATATAAAAATACACACGCGCGCGCGCGCGCACACACACACACACACACACACATATATATATATATATAAATATAAATATGTAAATTTATCCTGTATATTTCTATCCAATTATCTCGAATAATAATCTCCCTCTCCATTAACTGAATAAACCATTGATATAACTTATTGATCATTTTATCTTTAAAACGTTGAATGCCGGATTATTTTCACATGACTTTCCGTTCTGACCGCGTGGGCCCACGTGGATGGCCCACGTTATTGCATTCATTGTAAACGCTTATAAAACATGAGTTGCGATATTTATTAAATCACAAAGGAAAATGTAGGTGAAAGGCGTAAATATGTGAAAGGTATAATATATAATATGAGCCATTGGGACGAAATATATTTTTTTTTATTATTATTATTATCATCATCATCATCATCATCATCATTATTATTATTATTATTATTATTATTATTAATTAATTAAAAAATCTTCCCTCATTCTTCAACGTGCATACGATATAAATATTTTCAAAATAAAAATATATTCGAATATAGTAATAAAATGACTCTTGAGAGAAAGTCCGAAGTTATAATATGAATCTTTATTCTATAATATGAAATGATATGACCGAATTATACAATTTTTTTCTTATCTTTATTTGTTATTTATATGCCTTGTTTATTGTGGACGATAATCGTCTTGCATCAATAATGAAACAACAAGTGGATAATTGAAAGGACACAAGATTAATAACACGAAGATAAATAAAAGAGTATAAAAAGTCGTCCATCAAGTCGTACGACCCATCGATGACCCGTCTACGATATCAGAATAATATTCGTACGTGATAACAAATGTATCAGCTGATGATATTACGAAACCATTCGTAATTCTTTATTAATTTGACATAAAAGAAATACAACGACTTGTAAGGAAAGTCAACCGTGGGCCACCGGTGGCTCACGCGGTATTCGCATAATCGATCGATAGCCGCATAAATTCCACGGCTATCTACCATCGGCGAGCGATTAACAAAGACGTACTCTAATCGATCGAAAAACGTTTTAAACACGAGTAGAACTTTGCGACAGCTTAATTACATCAGTCGTATATTGAAAGTCTACGCGACAGGAAATGGGTGTTCTCTGGTTGTAAGGTACGCATACACGTATTACGGAAAAATCCTATCGATTCTTGTCTCGGGACGGTCATAAATCGATCGTAATCAGCGTTATATTCAAAACCGTCGTTGGAGAGTACCTACGTCTAACTTAAGAGGGTATAAAAAGGAATAAGAGGAAGAAATTAAATGGACGCGAAGTAGAAGCCGAGAGGAGACAAGGATAAAAAGGTAAAAAAAGAAGAAAAAGAAAAAGAAAAAGAAAGAAGAAAGAAATAAAACGACAAAAAGATTAAAGCAAAAGAAATAGTAGAAAAGGGGATATGTAAGAGAAAGAAAGAAATATTAAGCCGTACTTCGCGTGATACATAGAGACGATAATTACTGTGCATTTGAACGCAACGGCGCGAGAAGCCACCTGCACGGGCATTTTATTTTGTAACCGAACGAATAGCTAATTAATACTGTCCCGAGCCAATGACTGCACCATGGGACTCGTTATCCCCTTTCTAACTCCCATCATCGGCTCGTTCGTCCACCACGATCTGACCACTTCTAATTCCGGAAGAGTTTATCGTGTAAAGCTTCTTACCTATCTATCTATAAGTATGTATCTATGTATTTATGTATGAGATCGATTTATCATTGATATAATGATCTTGTGAAAATATTATAGAAAGGAATTAGAGTTTAATATTCTTTTGTTTTTATATATTACTATATATATATATATATATATATATATATATATTTTTTTTCCTTCTTCTAATTAAACCAAATATATCCTTAATATATTAATATATGTACGTTTCGAATATTTCAAGGATAATCTGTATTACTTTAGAAAATAATCTTGGGTAACATTTTATCGGCCATATCGTCCTTACAAACACAATACAGAATTTTAATCATTTAAAATATAAAAACTTTATCGATTACGTCGCTACTCTGTGTACTTAGATTTTACAAGAATATTATTGAAATAAATAAATAAAGAAAGAAAGAAATAAATAGAAAAATACATTTGATTCCTTTTGGATAAAGCTTCATCGATAATATAAAGTAAAACGATTTAACGAAGTTGTTAACGATCTTGTCGATCGATTTAATTATTGGATATTATATTAACGAAGGCCGAAAATGCCCGTTATATCTTAGAGAACGTTCCCGATAAAAGGTCCTCTACTTGTAGACGTGGCTTTAGGCGGCCTGTACACGACGATCCATGGGAATTTGCATAATGAGAAATTATGCGTGCGCGAGAAGAGGCAGCCTCTCTTTCTCTACGGAGAGGTCCATCGAGAACTCCTTTGTAACTTTGCATACGCACGCGCGATTTTACATACTTACATATACCTTAGAGCTCGTCGAATATTATAATTATCGGTCGTTCTATGAATATATGTATATAGGGTGTCTACGTTTAACTTATTTAAATTTATATTGTCTTAATAATTAATGAATCCCTCTAAGTGAATATCACCATTAATATCATTTTATGAAAGTGTAATTGAATTGAAAATAATAACAAATTCTTTTATACGTATATATATATATATATATATATATATATATATATATATATATTTATACTATATACTGATTACAATCAGATCATATATATATATATATGATATGATGATATGATATGTATATATATACATATTATATTATAATATATACATATTATATACATATTATAGTATATACATATTATATACCGATTACAATCAGATCGTATATATATATATATATATATATATATATATATATATATATATGATATGATATGATGATATGATATGATGATATGATATGTATATATATACATATATATATATATATTATATACCGATTACAATCAGATCGTATATATATATATATATATATATATGTGATATATATATATATATATATGTGATATATACATATACATATATGATATATGATATATATATATATATATAATATACATGTAGGTATATAATATAATACAGTAAATAGGTACTCGTATAAAAAAAGTCGAACGTAAAAGTTTATCGATTTATGCAAAATTCGAGTTAAACGTGAATAGTTTACAACGAGACACCCTGTATACAAGTATCTAAGTATTTATGTGGTGTACGTACGTGAACATACGTATATATCGCCTAAGAACTAGCCGCCCAACGCGAATTACTTGGTGAATCTGCGCGACCCGTAATTACGAGAGGGAGGAGGATTACCGAAGACAGATCCGCGATAAGACGACTCGAGACGCACGTCTCTCGAGGACGTGGGAAATTATAGAGCGCTCTCGACTGATTTTCGATCACCCCTCGTTAAAGCAAGAAACGCTATCGCGTCTCCTCGTACTTCCGCGTTCGTTCTTGCAAGACGTATCTAATCGCTCGCGTTTAACCCTAATCGTGCCACGCGAATCGTTTTACGTATGTTATATCTACGAACGATACAATGAAATTCTTATCTCTTTATCAATATTTTATTATTAATTTATTCGTGAAATAAAGCGATCGTTTGATTGATTGAAAAACCAAACAAAACAAAAAAGAAGAAAAAGAGAAAAGAACAAAAATCAATACATTTGTCATCGCTATAATATCATTATTATATTAAGTATTAATCCATTTCTTTTTCGATTTGATAACATTCGATAACATTCGTTATTTCTCGTGGATGAAATTTAAAAAAAAAAAGAAAACGAAAGAAAAGAAAAGAGAAAAGAAACAAGAAAAAACAGAAAAAAAAAAGAAAAACAAAAAATGTTATTATCTAAGCACTTGCTGTATTTTACATGAGTATGGTATATCGCATCGGCTAAACTCGAGGCATCGTCATCATCGCAAAATATGTAGACTTTCCGATCATAGGAGGTTCCTTCACGCTTCCATGTACTTAGGTTTTACGACGGACCGTGTAACATCGTGGTCGATCGAGCCGCGTAATCTGAGAAGGGTGAGAGAGAAAAGTTTCGCTCTAATCAAGTAGTTCAACCGTTCACAAGAATAAAGTGTTCCTCGAGTGGATTTAAAGCGGAGAGGATTATTTATCGACGTTGACGACCTACGACGTATTAACGAGTATTCGTCCAATCAATACGTTTCTATTTAAACTTATTTGAAATTTGTCAATGAAAATCTTCGACGAGTATACGCCCATTAATTATCGAAACTCAATATAATCAGGACATAGAAATAAATTTTAAATTTTAAATTAAATACAAATCGTGCTGATCGTTATAATTTTAATGAAATTATCATTAAATCTGTTCGACGTTATTTAATGTAATTAAACGTGAAACGCGATAACTATTACAGAATTGACGTTAAATTTACGGATCTAACGAGATATTTCTACGATTTGTTTCTGGCTCCTCCTTAAGAGCTCGTCGATGCGATTCTTTCCAACTTATCGATCGACGAGAGACCTACATCGGTGACATTTCAACAGTCGTCCTTGCGCGCTTACTCGCAGTATTTAAAATTACCCGATGCGAATTCGCATAACCTTCCTTTCTTTTTTCTCTCTCTCTCTTTTTTTTTTTTTTTTTTTTTTTTCTTCACGAGATTCGCACAAATTCCTTTTATTCGCTTAAACGATATGACATTAAAATATCAATGTTATGCGCCTGCAATATTATTTTGATAATTAACGTTTATATTACGATAATTATGAAAATACCTTTGTAACTTTTTTATCGTAACACAAAATATCATTTATCATTATTAAATATTCTAATTGAATATATATATATATATATATATATCGAAATTATAGATATACTCGAAGCTTCCGTGTTTTTTTTTCTTCTTCTTCTTCTTCTCCTTTTCCTTTTTTTTTTTATCTTTCTTCTTTCACAAG
>OU426851.1:18458240-18463240 GCA_911387685.1 Dolichovespula media
AGACAGAGAGACAGAGACAGAGACAGAGACAGAGAGAGAGAGAGAGAGAGAGAGAGAGAGAGAGAGAGAGAGAGAGAGAGAGTAAGACAATGAAAAGAGAGAAAAAGAAAGAGGATGTTAAAACGAAGGGAGTAACCTGTTACTACGCTAATACCACGTCATTTATTCTACGCCGAGCGAATTTAATCCGGTATTAAGTCGCCTATATCGAGCTTCGAGTTCGCCGTGCTACGGGTCAGCACTCGTAATCCTTGTAATTTCTTGTTGACACTCGACGCTCTCCACGGAAACGTTCTCTTTCTCTCTGAAGAGAGAGAGAGAGAGAGAGAGAGAGAGAAAGGGAGTTATGGTACAGGGCGTAACTAAGATGAAAACTCCATCTTCGACGATATAGAAGGCGATAGGAAAGTCCGAGCGAGGTGTTATCAAAGCGTTGACAGATAACTTCGCTCTCGTTAGGATCTACTTCAGTCGACTATTTTTTTTTGTTCTTTTTTTTGTTTTTTTGTTTTTTTTGTTCTTTTTTCATTCATCCGTTGTACGGAGAGAGCTTCTGAAAGTGGGTCTCCTTGCATCAAGGAATATGATAATCATTCGTATATCTAGTATGTCGGTCTCGTTTAATAACTCGTTAACGACGTCTGTTTCATTTCTATATCCTTTTGATTATACCGATGATCTTAATAGTCGTAAGAATTTTTTATTATTATTATTATTATTATTATTATCTATTATTTATACATATTATATATATATATATATATATATATATATATAAATTTATTTTCAAACAAAATGAAAAAACAAACGGGCGTAATGTTAGTTGAGGTTTTATTTAAATTCCTCGTTATCTCGAGGACCTTGATAAATCGTACGCTTTATTATTTTCACGAAGGAGATACGTTTTGGAAGAGAAAGAAGATGGACGAGGATCCGAAAGAGATAACGATCGTGAGAGTCCGGTAGATTCCCCTCTTGTCTTTTCTCTGTTTATGGTGGCGAAGAGAAAAGTGAGGCGCGACGAGTGAATCACTGTCGGGAATAGAGTAAGGAGAAGGAGATAGAATCGAGGTATAGATACTACTCGAAGCGAGTCCATATTCGGTACGGGACAGGTTCACGCAATGATCGGTGTTCCGCCTATGGCTAATCCGAAGAATCCACTTTCGATTTCTATACGTTTAATCTTTTATTCGAAACGATTACCTACGATTTCTAAAAAAGAAAAGAAAAGAAAAGAAAAGAGAAGAAAAGAAAAGAAAAACAAAAAAAGGATAAAGAAAGAAAACAAAATAGAAGATTTTATCCACTCGTCCATTTAAGCATTTATAATTCTTATTTATCGATTTTCAAATACGCCGCGTGGGCTTTCATCTTCTTGCTTTTTCTTTCTTTCTTTTTTCTTTTCCTTTTTCTTTTTTTTCTTTTTTTCTTTATTTCCTTTCCGATCAGTTTCAAATCTCACGAATGAAAATTAAAATACGAGGCTCCGTTTTTTTTTTTTTTTTTTTAACAAATTAAAGGTACGAGTATATAAATAAAATCGAAAGTTATATCAATGGGTTTCATCGTGGCGATCAAAAGAATTTAAATTCATCCGTCGATTCTATCGATCCGTTTATAGACTTATCGAACACAATTAGGATTTAATATGTATAAGTGATACATAAATGTTAAAAACCGTGCGCATCTTCTACACGGACAGATACGTGTCGATGCGGAATACACACAGTAGCCATATATGGTAAACGTAAAGCTAGTGGTCACTTACTCCATACGCTGGCGCTGCCATCATCTTTATCTCGGTCACGGCGACTCTGTGAAAGTGAGAGCCCCTCGTCTCTCGGTTGCCGATGCTCCGAGTAAATAAATACATACTTGCATGCTCGTGCAAGTATTAAAACATACGATACACTCTTTCACGTTTTTGTCTCTCCCGATCCTTTTGTCTTTTTTCAATCAAAATATAAAATTTATGTGTATATATGTATATATATATATATATATATATATATTTATATATATATTATATATATTATATTATATATTGTATTATATAATATATATAATATAATATATAATATATTATATAATATAATATATATATACATACGTACGCTTACTTGTTATATATATATATATATATATATATATATATATATATTATATATATATTATATTATATATTATTAAATATAATATATATAATATAATATATAATATATTATATAATATAATATATATACATACATACGCCTACTTGTTATATATATATATATATTATATATTATAGTATATATTATATTATATAATATATACAATATAATATATATACATACATACGCCTATTGTTATATATATATATATTATATATATTATATTATATATTATTAAATATAATATATATAATATAATATATAATATATTATATAACATAATATATATACATACATACGCCTACTTGTTATATATATATATATCTATATATATATATATAATATATATAATATATTATATTATATATTAAAATATTAATTAATATATTATATATATTATATATATATAGCAAGTAGGCGTATGTATGTTTTCAAAATAGTACGAGTTAAAGAACAATAAAAAAAAAAAACGAAGATAAGTAAATACAATAATAAATCGACGTTACCTATATTACGTTAAATTATTTTAATTAAAAGTGGTATGGTTTAAATGGCATTTACGATTCACCAACACGTATAACCATGGAAATTAATTAATTCAGTCAATTCATATATATATATATATATATATATATATATATATATATATATAAAGAAAAAATCCTATTTATCTAAAAAATATATCTACATCTTTCTTAATCTATTCCTTTTTGTGTGTTTGTAATACGTAGCTGGAAAATCACACATATGATTTTATATAATATACGGAGTGGGCATATAAAAATAAGATAGATAGAAAGAGAAGGAGGAATGATCTTAACGATCCTGTCGGCTTAACGTGCACGCAGAAAGAGAAAGGGAAAAGAGAGAGTGAAAGAGAGAGAGAGAGAGAGAGAGAGAGAGAGAGAGAGAGAGAGAGTAAGATAGAAAGAGAGAGTAAGAGACTTGGCAATCTTCAGGAAAACCTGCTCGAAACGTAAAGATGCGACGTCTAGTTGGATCGTTGATCATCTTCGACGTTACAATCAAAATGAAGGAGAGAGAGAGAGAGAGAGAGAGAGAGAGAGAGAGAGGGAGAAAGGAAGAGTGAGAAAGATAGAGATAGACCGCACGCGGATCGTAGATTTATCTCGGATTAATGTGTAATACGCGATTAGCGCAATAAATCCCAGATTCTGGTCGTACGTACTTAAAGCCGACTGGCATGGATCTCCTGCTGCGACAAGCGCGCTGATACGCAAACGACTGGACTCCTCGTCGCGTTTATGAGTATCTCTATAAATTAACGTATTACATAGCAATTGGAATTCTTTATGATGTATTTTGTTAATTTTATGGGTTATTGTATCGCGTTGATTTTTGATCGTTAAATGACTCGACGTTAAAAAGAGTGAGAAAGAAAGATAGATAGATAGATAGATAGATAGATAGATAGATTGATAGAGACAGAGAGAGAGAGAGAGAGAGAGAGAGAGAGAGAGAGAGAGAGAAAGCGTTCATCGTATCGTGAAAAAAATACATTATTATCTATTATTTTATTCATACATTGGAATTGTTTATTTGAATTTGTATCATTGCGGAATACTTTGTATTGAGGTCGTTCAAATTAACAAACTTTAAAGTGGAACGTCGCACCAATGAATGTTTAAATTTCAAACACGATCCGAAGGTTTATAGATAATTTGAAAAAATCCATAACTCTCGATCGAGACTTTTTAAGTTAATGCTTTCGTTTTCTTTTTTTATCTACTATCAAATTAATGAAAACAAGTTCCAAGGTTTGTAGTTCCGTAAGAGAAATTAGTCTTAACCGTTTGGAAAAGGAGATTGATCGATTTTTCTTTAAATCGCTTGAGACAAATCAATATCGTTAATAGGAGACATATATGATCCAAGATCAACCTAATTTTCCATTAGTCAGTTCGTTAAATCTATCAAGCGAGATGGTAATGTGTAAGAATTAGAACGATCGAATGCAGAGTAGTTTTGGAAATTCGATACTAAAGAAAGATTTCCGAGGGATCTCTGGCATAAAGGGAGAGAGAGAGAGAGAGAGAGAGAGAGAGAGAGAGAGAGAGAGAGAGAGAGAGAGTAGCGAGAAGGAGAGTTCAGTTCGTCGCGATCAAATTGAAAGTTCTTCTCTTCCCACGCGATCGAGCAGGCCACCAGAGTCAACCATCCAGCCATCCAGCCATCCAGCTATCCAGCTAACGAGCCGACCAGCCGACCAGCCGACCAGCTAGCCAGCAAGCCAGCAAGCCAGCAAGCCAGCAAGCCAGAAAGCCAGCAAGCCAGAAAGCCAGCCAGCCAGCCAGCCAGCTAGCCAGCCAGCAAGCCAGCCAGCAAGCCAGCTAGCCAGCCAGCTTTGCTTGCTTGCTAGCTTGCTTGCTTGCTTGCTTGCTTGCTAGGCTGCTATTCAACCAGCGAGCAATCGCACGCTCGAACGAACTCGAAGAGGGACGTTCGAAGGGGGAGTGTAGTGTCGGTCGGTTCTCTCGATCGATAAAGCCGACGCAATGTGCCTATATAGTGTCGATGAAAAAGGGCCGAAGAGAGAGAGAGAGAGAGAGAGAGAGAGAGAGAGAATAAAGGAGAGATAGAGAGAGAGAATAAAGGAGAGATAGAGAGAGAGGGAGAGAGAAACAATAAAGGAGAGATAGAAAGAGAGGGAGAGAGAGAGAATAAAGGAGAGATAGAAAGAGAGGGAGAGAGAGAGAGAGAATAAAGGAGAGATAGAGGGAGAGGGAGAGAGAGAGAGAAAGAGAATAAGGGAGAGATAGATAGATAGAGATAGATAGATAGATAGATAGTGAGAGAGAGAGAGAGAATAAGGGAGAGATGGGG
>OU426851.1:18465740-18475740 GCA_911387685.1 Dolichovespula media
CGAGTTCACGGATTTCAATCGTCTATCGACAACCTCGATTCAGAATCAACTATTATCCTTCAGGGGGAACGGACAAGCTACCGCCGAAGATCCTTTATCTTCAATCGACTTGATATATTTAAACCTTCAGAGCGATCGAGATCAAACGAAATTTTTCAATGTCTAAGCATATGTATAGGATCGATGGAATATATAAAGATGTATTTCATTAACTGAATATTCAATCATTCAATAACTGAATATTTCGTTTGGAAGGAGAAAAAGAAAAGAGAAAAAAAGGAAATTCATTTTTGAAAAAACTCGTTAGAAAAAGTAGTCCGAGAAAACGAACGAGCTTAAAGAGGAGACGGTAGGACTCTAAACGATACGTTTAAAACGGCGAGTTAGAAATAGAGAGATAACGTGCGCGCATATGTGACAGTAATTATGAAAGTCGTCCGAGTGATATATTTATTATTGCGACGTATTCAAAATGATTATATTTGAATTAATCGAACGAGATTTTGATATTACGTAACATTTTGATTTAGAGTGTTTCATCGGTCTTGATCAATCGAAAATTAATTGTGAATGTGAAATGTCGTTTCGTGAATACCGTGCGAAAATATTGTCAAAGTTCGAATCGACTCGGACAACTTTCATAATTATGGGTATATTATTTCATGAAACTATATATACGAATATATACGAAATTATATACTATATATACGAATATATATATATATATATATATATATATATATATATATTTAATGGTGATACAAATCGATCGAACTTTTCAATGGCGTCGATCGATAAATTAGTCGGTTAGATAATTTAAGAAAAGAAAAGAGAATGGAATAACAAAAATATGCTTAAATACATTGATAAACGAGTCTGGAGAATACGGAAATACATGTCTCTTTAGTGAGAAAAAAAATAGCACGGACATAGAGAGAAAGAGAGAGAGAGAGAGAGAGAGAGAGAGAGAGAGAGAGAGAGAGATGTAGAATGAAATGGAAAGTGAACTGCCTACGGCTGGACCAGTGTGGGTGTGTAAGACTCGGTACTGGTTTGCGTCCGAGTAGAACGCGTACCCTCTCGAGTATCCGTGTAACTCCCTCGTGCATGTCCCTCCTCCCTTCCTTACCACTCATTCACTCTCTCTCTCTCTCTCTCTCTCTCTCTCTCTCTCTCTCTCTCACTCACTCTCACTCGTATTCCGGCGCGGTCGGTCGGTACGACAAGAGAGTCGTCGGTGGCGCCTCGGGCGATCGCACACGACACAGGTGTCTGTCTGCATTATGCCGCGTGTACATTGCACTGACGTCGCCGCCACGAATGCCGAGCGACATTGTAATTTGTAAATTGCATCCGTGCGCAGGCGCGCTCGCTCTCTCTCTCTCTCTCTCTCTCTCTCTCTCTCGCTCTCTCTCTCTCTCTCTCGCTCGCTCGGTCGCTCGATCACTCGCTCTCTCTCTCTCTCTCTCTCGCTCGCTCGCTCTCTCTCTCTCGCTCGCTCGGTCGCTCGATCGCTCGCTCTCTCTCTCTCTCTCTCTCTCTCTCTCTCTCGCTCGCTCGCTCTTTGCGGAGAAAGGAGCTCCGCATTATCTCTATCTCTATCTCTCTCTCTGTCTCTCCAATTCTTTCTATATTATATTATTGTCTCTTTCTCTGTTTCTCGCGAAGCTCAGAACGAGATCTAAGAAGACGACGTACGTCCGTTGTTAATCGACCGCACGGATCTTAAGTCTAACCTAATAGATAATGGATTATCGTGTATCACCGATTGAATAACACTTGAAATCGCTCCCGTTTTGTCTTCTTTGGAAAATGACAGATACTTTGTATTTTTTTTCTTTCTTCTTCTTCTTCTTCTTCTTTGGAATAGAAATCGTTTTTATACGATCGATTGTACCATTCATTGATATATCTCATAGACACGTGTACGACTTCGGAATAATGTTTAACAAAATATATATATATATATATATATATATATATATATATATAAATGTATATACTTATATATGTGATTTTTAAGAAATGGATTTATAAATCGCAAGAAGTGATTTCCGATTGTTTTCTCTGTATTTTAATTTCTTTTTTTCCTTTTATCGTTTGCATTCGTTTTGTTCTTTCTTACCCGTTAAGGATCACTTCGATCTTGAAAATATATTTTCGAAAAGGACGTTGATAAATACACGTATTCGCGAGATCATAAGGGATATATTTGTAAATTGTAAGAAACGATTCTTTCTGATTTCTTCTTCTTCTGTTTTTTTTTTTTTTTTTTTTTTTTTTTTTTTTCTATAAAAGATTATAGGAAATTACACCCTCCTGTAAATCCATCGAATTTACTTCTCCCGTCACGTAGTAACCTCGTGCATAACATTTTTTCCAATACTCGCGAATATCGAACGAGAGCATAATTTGCGAAATGCGTTCGAGAAAGAGAGTATCGTCTCGTGACTCTGTAGAGTCGATCGAAGCAAGAAGAAGAATGGAATTCTCGTTTGAATTGGCGCTTACAGCGCGAACGACGTGTATTATAATAATACGTTTCTTACCGAGGAGCCAACGACGCCGTGCTTATGGATAATCGTCGATAACGACGTCGATAAGAAGAAGATTATGTGAGTGAGATAAAAAAGGAAAGAAGAAAACAAAAGGAAAAGGAAAGAAAATAAAGAAACAAACCGTAACGCGAATGGTCTGTACGAAGTATACAAAATTTAACATTCCACGTGAACGTTCTAATAAAAAAAAAAAAAAAAAGAAAAAGAAAGGACAAATTAATTAAAAGAAACGGAAATGTAACATGAACGACGTACGGAGTTACGAAATTTCGCCTTCTTTCGATTTAACGTTTCGATGAAGAAAAAAAAAAAAAAAAAAAAAAAAAAAAACGAAAAAAAAAAAAAAAAAGATGCAAAAAAAAAAAAAAAAAAACAGAACTTAACACACGAATGACGTACGAGTTAAAAAATTTCACATTCTAATTCGATATTACAAACGAAAAGTAAAAAAGGTATCTTGTCAGTCCTTTCGAATCACGCGTAACTATTCAATACGAAGTGAACCGTAGGCGAGCGAGTAAAAACAAAAAGGGTAGAAAGAAAGAAAGAAAGAAAGAAATAAATAAACGTAGAGAAAACGTGAGAATGACGTAAAAGGATACCGTACAGTACATAGGTCGTACTTATATTATATTAGTCGTTGTCGTTTTGGACTTCTGATTAAAATCCGTTTATTTTCATAACGTTTTCCCGGCTCTTTAAGGTATATAGAAAAGAACCGTTTTCAAATAGGTAATATCCAAGGAGCACGTGTTCGAAGACGGAAACGGACAGCACGCCTTTCTACGATATACAAGCTTGATGCACGAATTCGTGCAAGGCTAGACAAGATACTTTTCCGATCGTTCTTTCGAATCGTGCCTCGGCCGTCGATCGGCAGCTCGAATTTCGATAACTATCGATCTCTGTGTACTTAACTGTGTATAGATATTATATATATATATATATGTGTGAATATATATGAATGTATATACATGTAGCTATATATTGATAGACGTGTGTGTATTTCAAAGAACTCGGCCAATCGACCTGGCATTGTTCTGATCTTACTAAACGATCGAGCGACTTGACCTTTATTTTATATATATATATATATATATATATATATATAAGAAAAGAGATATAATATATTATAGAAGTATACATATATAGGGTCTTTCTAGAAAAACGGAACATTTATATATATATATATATATATATATATATATATATATATATGTTTGAAATTTACAAATATTAAATAAATAAATAAATATATATATATATATATGTATATGCGAAGAAAAATATATTAATATTAATAATTAATATATTCCAATAAGTTAAGATTAATCCTTTGTGCAATGAAATCGAAACAAAATATTCTTGTTGAATCATTGTTCCTTCTTAGAAAGATGCAATCATTGTTTTATAAGAGTATCGATATCTAATTAAAATACAAAGAAGATATTTGATCGTTCCGTTTCTCGTGACTCACCCTGTATATTTTCTCTCCGTAGACAGGCACCTTGCACGGCTGTCCATTCCTTTTCGCCTGGCACCTTCTCGTCGTCTTCCCTGCCGCACCAACACGCGATTGTTTGCCTTTCGCAAGAGCGTGCAGCTCCCGAGAGTTATTCAGTACACTTCCAATATGGAGAATTCCGTGTCGTAATACCGTACTTGTCTTGGTCCGCGATCGGTCCTCGTCATTGTCCGAGCTCGCGTACCATAATCGTATTTGGAACTAATTCGTTCTTTTATAATCGAAAGATATCGATTGTCATCGATGAAAAAAATTAAATAAACCTCTTGTCGACGGATAATTACTTTTTTTCTTATACGTACATTAGCCCGGTCCAATGTCAATCTATGCAATAATTTTCCAATAAATATTAAATTTATTACATTTATTAAATTAATTAAATTTTATTAAATTTTATTAAATTCGAATTTATAACAATTTATACCAATTTACAACATTTAACTTTTGTGTATTTTTTTGTTTTCATTTGTATTAATTTATATCTACTATTTTTATCATTTCTTTTTTCTCCTTGTAATTCATACTATTGATATTAATATTAAAATTCGCAACGGTATTTGAGTATCATGCAAACGTTAATTCGTTATTTATTTTCAATTTCATTGCTCGTATTATTTACACTACTTTATATAATAACATTGAAAAATTATTAATAATCGTACAACGGGTAATGCAAATATTACCTTTCAAAGTTTTACCAAGGGTACGCATTCTATAATAAATATTTTCTTTCGAGCGATCTATATTTATTCGCGATCAATGTAATACACGATACGCAAATAATGTTAATATTCTAAAACAAAAAAAAATTCTTTTCCTCTCGATATCCCCTGGGGTTTTTGATCCGACGAAAGGTATATCCATTTATCGAAAAGACATTTATGCGTTATCCGCTATCATTATGAAACGTATTTGCATACAAAGTATCGTTTGCTCTCACGGATTTTGATTTTCGCCAGTCTCCAGAAGACTTTTTCTTTCGTCGGTATACCAACGGGGAAGGTAATTATGGTTGATTATTGAATGGTATACCTGCTGCGAACCGAGTCTATTCTCTATCCATCCATGTATAAGTAAGTATATATGTATCGACGCATTGAAATACATAGAAACTTGTACACCTGATATTTCTTCGAACGTTATTGCTCCAGAAAAGTAGCGATAATATCGTCTATTGTCGGTAGGATATTACGACAACCGAACGATCTTACGAACGATTTATTTTTCGAACGTCGCCTTTTCGTTCGCCCGATTGGAATGTATATATATATATATATATATATATATATATATATATTTATATATAAAAAATAAAGAAAAGAAAAGAAAAAGAAAAATGAAAAATAAGAAGTCATGGGAAAGAAAAATTCACATTTATCTCGTTCGTTCGTATTTTCTTTCAAGATCGGCCCGTCGAAAAGTCCCATAGACATTCTTAACTCGATAGACGTTCGAGAGTTCTTGCAAAAGCGACACGATTAATTTATCTTCTTCGAGTATCGAATGGTCGATAATTCTCTAACTCGGAGATGGTATTGTCAAGTTTGAATAACAAATTGCATTTAGTTTCTTTTCCGTTAGACACGCACTCGACGAGATTTATATGGATAATGACCTACATTTCGTATTTCGTGCTTTATATTTACGAGCTGCTACGAGAGTGTAAAAGGTGTTTCTACAACGGTCGCGATCTTTACGATTTAAGATTCTAACTAACAAAACACAGTTATGATAATGCTTTCGTTATTTTTCTTTTTTCTCTTTTTGTTCTTTTTAGATAAAACGTTTTCAGCGAACGAATCAAATGGAAAATACTAATCGATAAATATTATGTATACGTTAAGAATGTGTTGGAGTATCTTTTATTTTTCCACTTCTTCTTCTTCTTTTTTATTTTATTTTTTTTTTTTTTTTTTTTTTTTTTTTTTGATTAAAACTGGTTACATAAAATAATCAGTGGTACATTTGAAAATGAGTCACAGCTCAAAGATACTCGAGGAGAAGAACTCCTGACCTAGAAATCCATAAAAGAAGCACGAGGTTTACGAAACATCGTGTCTAGCTTGGTAAGTTTCCTAAAATAGGAGGTTTATATATCCGTGAGCGTAAAAGAAGGAGCACTCTTCAAGGACAGCACAGGAAGTTTATAGAATATTCACGAGTGGTTGTTCCAAGTAAATGTCTCTCTCTCTCTCTCTCTCTCTCTCTACCTCTTTTGCCTATTTATTTTTCATCTTCTGTTTCTTCTTCTTCTTCTTGATTTTTTTTCTCTTTTTAAGTTTGTCCTCTCTCAAGTATTTTCGAATTTCTTTTTATAAAACTTTCGTACGAAAGATATACGTGTAATATATATATATATATATATATATATATATATATATATATATATATATACGACGTAACTTAAAAAAATTTTATGATTAAAATTAAAAAAAGAATCGAACGACGATCTTCCAAGAAAAATATTTTTTTTTTAAATCTTTTCTTTTTTCTTGTTTTGTTTTTTGAATTCGATTCATTTATATCGAAACGCTTGATATTTATTTATTTTTTTCTTTTCCATCGTATCGACGTATTCCTATTTACGTCTTTTTCTCTTCGAAAATCATTATTATTCCGAGATAATAAATACCACAAATAATTCCATCTTCTTTAGATTATTCGAAAAACTTTTATAATTTATAACGGTACGACATTTATTTAAATTCATGAACTCTACTGAAATATTACAAAATAAAATAAAATATAGATGGTATGTGTGTGTGTGTGTGTGTGTGTGTGTGTGTGTGTGTGTGTGTGTGTGTGTGTGTGTGAAAATTGAGTTTTAATTTAGTGAAACAGAGTTGAAAGAATCCGTTTTTATATATCATATATATTTTATGAATCGTTTCCTCTCTCGTGAATATAAATTTATACGACCTAAATACAGAATGTATCATCATAATAATATATGCATATTGTTTTAAATATGAGGGTATTACGGTATATAAATTATAAACTAGAATATTTCACGCGTTACGTAAAAGAATCTGTTTTGATAAAGCACGATCTATATTACGTCTAACTTTCCCACTTAAATAGAGAGAAGAGAGATATATAGATAGATAGATAGATAGAGAGAGAGAGAGAGAGAGAGAGAGAGTAATTTCTCATTTATATTCCGTATAATTGCCAAGATATAATATTATTTTTTCGTTTTGCGTGTTTTTTTTTTTTTTCTTTTTCTTTTTGCTTCGAATCCAGTACCGTTCGAGCGCGCAACGTTAAATATACCGTATCCTGTTCACAGAAAACATGAAAAAAATATTGACCGAATGAGTTAAATATCATACTAATTTTTAACTCGTTGCACATTCCTCGAGTCGATTACCGTGACCTCGCTATGGCCGATTTAGCTGGAAATCAAAGAGAAAACTCGAACGGATTTAAAAAGTCTCAAGATGTTTAGAACGTTCGAACTGTAAAGGTATAGCCACGTTTCTTGCGACATTCCCTATAACCTTCTTCATTTCTTTCTTTCTTTCTTTCTTTCTTTCTTTCTTTCTTTCTTATTTTATTTTATCTCATTTCATTTCCTTTTTCTTAATCGACGTATTAGCAGAGGTGATCGTTTCTCTTGTCGATGGACGTTTACACGGACGATTCCATGTCCTTTCCCTCTCTCTCTCTCTCTCTCTCTCTCTCTCATTCTCTCTCTTTCCCTCTTTCTTTCCTTCCTTCTCTCCTCGGAACACGGATTGATCGAGATGAGGAAAAATTTATTGCGAAAGTGGATCCGATCGAGTGTCCGTGCGCTATAAAAGCGGATTGGTAGCTGATCGATGACTTTTCACCGATGTACGCTTAACCCGTCGGCTTGATCGAAGGCAAAGCTTTAACGTCATTAATCGCACGTGTCCGCAATTAATCGCTCTCGGCGAGCGGCGTAACGAACGGCACGAAGGCACATTGCGTGCACCCCCTGGGGGAAAATTTATGCGTAGGTACTTACGTTAGTACGGCACGCTTCGTTCACGGATCTAGTCTTTTCTAAAATTTCGAACTCGTTTCTCTTTCTATTATATATATATATATATATATCCTAAGGACAAAGAGCCGATACTGTAACTACTGATTACGCGCGCGCGTGCTTAAGTACATACGTACGTATTTTTAACGATTACATTGATATTTTATATCCAATAATATAAGATACATTCCATTAGAAATATTTACAATATTAATAATATTTTTCTATTATTAAACGAATGAATAGGATGATAAGAGCATTTAAATGTAATAAATGAACGTTTATTATATCAATCGCGTAATCGATCTAGAAGCGTTATAATAAAAATATAAATTGCACGTTCAATCGATTTATTATTTCGTTCATGTCGTTCATTTCAAGGGTTTCTTAAAGAAAATTGTAAAATATATTTATTACTAAGATATAACGGATCGATAAAGAAAATGTAATACTTGCTTTAAATATACATTCACACACATCTATACACACACACACACACACACACACACACACATATTCACAATCTCATCATTTCCTCACGATCTCAATACGTTTTACAAAGCAAGAGAGAGAAAGAAAGAGAGAGCGAGAGCGAGAGCGAGAGAGAGAGAGAGAGAGAGAGAGATTCGCAAAGTTGGTCCATGTCGATGACCGTTGGCTTGAACGCTTATCGGGTGTTACTATTTTTTTAAGCACGTCGTTTTGTCTCGCGAGCGATCACGTTTCATAACGGTACAAACTTTAGCTTAATGCCTTTCTGTATATATAGTTTCGTCGGGTAAACGGACGACGGGTGGTGGTATTCATTCGATAACTACAAGAAGGAGAGGAGTTTGAAAAGTAAGGGTAAAAGAAAAGAAGAGAAAGAGAGAAAATATAAGAGGCGTGTGTAAAGCTATCGAGGCTCGTTGAATATGCAAATGTTGCGAAGTGGCCGATCTGGACGAGAGAGGCGAAACTCGCTTAAAACGGAGTGAGAGGGCGGAATACAGAAATTGGAAAGTAACTCGCGAATATTCGTCTAACTATCGCGAATATAAGAATGTATACATACATACATATATATATATATATATATATATATTTTTATATATATGTATACATAGCTTTGTGTGTGTGTGCGCGTGCATGTGCGTGTGCATGTGCGTGTGCGTGTGCGTGTGCGTGTGCGTGTGCGTGTGCGTGTGTACTACAAAGTCCAATATAGACTCGTTCGTAGGTTCCAACAGATCCTTGCAGATACGATTCCGCGTGAGAAGAGATATATCGCGCCTACGTTTTACACCTACACCCGCACCTACATATACATATATGTATACAAGAATACACAGAGAAGGAAAGAGACATAGAGAGAGAGAGAGAGAGAGAGAGAGAGAGAGAGAGAGAATGTGAAAGAGGTTGACGTAGGAGCAAGCGAACGAGGAGCGAAAGCACGACGAATTTTACGTCCGGAACCGTGGAACGATACCACCACAATGACAGCTTCCAACAATATAACGATCCTTGGAGTTGTCGTTTACCATGTCCGTTCGATTAATAAACGTCTGTTATAAATAAACGTACCTATTTATAATCATTCATACGACAACTAATTATTTGAAACTAATTTATAATTCTTTACACGCACACTCACGCGCGAACACACATACACATACAGATAGGAAGAGGTAGGGATGGAGGAGGAAAGAGAGAGAGAGAGAGAGAGAGAGAGAGTTATTAATTATATACATATATTCAATCGTTGACATTCATTAAATAAATTCAATTAGCATAACAATATCATATTTATCGTTCCAAATCACCGAGCTTTCACAAGGTAATATTCTATCTCAAGACCCGTGTATAAGTGGACGCGCGTTAAAATGTCGATCGAGTCGAAAACGTTCTATACTAAAAGGTAATCGAGCC
>OU426851.1:18480740-18490740 GCA_911387685.1 Dolichovespula media
AAAATAAGTATTAATCTATACAATAGACATATACTTTAATATACGTAGGTTGAATACGTAAAAATGATCGTGGGTATGGTGGTTTAATCCTAAATCGTATCAATTATCGATAAATTCGAATCGAAGCAGCACACGACCTGTATCTATACTAACGAACGTACGTACAAGTACATAAATACATGGACATTTATAGGTACATCTACATACAAATATATAAATATATATATATATATATATATATATATATATATATATAGATACATACATGTGAAACTTCGGTTCAAAGATCACGTGAAATCAACCGAGTAGATTTAATGCCTCTCATTCGTGAAATTATTCAAGAAATAAGGAATAATGTATCCCTCCCAGTAAATTATAGTCGATTATTGTTTAACCAACTTATCAAGGTAATCGTTTTTTTTTTTTTCTTTTCGTTCTTTTTTTTCTTTTTTTATGTATATAGGTAAACGATATATTTATAATTAAGCCGGTTACGACGAAAGCGTAGGAAGCGGGCCATTTTGATAATATCATGAGAACTTTGATCGATTTTGCAACAATCACGATCGGATCGCCTAACATTTGTATTTTTCTTTTGATGACGTGCGATATTTAAAAAAACAAAAGAAAATACAAAGGGGGGACCTTTACGAAAAGATCTCTCTTTTAGCAATATGCAACTTGGAAATACGAGAAAGGCTTTACCGAATAGCTTTTCCGTAACCGATTGCCCCACCTTTCGCGTTTCGTCGATGGGCGCGAAGCCGAGAGAATAATAGTTCGCCGTTCGAGCGTAACTTTACGTCCGGTAAATCTTTCCTCGTCGACGCCGTTAACGTATTTTCAACGACTCGATAAGCCGTCTCTCATACGTACATACCTACGTATGTACATACACACACGTGACGTAAATATATACGTGTACGTAGACGGGATTTTAAACTAGTTCTTGTAAATGCGATCGAAGAGATATTTTTGCTTTCTCTCTCTCTCTCTCTCTCTCTCTCTCTCTTTTTTTGTTTTTTTTTTTTTCGCTTTTTTTGTTTTTTTTACCTTCTATCCCTCCGAAGCTTTCGTCGGCGTTTTTGTTCAATACTAGGTACTCGTGTTCGTTTCGTTTTGTCTACTTATCGCGTAGAATTTTTATTAATTACGATCTGCGAAGAAAAAATACGCTAGGAATAATAATAATCCGAAGTATTCACGAATGATAATGAAACTCATAAAAAGGATCAATTTTCGATTGGACACGTTACATCGCTTTGTTATTTTCACTTTGTGGTGTACGTACGTACACTGACGTCGATGATCTTTCCCAAGCCCTATTCGTCATTTTTTTTTTCTTTTCTCTCTCTCTCTCTCTCTCTCTCTCTCTCTCGAATATCGATAATCTCCGGAACGGTCGGGTAGCTCCGTTAGGAAGTATACATCTATCTGATTTCACTTTGCTTCCTCGTCGAACGTGCGATAAATAATGAACGAGAGAAAAAAGAAAAAGAATATTCTATGCTCATAAATCTTATTATAACATGAGAGAGAGAGAGAGAGAGAGAGAGAGAGAGACAAGATCTTTTCATACAAGGGTGATTCAAGAATATGTATATGTTATTAGATAATAATAACTTTGACAGAGAACGTCGACAAACAAATATCGATATAAAATCGTAATTAAAATCGTTTCCTTTTCTTTTCTTTTTTTTTTCATTCACTCGAATATATCTCGAAAAGATATATCGGAAATTTTGCACTCCTTCGAAATAAAACGAAAAAAAAAAAAAAAGAGAAAAGATACAAGAATTATATTCTCTCTTTCTCCCCTCTCCGAATAGATTTCGACGCGATAAAACATCTTGTATTCCGCCTTTTTGTTTCTTTTTCATGTTTCCAATATCTCGTATCTCATAAAATCTCGCACGTAAAACGGTAAGCCATAGCGGAAGGCGATAACTCGTATCGACTCGTAAAGGATCATTAAGGTGGTCTTACCTGATTTATGTCGCTGCCGAGGTCCCTCGCGCTCTTGGCACTCCTAAGTCGATCCCCGCGATACTCTCGATAGCGCATCGTGACCTCGTCGTCCGTCAGTGCACCACTGCTACCGCTTCTCGAGTTCTTCTTATTCTTCTCCTCCTTGGCTTTCTTCTCCCTCTTACTGAACAACTGCTTCACCTTGCTCATCGTGCCACTTTTCTTGGCAGCCTTCTTCTCGTATTTCTTATCAGCACCGGTGGGTGGCTTAGACGTGACCAATCCGCCAGTCGATTTACCGGTACCGATATCGTTCGAATATTTGTCGTACTTTCGTTGTTCCAAAGGTGTTAAGTTCATATTCCGATCGGTATGCCTTCTCTCGTTTTTGATAAATTGCCTACTCGCAAAGCCCTCGTCCTCCGACTCGATAGGTTCCCGTCTACTATCGGCCTCCTGCGAGTCCCGTCTGTAATCATTTTCGATACCAGAGTCGGCCAGGCGATCTTTCCTATCGGGATCGCTCAAACGTGTCTCCCGATAACGACGTTGTTCCATGTAAGCACGAGTCTCTTGCCTGGCATGCCGGGATTTAAAATTATCGTGATAACTTCGTAGTGGCCTGATAGGTGGGGTCTCGTCGATCGAACTCTTTCCACGTGGACTATCGCGGGCATCCGAATCGTCGAAATAATCTAGACGATTGCGCGACCTTCTCAAAGGTTTCTTCGGCTCGGCATCGAGTACATTGCCGTTTCGATGATCCTTACGTAGGGTACGCTCGTCGTATCGGGTCTCGCGACGAATCGATTCCCTGGCCGTAGTGTCGGAATCGTAACGACTCGAATTGTTACCATTGGTAGCATGATCGTTGCCTCGTGAACCACTTGGACCAGTCCTATCCGTTCTTATACGAGGCGGTGAACTGTCGTAATCATCGTGGATCGGATGTTTGCTGCTACTGTATCTTTGGGTGGTTCGAGTCTCCTTGTAATACTTGGACTCCAACTGGCTACTGGTCATTTGCGAGATATCAGTGTCGTAGTCATCGATCGGTCGTTCTCGTAAACGGTCGTCAAGGTGTCTCTTGGCGAACGGCGATCTATCCTTTCTCGTATTAGTTTCCCCGGCACTCCCGTAATCAACGTGACTGCAGAGATTCTCGTGCGACCTCGTCGTGTACTCGTTTCTTAAGATCCTCGAGCTCTCGCCAAGATCGTCCAAGCGTTGAGTCGATTTACTCATTCCGCGAATCGATTCGAAATTTTTATTCATTTTCGAAAGGGCCTCGTTAGGTCGTACATCTCGATCGAGAAAATCGTCGCTCTTCGACAGTTTCCTCTCGGCGGTAAATTTCTTAACGACGATGGGCGACGATAGGTTAACGTTGTCCCTCGGCTCGTTTCGGAAATAATGTCCCGTCCTAGAGTTCGTCGACTCGTCGGCTAAATAATTCGTAGACTTGTAAGGTCCACCACCCAAATGATTCCTTTCGAATCTCTCCTCCGGGCTGGTCCTACTTCTGTCACTTAGAAACGGCTTGAAGTCGTCCGCATAATTGCCATGCGTCCTGGTCTCGACGATGTACTTGTCCCCGTACTTGTCCGTTCTCGTTTCGATCGTATAACCGTCCCTTGGCTTTGACTCGACGTAACCGTCGGACGGGATCTTGTTCGTTATTTTCTTCTCGTAACCATAGACCTTTCCATTGTCCTCGTGTATCTGCTTCTCGAAAATATATTTCTCCCCGTTGCTACTGGTCCTTGTCTCGGTGATATACGTGTCGGTGTAACGTTTCGGCGATGATATTCGATTGGGCGTAACCGGCGACGGTACGATCGGTTTGTCGATGATCTCGTGCTCGGTCTTTTTCATCGGCACGTTAGCCGTGTACTTCGCGGCATACATTTCGTCGGCCAACAGCCTCGATTTTATCCTCGACTCGAGTAGATCTCGTCTAGCGCTTAGTTCGGACGTTTTGTTCGATATACCGGTTTGATGATGATTTTGCCTCGGCGTGAGATCGGTGCTCTCTCTGCCGCTAGTGTCGACGAAGATCGTCGAGGTATATTTCTCCGGCTCGTAACGTCGATCCAATTCGATCTCGTCCTCGGGGCACCGATTCTCTAATTCTCTTGACGATAGAAAATCCTTCGAACCACCAAAGTGATTACCAAAACGCGAAGTAGCCGTACTCTTTCGCGTTTCCTCGTAACGTGACTTGAGATTATTAATCTCGTTGTTACGTCTCAGATCGTTACTGTAAGAATAATCCGTTCTACGGTATTCTTTCTCGGCCGGGCTGTTCTCCCGCGACGAGTCCTTCCTTTCGAGGCCCAAACCCTCGTCGCTATCGGAATGACTCCTCTGGGCCTTCTTCTTGTCCGCTTGTACTTGGGCATACATCGCGTTGCTTTGCGAAGACGGGGGTGGACTGCCGGGATCGTTTGGCCTCGTATAGGAGAACGGCCGATTGTTGTTATGCCCGAAACCAGGCCCAGGCGAGACCATAGTTCTCGTCAACTGTGGCGGTGGCGAGCGATCGCTCGACAATCGATGAATCATCTTGTTGATCGTCGATTCCTCGCCGCGTTTCTGAAGATCGTATCTGCTGCTGTGCAGCATACTCCCGGCCCGGTCGACCTCGTCGACCTCCTCCTCCTCCTCCTCCTCCCCCTCCTCCCCCTCCTCCCCCTCCTCCTCCTCCCCCTCCTCCTCCCCCTCCTCCTCCTCCTCCTCCCGAAGCTTCGTCTCCTTTCGTTGCAACGCCGACGAGCTACGATTCGTCGTTTCCGTCTTCCTACGTGCCGTCACTTCCTTCTCTTCACCGGCAATACGATCCTTATCATTCGTGATATCTAACCGATTCCGTCTCTCAACCACTTTATTCTCCTTCCTCGTCTCGACCGACCGATCGAGAGAGATCTCCTCTCCGATGGTCTCCTCGATCCTCTCCTTCGTTTCAACTCGTCCGATTATTCTCTCGACATCTGTATCACCTTTCCCCTCCTGCTTCGACTTTTTAGCATTCGGCTTGCTAACCTCTTCCTTACCAACCACTCCAAAATGAAACGGTTGAGTATGATCGACCTGCGGCGACGTCTCGATTATAGGCGACAGCTGTTTCTTAGCACGAGCCGCGCTACTCAAATGCGAACCCTCGCTCTCGCTCCCACTTCTCTTACGGTATTGTCTACTCGACGTACCAGCGTCGCTAACGCTACGGCCAACCGGCTTCCTTTTTCTCTCTAATTTTGGCGAAAAGAATTTGGCCAGTGTACCTTTCAATTTTTTCGAACCGCCATCGCCGCCGCTACTACCCTCCAACGTTTTTTTCTTTACCTTTGGCGTCCAGGACACTTGATCACCGCCCGTAGCGTTTGTAGTAACCGTCGTAGAACCTAACTCCTCGCTTTTACGTCTCTTAACGTCTAACGGCAATTCTGGACGTTTTTTATTAACGTTACCACGTCTTGCTGGTAACGTGCTGAACTTACCGGGCAATCGTCTATTGTCGTGTGCTACACAACGTAAGCTACCAGCTTGTTGCAGCACCAGTGCTGCCTCCTGTGCTAAGTCTTCCTTGCTGCGTGATAATATGTTCTCCTTGTGCACCGGGCTCAATATCAACCTACCTTCTCCATCTCCTACGAGAGCCGCGGTCACGCGCGGTGCACCACGTCCTGAAACAATTGATATTCAGTTAGCTTCGATCCGACGTATTTTTCTATATACGTGACAGACCGACCGTTTATACGGGGTGTCCTTAAAACGGATACTCCTGATACCTCTCATCAATTTCAACGTTAACCGAGAGACGATGGATCGACGAAAATGTCTAATAATTAACGTCCGTCGATTATTACCAATCTCACTGATTTATAAACCTTTCTCTTTTTTCTTTTTTTTTTTTTTTTTCCACGAATTACAAAATTTCTATCCTTATATATATTTATTCATTCTTATACAAGCTGAATCCACACCTTTCAAGGAATTTCATTATATATAATAGCGTGAATAAGATAAATGTTACTCTTTAAGACTATTCCAGATTAATGCACGCGGGAATATTCTTTTTCTTTTACATCATTACCCGCACACGAGCATGATATATCGGCGATGTTTAATAATACATTTTAAAGACACCCTATATACGTTGTATCCGACGTAGATTAATCCGTACATCGAAAGGACAAGAATTTAGGAATTTTAATCGAACCGATAATAGATAACGGCCATCCACCTGAGAGCATGAGGCCTTCTAAATTAGCGATTTATGTTAAGTAGCACGGTCGTTAGTAGTTAATCACCAAGTTTAATCGCCAACGGACGCACGTCGTCTCTGGTAGGCCACGAACGAGTTCGCTTGAAAGCCGCTAAATCGCTCGTTTGATTAGATCTACTCGTAGATTTTTTTTGTGCTTTTCTTTTTTTTGTTCTTTCAAAGCGAAGAGAGACAGAGAGGGAGAGAGAGAGAGAGAGAGAGAGAGAGAGAGAGAGAGAAAGATAGATAGAGAAGGATGATTCGTGATTAGCTTGGCTTAGGCGAAATTCGTGTTTCTCGATCTCGTAATTCTTCGTTCGTTTCGTATCGATTAGAGTACTCGCTCGTTACTCGTGTAAAAGGTCGACTTTCGCTGTCTAAACTTCTACTATGTGAACACGTGACGAACAGATTTCTGCTTTTTCTCTTCTTCTTCTTCTTCTTCTTCTTCTTCTTCTTCTATTTCTTTCCCTTTTTCTTTTTCATATTCTTTTTCGTTTCCCTTATACGCTCGCACATTTAAATCACGTTAATATTGACTGAAAGAGCGAAGTTAAGTAAACTTTTAATCGATGGTCTAACATTTAATGGAAGTCTAACACGAGCGACG
Source organism: Dolichovespula media (assembly GCA_911387685.1). Taxonomy (NCBI): domain Eukaryota; kingdom Metazoa; phylum Arthropoda; class Insecta; order Hymenoptera; family Vespidae; genus Dolichovespula; species Dolichovespula media. Next base: position 18,487,583 of record OU426851.1, read on the forward strand.
AAAGGAACGAGCGAAATGAATGTAAATATATATGATATATATGTATATATAAATGAATGTATATATATATATGTGTGTGTGTATATATATATATATATATATATATATATATATATATACATGTATATATGGTATATATGTATATATAAATGAATGTATATATATATATATATATATTTGTGTGTGTGTGTGTGTGTGTAAATGAATATAAATGAAATATATATATGCATATATATATTTATGTATATGTATATGTATATGTATATATATATATATATATATATATATATATATATATATATAAAAGTATATATACACAGACACATATGTATATACGTGAGTACGTATGTATGTGTGTACGTACGTTCACCACTGTAAGCTTTGAGATCAACAGTGCGAGCGGTTGAACGCAGAAACGAACGAAAGGCAGCACGGGGCCAAAGGTCAACGGGTGTGTACGCAACGGCTCAGCACGCCCACGCTGCGAAGCAGGTATCATCCGAGCGTGCCAGATCGCAATCTCCTTTAATAAAGCATCGTTCTCGCGTCTCGAATCGTGCTACGGAACTTGAAATTTTTTTTTCCCTTTATATATATATATATATATATATATATATATATATATACATGCAGACATGCATAAAATAAAAAAGATGTTCGATTTTTAGCAAAGAAAAATATTTTTAATTGATGCGCAAGGAGAAACGTTTAAGTAGAAATATATCGCTCAATTGACTTTATAATTACAATTCATATATCCTTCCTTTTTTTTTTTTTTTTTTTCTTTATGTATTACTAGACAATTATTATAAATTTAAATAATACATATTATTATCATTTATATAATTGTTCTATTATCATTAGATCCTTTTCGAAATATATATATATATATATATATTTTATTCACGAACTTATCGATAAATCTAATCGACGTTTTTGGTAGTTAGGGAAACATTAACATAGATATGGATGGTAAGAAGAACACTTGCCACGTTCGTAAGTGTCTCTCGGATAGATTCGATCGATGGATTTATAGAATCACTTGCAGCATACACGAATGCAATGATCACAGTGAGAGGTCATTGACGGACACCTCGACTAGAAGGAGGTCGTCGAGCGACTCTAATCGTTTGCCGACTAAACTGCCGTGCCACTTTTAGTACAGGTAAGTACCTGCTAAGGCTAGATCTACAATGGCTCCCGCGCCATTTCCAATAACGTCGTTCGCCTTTGCGCGTCGTGGGAAATCGCCTTTAAACAAACCCTTCTTGAAACGATTTACTTTACTACCGTTTCCGTTTCTTCTTTTTCTTCTTCTTCTTCTTCTTCTTCTTTTTCCTCCTCTTTCTCCCTTTTCCTCTTTCTCTTTTTATTCTTTTTCTTCTAATCTCTCTGTCTCTCTTTCTCTCTCTCTCTCTCTTTCTCGAGATTTTTTTTATTTTTATGTTTTTACGATCTTCGGCTTTGACAAAGAACCTTTGTAAAGGATTTTGTTTCTACCTTCTAACAACGTCAGTTTATCGTATTTAACGGAGAAACGGTAAGAGGAAGGACGGATTTTATTTTTTCCTCTTTCTTGAACTATGAGAAAAGGAAAATTCACGTATATATATATATATATGTGTGTACGTATGTCTTTGTTAAGGTTTACTTAAAAACGAATAAAGAAGTGCAAATTATCGTCTCTCAAACGGAAAGAGGAAAAAAATTGTTGAATTCTAAAACACGTTCGCAGGCTCATAAACAATAGACCGTTCGAGTCACTTAAAAAAAAAAAAAAAAAAAAAAAAAAAAGAAAGAAAGAAAAAGAAAAAGAAAAAGAAAGGAAAAGAAAGAAGAAGAAAACCGAGAAAATTTTCTAATCACGTAATTAGAACAACGACGTCGTTTCTAGAAATATAGTTGGTTTATCGATTGAAACCAGCTTTAATTATCGTCTAACGATATGGATTTTCTTTATTCTCAATTGAGGAGAATTAATTGCCCGGCCCGCTGTATAAAGTTTTTTCAACGAGTAACTCCACACACACACACACACACACAAACAAACACACACACACGCGCGCGCGCATACACGCATACACGCATACACGCATACGGATAGACAGATACAAGACGTGAATATTATGTATATGGATATATATATATATATATAAATACTTATATACTATAGGTACGAAGGAACGAGCGGGTAATTTTAATCGCGATAACGAGTTTTAACGCGCGAGATGCGGAGTAAGGCGAGTAGAATCAATAGCCTCATGATTCTTTGATCTCGGACAAGACGCGATTCGATACCGTGATTCCAAAGACTAATTATTACCAGGATGTGCTGATCCCCACACGAGAATTACTCCGGCGTGCACGCATCGCATAAGTATGTAGACACGAGATCTTCCATTTGGCGAATAGAGAAAGAGAGAGTCCCGATGTATTAGCATGTGGTGCACGTTTATGCCGAGTAGGAATTGATGCGAAGAGAGAAAAAGAGAGAGAGAGAGAGAGAGAGAGAGAGAGAGGGAAAGAGAATTCTCTTACCGATCGTGAGGTACTTCTCGAACGATGAGTACCTTCGAGATTCTCAAAGAGGCTTAGGCAAATGGCATCCAGACGAGTCAGTGATTTTCAAACGTTCTTTCGATCTTTATTCAAAACTCGAAACACTATGTCGACGTATTTGCGTTCTACGTCGATACTTCACATTTGTTTGTTTCATTCGAAAACATGTTCTTAATGCGAATAGATTGATCATCAAATAGATCGTTTTGGAAATTATTCCTTTTTCTTTCGAAAAAAAAAGAAAAAAGGAGAAAGAAAAATAAGCGTTAAATTTAAAAATGTTCGTTTCGCTTCTCTGCTCGTACGTATGTGTATGTATATATATATATATATATATATATATATATATATATATATATATCAGGTGTTTAATTAATAAGTGATGCAAATCAATTTTCGGTAATCAGTTATTATTTTTTCTTTTTTTTTTTTTTTTTTTTTGGATCTAACACCACGTCTTGATCTTCATTCTGTCTCTTATAAGTCTAGTGATATATGTAAGTCTAGATTAATTAGTCTTCCCCCTAAGATCATTGGATAATTGAGAACAAAAGTGTTTTATGTCAGAAGAAAATTAAATAAAATGACCTAGATACGTA
>OU426851.1:18498240-18510740 GCA_911387685.1 Dolichovespula media
AGCTATATCCTACGTCTTACCTTTCTAATGTTGTAACTCTTTTATAAATACATATACTCAAATCGAGATTCTAAGACGACGTTAGAACGTAGGAGGATATACGAAATTTTTCGTATGCCAACATTTTTCATATTAATTTGTTCATTTGGATTTTTTGAAATATTTTTCTTTTTTTTTTTTTTTTTTCTACGATCAGTTGAATCATTTGTCAATCGATTTCTTTCTTCCTTTTTTCTTTTTAATCTTTTTTCTTTCTTCTTCTTCCATCGGCAAAAATTATTTCTCTAATTTCGATACGTCCGCGAAGGATGAGATAAAAGTTGCGAGATTTTAATATTTTTGATAGGAGTAGGTGTTATGGAAAATGTTTCGACATCTATGATTCGTCTTCGAGTATTGCTCTCTACCTCTCGCTCTCTCTCTCTCTCTCTCTCTCTCTCTCTCTCTCTCTCTCTCTTTCTCTTCCTATTTCTCTTTCTTTCTATCTTCTACTGCGATACTCCACGATCGACGATGTACGGTATTTATGAAGCAATAAATCGTACGAGTAGAAATCACAGGCAACGTTCTTGCGTAAGACGATTATCGTCGCTCGTCGAGAACGACGTAACGTTTCGCTCCACCGAAATCAATCGATTGCGTTTCTGCATGTATATATACATACATATGTACTTTTGTTCTCTCTCTCTCTCTCTCTCTCTCTCTCTCTCTCTCTTTATCTTTGGATCTAATAATACGTTCTTTAGAATTAATAATTAATCTTACGATTAACGCGTGCTAAAGCAGAAAATTTGAAAAGCGATTCCAAATTTAATTACCTTCGCCCGCTCGATTAGCTCGATTTCAAAGTAATTTCGTGCAAGGAAGAAGTGCTCTTTTTTGCGGGCCACCTTGTCGGCGATGAGTAAAAAGCGAATGGGCGAACTGGGTTCGTCGACCGACTGGCGCGACGTTGATGATCATACTTGACCTTGAAGGAACGCGACGCATTCGTGTCAACGCAAGGATAATGTGAAGAATGAGTATGGTTCTAATCGTTCCGGTGAAATCGCTTTTTTTCGTTCAGTCTGCAAAAATATATATATATATATATATATATTTCTTTTCTTCTTTCTTTGGAAATTTACAGTTATTTAATATCAATTATCTATCATTTATTTTTAATGATTAATTGTTTATCACAAGTACTTTTATTCGTACTCTTACGTATATCTTAAAACTTCTCTTCAGATTATATCAATTCCATATTAAATATTTCATTCAATCATAGTATTCGATATTTCATTGAATAATTATACTTACAATTATCTAACATCAATTATCTATCATCTATTTTTAATGATTAATTTTTCCACGAATACTTGTATACGTATTCTTACGTATGTTTTCAAATTTCCCTTCGTATTATATCTTTTATATATTCAATATTTCATACGATCATAGAATTCGATATTTCATTAGATAAACATTATTTAATATTTCATTGAATAATCATATTCAATATTTCAAAGAATAATTATATTCAATATTACATTGAATAATTTATTTACAATTATCTAACGTCAGTAATTTATCATCCATTTTTAATGATTAATTTTTTTCGCGAATACTTGTATACGTATTCTTACGTATGTCTTCAAATTTTCCCTTCGTATTATATCGATTCTATATTCAATATTTCATTCAATTATAGTATTCGATATTTCATCGGATAAACATTATTTAATATTTCATTGAATAATCATATTCAATATTTCATTAAGTAATTATATTTACAATTATCTAACGTCAATAATTTATCATCCATTTTTAATGATTAATTTTTCCGCGAATACTTGCATACGTATTCTTACGTATGTCTTTAAATTTCCCTTTGTATTACATCGATTCCATATTCAATATTTCATACGATCATAGTAATCGATATTGCATCGGATAAACATTACTTAATATTTCATTGAATAATTATATTCAATATTTCTTCATCGAATGATTATTTTATGATTATTTTAATGTTTCAATCTTTCTTAATAAGAAAGACAAAGGAGAAAATATAAGGGACGAGGTTAATCGAGAGACTCGATCCTTCCCGAAATCGTTTCTTCCCGTGCTTCTACGTTATTAGCTCTGCTATCATTAGCAGAATCCGGCAAACCGTAACACTTGGTTGTTCGAAAACACGCTTTGCTTATACTCTTTCAATTTCTCTCTCTCTCTCTCTCTCTCTCTCTCTCTCTCTTTCTTTCTGGATAAGGAAAGAATGAAAGATAGAGAACAAGAGAGAGAGAGAGAGAGAGAGAGAGAGAGAGAATTTACAGAATCGTATTCGGTGCGGGTTTGCGCGCTCGTAAAAGCAACGGATGCCAACTATAAAATAATACAAGCGCCGGTTGGCTTTTAAGATAGTTACCTCGGGGCCCTTTAGTGGCCATTAATTTTCCCCGTGCCGGTATTCGCAAGATATTATTGTATCACTGTATCACTGTACCTTAGACTCTCCGTACGACGTTTAGTCACTTTCTCCTCCGTGCGAGTCTACACGGGGCCGTCGTCGAGCCGTCGCGATTGGTAACGAGTGCGTCTTATCGTCGCGTAAATCGGATGCGATAGCGATCGATAGAGAATGCAAGATTTCCGTAAACGGAAAGCGACGTAAACCGGCATACGAATTTTTCACTCTTACGTGATCTAGTATCCTTTTTGTTTCTCTTCTTTTCGTTTCTCTCTTTTACTTTATTATTTTTCTCTCCCTCATGCTTATTCCCTTCCAAGTAAAATCGGTATTTTAAATAACTATGCTTTAACGTTTGCGTCTATACGTTATTTGTGGAGAATGTTCTAAGACTGTAATTGTCTATATATATATATTTATATTTTTATATTTATATATATTTATATATTTATATTTATAATTTTATATATATATATATTTATATTTATATTATATATACTAAGACTGTAATTGTCTATATATATATATATATATATATATATATATATATATATACATATATATATTTATATTTATATTTTTATATATATATATTTATATTTATATTTATATTTATATTTTTATATTTATATAAATATATATATTTATATTTATATTTTATATATATATATATTTATATTTATATTTTTATATTTATATATATATATATATTTATACTTATATTTTTATATTTATATATATATATATATTTATACTTATATTTTTATATTTATATATATATATATTTATATTTATATTTTTATATTTATATAAATATATATATTTATATTTATATTTATATATATATATATATATATATATATATATATTTATATTTATATTTATATTTTTATATTTATATATATATATATATATATATATATATATTTATATTATATATACTAAGACTGTAATTGTCTATATATATATAAATATATATATATATATATTTATATTCATATTTTTATATTTATATATATATGTATATATATATTTATATTTATATTTTTATATTTATATATATATATATATATATTTATACTTATATTTATATATTTATATATATATATATTTATATTTATATTTATATATATATATATATATATATATATATATTTATATTTATATTTATATATATATATATCTTATTATCTACCTAACTGTAAACTCTAATAAATACGTGTAAGAGAAATTTATAAAAGAGAGTAGTGTACTGGTTAACAGATAAATACTTATATAAAACGCGATTCAGAGTTTTTAATAAACGTTATTCCATCTATTCCTAAGGTAATCTAATCTCGTACGAAAGTTGAACGGGCGGTTTAACATAAAAGATAACTCATGTCGTGCTTCGTTTATGTAATATATATATATATATATATATATATATATATCTTTCTCGCTCTCTTTCTCTCTCTCTCTCTCTCTCTCTCTCTCTCTCTCTCTGTCTCTCTCTTTCTCCTTTTCCGTAAAAAGGGAAAGCCAAGAGTCCCGTAATATCGGGACTGTTCAGCAAGCTTAGTCTTTACACCATGCGTAACGTGCGTTACAAGACACACACAGACAGACAGATACATACATCTATTTACTTGTCTGTGTGTGTGTGTGTGTATGTGCATATATATAACGTTAGACCTTCTTTCGTAACCGTAATGTAATATATTACGTATTCTCGGTACTGTTCTTGGACAAAACCTATTATGCAAAATCTACGAAAGTTCTTTGTTTTTTTTCTTTTTTTTTTTTTTTTTTTTCTTACAAAATAATATAAAAATGTTATTTTAAGAAGCGGAGAAGTATTGTGACATAGTTCGTCATCATCCCATCTCGAGATAATACGATCATCTCTCTTCCTTCTCTGTCGGAGACTAAAAAATAGCGCGAACAATGGTATTGGCCTTTCGCTCTCAAGGTCAAACTAACGTGCAACGTTCCGACCGAATCAATCGATTAAGAATAGTTACGGTTCTGCGTACGATAAACGCACGTATATACGTTAATAAAGTAGTCGATCGACGTTATTATTCGAGTTATTAATGTTATGCAAAACATACATACATACACACACACACACACACACACACACACACACACTCAGGCAGGTAGGACAAACAGACAAACAGGCAGGCAGACAGGCACGCACGCATGCACGCTCGCACGCGCGTCGTGCATCCTCCGTTAACGTATTATAGAATGGAAAGAAGAGAGAGAGAGAGAAAGAGAGAGAGAGAGGGATGGAAGAAGAAGAAAAAATAAAAGGAAAGAGAGATATCAGATATCGATCGTTCGATTAAATAATTCACGCCGTTAGTTTCAGCGATAGGCAGCACTTGATTATTGATTAGGTTGTTATCGATTCCGAGGAACTTGAGCTTTTTCAAACGGTTAGATGTGAGTTAGGCAGAGTATGTACGCTAGGAGCGAATTATTAGGTCGCTTTGCCGTTGCTTGATCCGTCGAAATTTCAATTGACGCTATTGTCTCTATTGTTTCGTTTACGTCCTTACCACTTCCTCCTCTTTTTCTTCTTCTTTTAATTAAAAAAAAAAAAAATATATATATATATATATATATATATATATATATACGACGTTTCCAATCGAAATTCTATCGTACACGTTCGAATCGTTCATACGTTTAGTTTTATAATTCAAAGAAAAAAAAAAAAAAATAAAGAAAGGAAGAAAAAAGAAAGGAAACGAAAGAAAAATCCCGTAGAACAAAGATCTACCATCTTTATATTTCGTTAGACGATGTATGCCAATGAATAATAAATTAATTAACGAAATAAATCGAAATAGATGAAACACGTCGCGAGGACGAAGAAAATCGTAGGATATTTTCGAACAGGACGAGAAGTTAGAGACGAATGGAATTTCGCGAGGGTTCCTTTTTCCAAGAATCGTACGTGTCCCGAGAAAAATTTCAACCAAAGGAAAGAGAGAGAGAGAGAGAGAGAAAAGAGAGTGCAACAGGTCGCAAACGTCGTCGCAATGTTAGCGGAACGTCGCAAATAATTTTCACAATCTGGGATCGCTCTAAGGGCTGGCCCATAATTTTTTTTTTCTGGAACACAAGACCGTTGCCGTGCGGCAATCATTTTCGAAATCTCTCTATTTTTTTTTTCTTTCTCTTTCTTTTTTCTTTTTTTTTTTTTTTTTTTTTTTTTCTTTCCACGGGAGTCACCGCCGTAGACGAGAACGAAACGAGCTTTGCATTACATTCTTCTCGCGTATGTATATGTATTCATATGAGCACCTTACCAAGGGAAGCCGTCGGGTTTGTCTCGTCGGAAAAAAAAGTGAAACAACGTCGTTCTCTCTCTCTCTCTCTCTCTCTCTCTCTCTCTCTCTCTCTCTCTCTCTCTCGTTAGTTTCGAATTTATTATCGTTTGATTTGAAAGGATTATTCCACGGACAGCGTTTCTTCTTTCTCTAGCCGTTTATGTTGATATTTATCGATGAACTTATATGCAATTGACGTTAAAACGAATTAATTCGTAAAGTTTTATATTTATAATAAGTATATCTATATAACAGTCGATACCAACAAATATAGAATGATTACGTGATATGCAATGTAATAAATTCAATGATCCTACGGATACGTGTCAATGTGTAAATATATGTCGTCAATAATTGTACGAACCACTCGGTCAAGAAAATATTATTTGCCAATTAACGTTATTAATTATCAATATATAATAAACAATTCGAATAACTCGAGAGACCCGTAAAACCAACTCTGTCATTTTTTTCTTTTCCTTTTAACACCGAAGAAGAAGAAGAAGAAGAAGAAGAAGCTTCAAGAAGAAGTAAATTCGACAATAGATTCGTAAAATCAAGCAGAGCCTTATCGACCGATCTCGACTCCTCGCGAATGCTCTTTCTTGCGTTCTTTCCCATCTTGTTTTTATGGCGCGATTGCCTGAACTCACCGATCCTCTTGACGTGGACGTCTCGATTGAAGGAGACGCTTCTCTCTGCGGGCTTCCACCCAGAGACGGAAGCCCCGGTCGTTACGGGGGGTAGTAAATGGGTGCTGGAAGGGTCGTAGGCCTCTCCCTTTCTCAAAGAGTCCGAGCGCTGAACCTCGAGCATCTTCGCACCTTTATGCTCCCGATCATAACACACAGCTGGATAGCACACTTTCCCGTTTTCGCTTTCTTTCTCTCTCTCACCCTTTCTCTTTTATGTTCTCTCTTTCCCCCCTCCCTCCCTATCTCTCTCTTTCTCTATCTCTATCTCTTTCCCCCTCTCTCTCTCTCTTTCTCTCTCTCTCTCTCTCTCTCTCTCTCTCCCTCCCTCCCACTGCCTCACTCCTTCTCTATCCCGTCTATTTCTATCTCTTTTCTTTTCTTTTCTTTTCTTTTCTTTTTCTCTTTGTCCTTTTTATTTTTTCTTCTTTATATATAATAATATATATATATATATATATATATATTACGCAAACCCACCCCCTTTCTCTCTAATCCCTTTATCCGATCACACCTTTAGAGACCCGATCACCAACCTGTAAGCCAAGCAAAGCTGTGCACTTAATATCATCGATCATTCTAATCGAGATTTATGATGAACAATTTTCTTTTGATTTAATGACGACGTGACACTCGTATGTTCGTGTTCGTGTGTTTATATATGTATATACGTGTGTATGTATTTACTTATATATTATATCCATATATTCTTCCTTTCGTCTCAGTGAAAATTTTCTATCGAAAGAAACAAGAAGTTCGTAAAAGCGAACGAGGGTTCTTTTTTTTTTTTTTTTTTTTTTTTTTTTTTATTTGCGCGCACATTAAATGCGAGCGCGCGCGTATGTTTGTTAAGGTGGGGGGAGGGGGGAGGGGGGGGGGAGAGGCGTTAATTCTCAATCGAGTTGAGACGAATACGAACGATCGAATTTATTGAAACTCGTAAGTAGTCGGTGCAATTGCTCGTTAAGCGTGACAACGACGATGATGTCGCGCGATTTTCGCGGAATTAGACAATTATCCTTTCCTGAAGATATTCCTTTCAAATCCGAATATCATCAAGATCCGTCCAACGAATCTACGTTAATACGAACGATATGGCAAGAATGATATCCCGATTATCTTCCCTTTAGTACTATCACGACGTATATTAACCGACGATTTTAAATACTCCGAGAAATATATAATCGTTCTGTTCCTTTCTTTTATTTAACTTAATTAATTATTAAGTTAATGTTTAATTTAATTAAACATGTCTACAACGAACGAATCATCTTTTGTAATACAAATTTGTTAATTTGTATGATATCTGATAAAGAGAGAAAAAAAAAAGAAAAAGAAAAAAGAAAAAAGAAAAAAGAAAAAGGAATCGAAGGGAAGTTAAGAAGCAAAAAAAAAAAAAAAGAAATGAAAGAGAGAAAGAAAACCGATGTCCTGTCTGAAAGTAGGGATAATTTTTATAATCCACGATAGATCTCACAAGGTCATCCGCTTGACCACGAGATAGAAGGGTAGAAACCGTGACTCAACGACTTTATCAGTTCCAACACGCAAAACGACGCGACTTTTAAATGAGACAATTCGCATGAGGGCCATTCACGATCGGAGGATTAAGATACTCCTGCTGCCGGGCCTCTTGGTAGCCATATTTGGCGAAGAGGTTCGCGAGGGCGGCCCCCGTCCTTCGCCCTCTTTCTCCTCCTTTTTTATCCTCCTTCCTCTTTTCCTCCTACTCCTCCTCCTCCTCCTCCTCCTCCTCCTCCTCCTCCTCCTACTCCTACTCCTCCTCCTCCTACTCCTCCTCCTCCTACTCCTCCTCCTCCTCTTCCTCGACGTCCTCGTTGGCTCGCCGTCTGTTCCATGCCATAAAAGTGCCACCAGGAAATTGCTTATCGTTCTCCCTTCTCTCTCTCTCTCTCTCTCTCTCTCTCTCTCTCTCTTTCTCTCTCTTTCTCTCTCTTTTTCGAATCGACCAATAACTATTTTCTCTTCTCCTCGAATTTCGTGTCAACGTTTGTCGAAATTTTGTATTTATCTTATTGTTAATCGTTATAGTAACTCAGAGGTTTTATATATAATAATGAATTTTATATATATAGTAATGAATTTTGTCGAGAGATCAATGTAACGATTACGAACCAAATTCTTTTAAAATATTTTCTCTCTCTTTTTCGAATCGACCAATAACTATTTTCTCTTCTCCTCGAATTTCGTGTCAACGTTTGTCGAAATTTTGTATCTTATTGTTTATCGTTATAGTAACTAAGAGATTTTATATATAATAATGAATTTTATATATATAGTAATGAATTTTGTCGAGAGATCAATGTAACGATTACGAACCAAATTCTTTTAAAAATATTGTCTTTCTCTCTCCCTCTCTCTGTCTCTTCCTCTCTCTTTTCGGATAAAACTTTTCCATGAAATTTTCCTCGCATTTTCTTTCTCCAATAATCAACTAACGAAACTCGAGGAAAATATACTTCGTCGTACGCGTTTTACGCGTGAGTAGCGCGAAAAAAATGCGAGAGAGATCGAGTAATATGTCAGCGTAATGTACGTTGCGATTATCTAACGTTTCGCCTCAAGGACACTGATGTAATAAACAGTCACGTTTCTCGTGCACATGTTTAGCACCTTTTTCCATCGACTTTATTGCACTGTGTGCATACAAGCGCGCAGAAAGAGAAAAAGAGTAGAGAGAGAGAGAGAGAGAGAGAGAGAGAGAGAGAGAGAGAGAGAGAGAGAGAGAGAACTCGCGACAACGGCAACAACGACTACGACGATAGAAATCAAAGGTGACCGCACACAAATATTATCCTCGTAAATGTTTTCGGAGAAGGAGAATCGTGTTAGAGGGAAAAGGAAAAAGAAAGAGAGAGAGAGAGAGAGAGAGAGAGAGAGAGAGAGGACAATGAGGATTTAATGAAAGCCAACAAAAGAAGGCAAAATAAAAAATGACGAAATTATGGATTTCTCGAAGACTCGTTTTTAAAATCGCCTAATTCTATCTTTCTTCATTCTTTTTTCTCAGACACACGGACACAGAGACGCGTACGCATACTTTATCATTCGCTTTTTTCGAATCGCGAGATGAAATTAATGGGACTTGTTTTTGGCTCGTTAGTTTTACTAAAAGTTGGCATCAGTCTGACCCACGAATCCGCGTACTCCGTTTTACGATCAATATCGAGTCGCCATAATAAATAATTTACAGAAACGTCAGCTTGGTGAAACAACGAAACGACGTTGAGATTTTTCGACGCGAGCTTGGCTAGTCCTGTCAGCTTAAAAGGAACGGCCTTTAGTCGGGATCCAGCTGAGAAAGAAACGAGAATCGGTCTACCGGGACGGGATGATTATCATCTACAATTAGGGAAGGAAATGTTTGACCAAATGAGACGACACCGTTAGCCCATTTAATTGTTTCTGAAATTTAGACGTTAGGTGTATGTATGTATGTATGTATGTATGTATTGTATTGTATATATTTACGCGCGCGCGTGTGTGTGTGTAAACTTCTATTGTTTCACTTGTGTCTACGGTGTCCCTTAATTAGCGATGATATCTTTTATAACTAATGTACCTTGAAGATTTTTCAGTGGTATTATAAATAAAAAATATCTACAATCGTTATTATATATTCAAACGCGTTGATTCAATTAAAGTGAAGAGATTCAATATAACGTTTAGATATTTTCGAACGACATAGAAAATTTCGATAGACGCGAACGGTCTACTTATCCCGAAAAAAACTGAGAAATATGACGTAAATGCACTCGTTTACATACCATTTCTCCTTCTCTCTCTCTCTCTCTCTCTCTCTTTTTTTTCTCTCAATGCACATATGCACCGACAGATTTTGTATACTAATACCGAAAAACATTGACTAACACGTGAAAGAACGTCCTAACATAACTCCAACATTTTTTTCCTTATAATTTCATTCGTTTCTTTCGTCCTCTCGTAAAAACCGGCCGTACAGAAGGAGGACTCGTATTTTGCAAGATTAACGGAGGAACGAGGTAAGAGATCATCGCCTGAAGTTGTATCTTTTAAGAATTCTTATTATCTTTTCCACCACTTCCGCGAAACGTTCGTTAGCAACGTCCGAAATCTCATCGTTCACGATTTTTTATATTCTCTCTTTTTCCTCTCTCTCTCTCTCTCTCTCTCTCTCTCTCTCTCTCCCTCTCCCTCTCTCTCTCCCCTTGTTGTAAACGCGTCGAAATCGAATAATAAAATGGTGGGAATATTTTCCCTTCTCTTTTCGCGCGAGAATTTTGCGACTTCTCGTAAAAACTCGTGATGTATAAATGGTTTTACATTTACGATCTCGCATCATTGTCTTTATACCGATCTCTCTCCCTCTCTCTCTCTCTCTCTCTCTCTCTCTCTCTCTCTCTTTCCTTCCGTCTTATTTTTCTTCGTACGCTTTTACGTCTTTATTTCTCGTAGCACCTTGCAACGTAGTCAGGGCGTGTTAAATCGTAATAAAACCGTTCGAGATTCGGTCACGGGTGTGCCGCGGGTATTCGCACGTCAACGCGAGACCGGCGCTACCTTCATCCGGCTGAAAAGCGAGTCGGACAGGCGAAACAAAAGAGGGAGTGAAAAAGAAAAGGGGAAACATAACGTAAGAAAGGAGATGGATAAGGATAGGAGAGAGAGAGAGAGAGAGAGAGAGAATAAAATTCTTGATCTCTTCATAAACGCGTCAATTATACACTACCGTTTGTATGTTTGTTTCAACGTGTTATAAAACAACGTCAGGAATTAATGACTCGCCCTTCGTTTTTTCAATGATTCGAAATTTCCATAAATATTAAATTGATTCATTGATCTTCGACATTTTCGTCGGGTACTATCATCGTCGCGATTATATATTATCATAAAAATCTGTCGAGGAAGTAAAAAAGAAAATACATGGTCTTTTTTATTTTTATTTTTTTATTTTTCTTTTTTTTTTTTTTTTTTTTTTTAACCATTTATAATGTCACGTATGTGTAAATGTTGACGTACCGATTGCGTTAAAGACTAATAAATGGATTCACAGTCGATTTGATTTTTCTTCCTCTCTATTTTTCTCCTTCTTTTTTATTAGTTTTTCTTTCTCCTCTCGTAGAATTAATCGAGATCGATCCGTCGCGAGAGCTTACGTAATTGAACGTATGTATGTATGTATGTATGTATGTATGTATTTATGTACGTATATAAGCAGACCCAGTTAGTACGAAAGTACGAACGAATAGTCATTAAAATTCTTCGTTATCAATCGATCTATCGGAAGGAATAATTTCGAACGAAATTCTTCAATAACATTACAAGACGAAGATGACTGGTAAACTATAATCTAACGCTTCCTGCGGAACGTTAATCGCGGAATTACTAGTCTCTACTATGCTATGTAACAATGTTAAGAAAAAGAGGTATAGATAAATGAAAAGCAAAGAGAGAGAGAGAGAGAGAGAGAGAGAGAGGAAGAAATAGAAGTAGAGAAGGAAGGAAAAATAATGATCGAGATGATCGATCTCGAAAAGCAGATTAAACGGCTAGATCACTCGATAGTTCAACGTGACCACCACGACTATTACTACTACTACTACTACTACTACTACTACTACTATTAACCACCACCGCCGCCACCACCATCATCACCACCACCACCACCACCACCACCACCACAACAACCACCACCATCACCGCCAACACTATTAGAACTATGATCAGCAACACCGGTGATTAAAGTGTCCGTTAACGCGAGTTAATTGATCTTTCAGCTAATGGGATATTATCCCGGGTACGCGGTATTTCTGGTTTCTCTCGAACGCCGGGAGATCTGATCTTAGTTAGGCGTACACACTCGACGTCGTACGGGGTTCTTCGCGGCTTCTATAATCTATTCGTACGAGAATAAGGTAAGAGAAACGGTAATGGTGGTAGTCGGTGCACGAAGAAGACGATGCAAGGTTTCCCTTTCGATTAACGTCCAACGACGTTCGACGACGATTTAATCAATCGTCGAGTGGAAAAGGC
>OU426851.1:18515740-18518240 GCA_911387685.1 Dolichovespula media
TCAAATA
The DNA here is from genome assembly GCA_911387685.1 of Dolichovespula media. Lineage (NCBI taxonomy): Eukaryota > Metazoa > Arthropoda > Insecta > Hymenoptera > Vespidae > Dolichovespula > Dolichovespula media. The sequence goes on from OU426851.1 coordinate 18,515,748, forward strand.
AATAATTAACATAAATGTATTAATTATTTATTGAAAAGAGAGAGAGAGAGAGAGAGAGAGAGAGAGAAAGTCATTAAGAAGAACAAAATCAGCAATGATCTATGAAAGTATGTAACGTAATCGAGAGTCAGGATGTTCGAACTTTCCATTTAACGAGTAACAGAGCTTTCTCTCTCTCTCTCTCTCTCTCTCTCTCTCTCTTTCTCTCTCTCTCTCGTAGTAATGTATGCCATTAATAGCAACGATTTATATGCGGCATTATCGTCCGTTTCGCGGGACATTTATTGCACCTCGCGAACCTGCAAAGTGTACTTAAGTGTGTATGTAAGTATGTATATATATATATATATATATATATATATATATATATATATATATATATATATATATATATATACAAGGTAGGTACGTAAGTGCTGATTATAGGCGAGGACAACGCCAAGAACGGGACGATGTTTGTTCGCAAATCGCTTCGTCCGGTCACGGTTTCTTTTGCGTCACGCGAGTTTCACGGATTAGGTGAGTTTTTCGCGAATCCAAATATCTCGAATCGTCGATGACCTTAATGTTTTCGAAACGAGATATTATATTTATCACTTTATCTCTTCTCTGTTATATCTAATATCGGAATTTTTATAATGATAATAATAATAATAATAATAATTAAGACAATTATATTATTTATAATTATTACATTAATATAATCAATTTCGTAGAGGTATTATATAATAAGTACAATAATATTAAATATAATGGATGAGATATTGATTGGTAAATTAGTACAATTGTATTTAAAATATAATTAAACTGATCGTTGTAATATTAGATGACTATAAAAATTACACCTCAATTATATCAATATAATACTATATTGTAAAGAGATCAATTAATTCCATAACAAAAATTATACTTTAACAATATTTTAAATAATATTTCCTTTTTATCTAATCGTAAGCAATAATAGCGCTGATTAGAGGATGGTTTGGAGGTTTTTATTATCGCATAATTTCGAGGATATCTTCGAAAACGAAAGAGCTTGCTTACGACGTTCTGATATTCACCAGCTCATATATATATATATATATATATATATATATATATATATATATATATATATATTATTGTATATGTATTATATATGTGCACGTATCTTACTGAAGTAAAACTAAAGAAGAGAAGAGAAGAGAACGTGGGATGAAAAAATGGGTCTTGATCAAAAAGAGGATTTATGGGAACGATGATATCTCATTTTTAGGCTTGATCGTTGCTCATGCATCGAATCTATTCTTCTCTCTTTTTCCCTCCCTCCCTCCCTCCCTCCCTCTCTCTCTCTCTCTTTCTCTGTGCGTTTATTTTTTCTACTATCTCTCACTTTCTTGCCAAAGGCTCACTATCGCGTGCGAGCAACATTTTAAAAGGTCTGCTCGCAGTATTTCAGAGACAGCGGGAGCGTTCTCAAAAGATAGAAGGAGTTATGACCGTTCAGACGCTATATTTACGAATATTTACGAGTTCGTAAGTCCCGATTGAATTTCGGTGCTTTAACGTGGTCCATTGTTAGAACGAAAAACTAAAAGGACCAATATGCCCGACGCTAGATACCCATATAGAACAAAGGAAACCAAGCAAAAAATTAAACTATATATACGGCACGAACGATAAACAATTATTTCTTACAACGACAAAGAAACTTTAACATTACGTTGTTAACGATCTTTGTAAATGTTGATTAAATGTTGATAAATAAAACGATGAAGAATAATATGTAACCGTTGAGAATACTTTCGTTCGATAATACACATTCAATCCAACGTTCGATACGATCATTTATCCGATCTAAATATATATTTAAATCATCTTAAAAATATTGACATCGTTGAATATGAAATATTTTAAATATAATCAATTATAGATACTGCCATTAATATGATTCAGATGGGTCCGTGTATTAATAGAAAAATATATGAAATATATCGGACTGTCCTATCTTTTTTGTCCAGCACTGTATTCTCCCTCTCTCTCTCTCTCTCTCTCTCTCTCTCTCTCTCTCTCTCACTTATTCTTTCTCCTTCTCTTTCTATCCCTCTTGTCTTTGGGACGCCGAAAAGAATCCATTAGGAAGAGACCACGATTAAACAAGACGATCGTATATTTACTCGTGGCTCTCATCATTAATCACGTATTTCACCCCCGGTGGGTGTCTTCTCTCGATCGAGCTCCACGGCTCTTTCGCGGGATATAATTCCCGAGAGAGAGAGAGAGAGAGAGTGTGTGTGTAAGAGAGAGAGAAAGAGAGCCCCTCTTCATCCCATTCTATCTCTCTCTCTCTCTCTCTCTCTCTCTCATCCTTCCAATCCATACACACAGATTCGCACGCGGACTCGACGACGAGCTAATCGAAACTCTCATCCCCCGTTTGTCGTATCGTCTCTAGTATCTCCAGACCCGAGCCGAGTTGCCTTTATCGAAATGCGTTTAGTCACGATTCGTTCG
>OU426851.1:18520740-18540740 GCA_911387685.1 Dolichovespula media
CCGAAGCCTACCACCGCGATACAATGAAGCACTGGGAGGCGTTATAAAGGGCTCTGTGTAGTTATTAGAGGTTATGACGGCGGTAATATCTCACTCAGCAGGCTCCTCCGTAATGGTATGGCCAGGCCCTCTCTCCTGTTTCTCTAGCTAAACCCTTACAATCTCTTTCTATCTCTCTCCTTCCCTCCCTCTCCCCTACCCTCACTATCTCGCGTTCCATATTAAATAATGAGTGCATCGTCTACGATATTTTTCAACTTTCATTTTCCACGAATTAAACAAACCACCTCCCCTCCTCTCTCCTCCCCTCCCCTCCCCTCCTCTCTCCTCCCCTCCCCCGCAATAAAAAGATATTATTAAATCGATGTAAAATAGAAAGAAGAGATTTATAAAAATTTTAATGACGGGTATTCGCTGCTAAACATCATTATTATATTCATATAGGGGTATGATTTTCACCGTCATGATTACCACCTCCACCATCACCACCACCATCACCGCCGCCACCACCATCACCACCACCACCACCACTACTGTTCTAATCGTGGAGATTGAAATCCATTCGATCTATAATCGATTGCAACGTGCCGGGGGTTTTCTCGTGACGCTTTTGCTCCCGGGTATATAATGCTTATTCCTCGGCACACAAGAAGAAAAGCACCGGTACATTATTCAAATCCCGTGTTGAGATTCGTATCTTGGAATGTAATTCTAGCGCGGACGCGTGTTTCAGGCCCGTTGTCGGGGCAACACTTAATTTGTCGTAGCTTCTTCCTCTCCGCGGGGCGTTTGCGATTCCGCTTCTCTCTCTCTCTCTCTCTCTCTCTCTCTCTCTCTCTATGTGTGTGTGTGTGTGTATGTGTCTGTCTGTCTCTTTATCTATCTATCTACTAATCTCTAACTCTTTCTGTAAGACCTCAGCGCGAAAATGTTCACTAGCATGTTTCAATACCCGCCGCCACCCCGAATCATCCACCCGTTCTCCCTATTTTCTTTCTACAAAGTAAGAAGGACCCTTTGTGTGCAGATTCGTAAGACCTGAGACTCTTAGTTGCATGCTCGTGATATTCGATCTTCTTCCTGCCGGATACTCGTGGCATTGTGTCCTCGCGTTCCCTTACGCTTCCTTACCCTTCCATCGAGAGAAAGTACTGTTATTCTTAGGTTCACAAGTGTACGTTCTACTCACGTGGTTGTTTATATCTTTTCTCGATCGATTCTTTTCCGTACTTGACCTGGCTAACAGTACTTTTGTTCGAATCGTTTAAATTGTTTACTGGATTATGAAATATAGTTTCTCTTCCATTACGAAAGTTAACGTTCGTAATAGATCAAAAACCAATGTATTTACGTAAAATTATTATATATATTAATTTGTATATTAATTTATTAATTTGTTCAATTTGTTTAAATTATGTATATTAATTTGTTCGATTTTATTTCATTCGTTTTACCTATCCTCTTACTTTTATAATTTGTCAGAAGGTTAAATCGGTTCATTCAAATTTCTTCTCTCAAATTGAAAGTTTAATGTTTATCAATTATAAAGTAATTATAAAGTCACGGTATAAGTTTATAATTATATAATTTTCCCTATAGGATGCGTAAACGAATTCGTATGCATGAGGTTCCGAACTTGTCCGTTAAAAATCTTTTTTAAATAATAAATATTCAATATGAATTAACCAGTTAACGATTCATGGACTTTACCAGAAATATAATAAGAATTAATATCTCGTTAATTTGTTTTGTTTTGTTTTTGTTTTTTTGTTTTTTTTTTTTTTTTTTAATCGCTCTAAACCATCACTTATCCCGTTAGACGTTCTTATCTATACGTTCCAATAACGTGTCCTTTCAATGCTTAGCAAAGACTTTTGACACTACTATATTCATTAAATTTGCTTCTACGTAATGCGATTACCGGTTAAGCCGATTTCGTCGTCGCGTTCTACCTTAAATGCGTCGGTCTAATCGTAATCGTGAATCGCGTCTTAATACCTTCGCCATCATAAGAAGGAAGGATAAAGATGAAGAGATGAAAGAGAGAGAGAGAGAGAGAGAGAGAGAGAGAGAGAGAAAGAGATACAGACATCGAAAATATTTAATCTCTTGGAGAACCAAAATTCAAGCCGAACAAGATACATATTAAATTCCACTAAAACGAAATTCATGGCTATCGTACAAACGATTATATATATATATATATATATATATATATATATATATATATATATATATATATATATATAACGTTCTGTTAGAGCATATAATAATAGTAAGTCACGAAAGGAAGATATCCTTGTAATAAAATTAATTACAAATAAGATTGATCTCTCTCTCTCTCTCTCTCTCTCTCTCTATCTCTATCTCTATCTCTTTCTCTCTCTTTCTCTCTCTAATCGTATAGAAATAAGCTCGACGATAGAAAAGTCGTTGTTGTCCAATTATCAACATTTATGTCTCCCTATTAGTACGGATAATGGAGGTTCTACCGTATAACAATTTGGTTCGGTTAATGTCGATACGAAGGTGATTGGGGAAGGGAAGGTGTCGGCGTTGCGTGTAATCTTACTGCCGGTAGTGAAGAGAAAGAGAAAGAGAGATGGAAAGAAAAAAAGAAAAAGAGAGAGAGAGAGAGAGAGAGAGAGAGACAGACAGACAGAGAGACGGAGAAAGAGAGAAAGAGAAAAAGAGAGAGGGAGAGAGAGAGAGAGAGAGAGAAGACGAGACGAGACGAGAACGAGAGATAGGAGCCGAGCTGAAGGCGTTTCTAATTATAACAAGCGACCGTGAACTTCGACGAACGATCGTGCCGATTATATACTTCTACGTTGTGGCTCGAGCTCGCTCGCTTGCTCTTGATTGTATGCTCACGCACGCACGCGCGCGCGCGCGCGCACACACACACACATAAAATCAGGCAGGCAAGCAAGCAAGCAAGCAAGCAAGCAAGCAAGCAAGCAAGGATAATGACTGGACAACGTTTCTCTTCTTTGGCTCTGATTTTTATTGTCGATGAAAGAGAGGTATTGTCCGATTAATTTGTTCGAGGGTAGGCACTCTTGATTTTCCATGGATCATCGCGAAAAAATCTTTTCGATACGATTCGAGAGAAAGAGAGAGAGAGAGAGAAAGATCGCGATAAATCTCGATCGCATGAGAGTGTCCTTCCACGGTGACAACAACAACAACGATCGTCTTCCAGTCTTCTCTTCGTTCGAATGACGCTGCCGATTTACTTGTCCTTCGTCGGCGATCCTTTTCCACTATGAGAGAGAGAGAGAGAGAGAGAGAGAGAGATAGGGAGGGAGAAAGGGTGGTAGGTATAGAAAAAGAGAGAAAGAGAGAGAGAGAGAGAGAGAGAGAGAGAGAGCAAGTGAAAGAGTTAGAATAAGAGAGATAGATAGATAGAAAAAGAGAGAGGAGAGAGAGAGAGAGAGAGAGAGAGAGAGAGAATACTACACCGTAGAAAATCGTGAATCGTCTTGGGTGGTAAGATTCGTCCCACGGAAGGTGAATCTTCCTCGAGTACTCTCCGGTTCCGTATTTCGAACGTTCCCGTGCTACGTCCAATAAAATTTTTCCGTCAATCATATCGGATGATAGACCCGACATGAAAATAACTAAGGACACGATAAGATTTTTGAACATCGCAAATACATACGTATGTATATATGTTTGATAGTGATCGACAATAATGTTTTGTTAATCTTAATAATTATTCGGTCCATCGAACGATCGTAAGATTAAAAATTAGCCGTACGAATCGTTACGGCGAATCGTTCGCCAATTGTGCATTTATTTATTTCAACGATTTGAAGTAAAATAAAATTCGTTAGTACGTCAAATATATGGGTTGGCGATTAGGATTCAAAATTATTTGATACAATTAAATTTGTTTCTTCTTCTTTTTTGTTTTTTATCTTTTTGTTTCTGTCACGATGTTCGGGGATGTTGATGAACAAATTAAAGGAAAATTAAACCGAAATAAGTAAATATATTTGACGACGGTAAAACACACGTTATATTTTACATAGGAACGTACCTACTTACACGGAGGTCTGTGCACGATAAGACCGGCTTTGTCACGAAGCGATGACATAAAAGAAAAACAGTACATGATATATGGCAACTAATGTCGATTTATGTTTTTAGTTGAACAGTTTTCATATAAGATCAAAAGTCGAGATATACATACATACATACATACATATATATATATATATATATATATATATATATATATATATATAAATCTAGATAGATAGATAGATAGATAGATATATTACTACAGATATAATTAAAATTTTTCAAAATTGTTGAAAGTTAAAAAATTCAATGAAAATTCAATCGAATATATATATATATATATATATATATATATATATATATATATATATACATATATATATCTGTACTTAGATTCATCGAAAGAGACGTAATATTTATCGTGAATCGGAAACCCTACGATATTACAGGGTCAAAGTTCGTCCTATAAATAATATCATATTGTCGTCCAAGTTGGTAAACTGATACTTCAATACGCTTTCGATCTGTTCGTGGCATACACGTGTTCCAGGGCGAACGGCTTAGGGTCCTATGAGTGAGTCTGCTTGACGGGACTTGTGTCAGGAACACGAGAGTTATACATATATATATATATATATATATATATATATATATATATGTATGTATGTATGTATGTATGTAGAACATATATACATACACATAGAACGTACACTTCACTTATATGCGATCTTAAAGGTCTTTCTCTCTCTTTCTGACCGTTCTTGGATCCTCCTTTCTCTCCTTGCTAAGCGTCACGATTTCATAGTGGCTTGATCATCCTATCTTTATACTCTTCTCCTTCCCCCTTCTTATATCCTTATCCTCTCTCGCATGTTTAATATTTATACTTAATCTATATCATTTGTTATATATGAAAGTAAAGGTTTTTTATTTCTAACATATGACTACGATAAGTTCTAATAATTTTTTATTTCATAATGTGTCGACTTTTCGACTCGTATAAAACTATAATTAATGCGATTTTAGCAAAATATTCTAATAATTACAAACGCACGCACACACACAGAGGCACATATCTCTTGTGTAAAGTATAAAAAAAAAAAAAGATATATATTATCGAGAATTATGAAATTTTTAACTTTAATCATTTTTATAATTATGGATGTATATATATATATATATATATATATATATATATATATATATATGTGCAAAATGTAAAATACATATATGTATTATCGAGAAATACACGCTTATATAATTATATGCATATCTTACGTTCCTTGAAACGTGGGCTACGTTCTCTTTTTCTTTCTCTTCACGTCTCGTCTAGCTGCCTGGATCAGAGACAACTTACACGTCCAATTAGAAAGTGGAATGGTCATTTTTTTCGCACATCCTATACTACTACCACCGCCAACAACACCACCTATCGACGGCTCTTCAAATATTCTTAAAACTCACATAGCGCCTTGTATCGCCCCTATCTCATGGAACACGTAGACCGGTTTCGAGGAATCGAGGAAGACACCATAACGAGACGAACCGTTCTCTGCATCCCTCTTTTTCTTTCTCATATTGTGTAAAGAGAGACGTGGCATTCGTTGATTGAATTCGATCAACTTCCCTCCCCCCCCCTCATCCCCCTCCCCTCATCCCCTCCCCCTCCGCCCGTTCATTTTCCCTCGATATAAAAAAAAAAAAAAAGAAAAAAGAGAGAGAAGAAAAAACACGCTCAAAGAAATAATTATTTTGTTGTTACTCAAGAGCGAGTAAAAGTATCTTTTTGTTATCGTATGTCATTCAATTAGACACAAAGTATAATTTTATCGATCACACACACACACACACACACACACACACACACACACAATAATTAACTATGTTCGTATTTAACAATAAATCAAATTAATTGAATACGTCCGTATTTAACAGTAAATTATATAATTAAATATGTATAAGCGTTTAACGAGAATATAAATAATTCTATAATTCATCCTCTGCTAAGTCTACAATCGTTCGATTAATAAATCTTCGTCATAAACCACGTGCACCTGCGTTGGTATAGAGATGAAAAGGCAGGTCACGAGAGGCAAGAGTAATAAAATAATTCGCCGAAGAGGATATAATAGAGCCGAAGAGCGCGGCCGATGACGACGACGACGACGACGACGACGACGACGACGACGACGACGACGACGACAGTGAAAGTCCCAGGAGTCTTGAGACCGTCAACGGGTTTCTCAAACCTTCCGGGTGCGATTGCCGCGTTACGCAACGTTCGCATAGAGAAAGAAAGAAAGAAAGAAGAAGAAGAAGAAGAAAAGAAAGAAAGAATGAAAGACAGATAGAAAGAGAGAGAGAGAGAGATAAAGAGGGGGAGGCGGACGACTAGGGGCGTTACACGTTTAACTTTGTGATTTGAAATGTCCATCGATCTAGAACGATACGAGCGTATTTCGAACGAAATAGAGCACGTGGTCCATCGAGTAGGAAGTTGTCTAGCGCCTACCAACAACACGCCAGATTAGAGAACCTAACGTGTTCCTTTTAAAAGAATCGAGGGCTTTGCCGTTCAACTTTCTCGGATCAAGACTGAATAAGACGTAATCGTTTAATGAATAGAATTAAAGTTTGCTCGGATAGAATAATGGAGATTCATGATTACCCTGTATTCTCTAACATGAAAAGGTTCTTGTCTCTCTCTCTCTCTCTCTCTCTCTCTCTCTCTCTCACACACACACACACTTTTTTTATCCCTTTCAATTCGACATTTCTATGGCGTTTTTTAATCGAATGTAAAAAAAAAAAAAAACAATTAAATTAAATTCAATTCAATTCAATTCAATTCAATTCAATTCAATTAAAAATTAAAAGAATGAAGAGAAAATAACGGAAGAAAATAAATTTGTATTATTAATGAAATTTTATTACTATTAAATAATATATATCACGATTAATATACAATGTGTGTGTGTGTGTGTGTACGAGTAAACTATAAAATATAATATATATATATATATATATATATATATATATATATATATATATATATTTATATATGTACAAACATAGAGGCAATGAAGGATATACATACCATCGCAGATCTTTCGAACGACCAAGATGAATCTCGTTACCGGTCATACACCTCTCAACGTTTGTACAAGCCCACTAGGACCTTGACGCTTTTTATCTTGCCTCGCTACTTAATCTCCCCTCTCTCTTTTCCTAAGGAACGGTCGCTCGAGAGTTCCTTGAAACGCAAAAGATCACGACGTATACGATCATCAGGATATTCCATTAAGACGGAGCGCAAAGACTATGGATACCGAAGAGTTCCTCTAAGAACACGTAAATGATTTTTCGTTCCGTATCGTCAAAATAAAAAAAAAAAAAAAAGAAAAAAAAAAACTAAAATAATTTTTACCGACGTAAAAGAGTGAGAGAGAGGCTGAGAGAGAGAGAGAGAGAGAGAGAGAGAGGGAGAGAGGAAGAGATATATACTGGTGAAATCGTTTCGAGACAAAGCAACGAACGAAGGACGCATAAGTAATATAATAATTAGCCTGGACAAGACGGGAAAATTTGCGATCGTTTTCCGTCAAGAGGCAAATTAAAAAAAAAAAAAAAAAAAAAAAAGAAAGAAAGAAAAAGAAAAGATAACCGGCAAGATACAAACGAACGAGAGAAAAAAAGAAAGAAACATTTTATCAATACGAAATTAGTCTCCTTCTTCTCTCTCTCTCTCTCTCTCTCTCTCTCCCTTCTCCTTCGCAAAGGGTATATACTAAAACGTTGGTCACACATCGACGATCTCTTGATTTATAGCCTAATTTTCCTTGGATCGATCGAATCGATCGGTATTTCCTTAATGGATCGACTTTTATTTATGGAAGGATAAGTGTTTATTGTCGTCCTAGCTATGAACACTTAACAACTATTCACGATTATTGCCGCTATAGTTGTTATTACTCGAGCTCTAAAAGAAACCGTATATGTATGGGTTGTATATATGTAATACATTAGACTCGATGTTTAGCATATTAAACGTGCGCTTATAAAACGTTAGACATCGATGCGAATCCCATGAAATCTTCTATAAGCGTAGGATCCTACTCTCCGAGAAGGTCAAGTGTCACTCACCTGATCGTATAACTGGGACACGATACTCGCACGTATACAGGGTGAATCACGTAACGCTTTACGGCTAGATATTTTTCTTTTTTATATTGAAAAGATAATACAAAAAATAAAAGATAAGAAGAAAAGAAACTAATATATAAATAAATAAATAAATAAATAAATAAATAAATAAATAAATAAATAAATAAAAAAAAGAAAGAAAACGAAGAAAATAGCAAGAAGTCGTTTCGATCGCTACAAAAATTGTTTCTACGCGACGTCGAAATTGTATTATTTATAAGGAATTATACGATTCGTTATTTTCTAAATGTTCCATTTAATTTTCAATTGGAATAATTACTTTTTATTAATTTTAACACTGCGAAAAAGAAAATACCAATACAATTATTAACATTAATTTTCTTTGTTTCGAACGAATCGAACGAATACATTTGATTCGATCGATTGAAATAAAACACCTCGTATATATAATATGTATATATATACACACAGACACACACAGACACACACACACACAGACAGACAGACACACACGAGAATACCTGTTTTTCGTTCCCCAATGAACCCTACTAATTTCCTTCTCGAAGAGTCTCGCACGAATTTCGTTACGCAATTCTTTACTTTCATATCCGCGTCTAATTCTACGGCCGGATAACGTGGGACAAAATTTCTAACGATGTACCTTAGATGACAGGGATTCATCCTTCGTCTGATTAATTCGTTTTTACACGCCGGTATCGTTTATGGTGGAATTTCTGAAAAGATTTCTAAATACATGAATGAGAACGAGACACGTCGATAGACCGAGGCCGGTGACAACAACAACCGCTCTAACTACATTCTAATGAGTATGAAAGAAATTTATTAATATGTTCGATCTACGTTGAAAGATAAAGTAATATCTAAAGATTGACTTTCTTTACTCTGAGCTTGCTCAATACCATCGCAATCATTCAATCACTATATTGCCTATTTATCTATACTCGATTCGTCTCTATGACGATCTAATGACAAACAGTAGTACCAATAGAAAGTTTGCTATTTTTTTTCTTCAATTTCCTATTGAATCTTCGTTATTATTATTATTCTATTTTGTCAAAATTTCGTTCCTACATAACGACGAACATTATTGCCAATAAAACGTTTGCTATTTTTTCTTGAATTTCCCATTGAATCTTCATTATTCTTATTATTACTTTTCTTTCTTCGTCAAAATTTCGTTCTGCAGTTTTCGCTATTTTCTTTTTTTTTTTTTTTTTTAAGAAACATTCCAACGTCATTTATTAAGGCGACGTTATATACTCTACCTTTTATTACAAAACATTGAGACACTCGGTAGAAAATATCGACGTTAATTACTCGATCGACCGAAATTATTTGCCGAATTCTGTAATTATTTCGGAGAATATGAAACTAAACAATACGAATAAGTTCACTTCCTTCCTTCCTCTCTCTTTCTCTCTGACGAAGAAGAAGAAGAAGAAGAGAAGGAAGAAGAAGATGAAGACTAAGAAATAATCGTACCCGTAATAGTAGTAGTAGTAGTAGTAGTAGTAGTAGTATAATAGTAGTAGTAGAAGTTAAAGACACATAGAAGGTAGGTAGGTAGGTAGGTAGGTAGGTAGGTAAAGAGTCGAGCAATCAGGCCATGCTGGGGAATTCGCGGGAGCGTTATTATCTACTTGGGTGGACAGGTGCCAGGGGGTTTGTAAAAGTGTGTGCACCATGGTCGACTCAGGAGATCGTTATCAAGGGGTTGCGAGCGACGAGGTGGGATCCTGCTGCTGCTGCTGTTGATGCTGGCCCTCTGAGATTCATACGGACGCGCTACTAGGTAGCCTTCTCTCTCTCTCTCTCTCTTTCTGCCGGCGCGTATAACTTCCAAGTCTTTCCAGCCGGCTTGTGGATACCAACGGGAATAAAAGGTCTTAGCTAACATAGTTGCACGCACATTCCCAGTTCACAGCCTTGACTCCGTCGGTGCGGCCCTACGGCCGACCAACCAACCAACCAACCAACCAACCAACCAACCAAACAACCAACAGATCGACCGACCGACCGACCGACCGACCAACCGACCGACCGACCGACTGACTCAAACCAGAAAAGCTCTCTCCTTTCTAGCGTCGCCAACAGCAGCAACAGCAGCAATGGCACCGGCAACGGCTACGGGTACGGCAACAGCTACGGCAAGGGCCACGCTTGCTGTTCCCTCGGCGATGGCAATTATACGCGCTGGAGCCATCCCGGCTAGATTCAAGATCAGATAATCCCATCTGTCGGTGTAAGCGCTCCGCAAACGATCCCGCGAACGATCGGAGATCCCCTTCTCTTCTCTTCTCTCTCCCGCGGCGTCTGATTTTTCCGCGGCGAGCGACGACGGAAGAGAGACAAGCTCCTTGTGTCCTTCCTTTGAGCCGAGTCCTAAGGACTCTCTCTCTCTCTCTCTCTCTCTCTCTCTCTCTTTCTGTGTCTCTGTCTCTGTCTCTTGTCTCTCTCTTTCTTTCTCTCTTTCTTTACCAAAGTCCCTGAGATCTACGCTGTTACGGCGCACCTTTGGAACTCTCGGCATTTCGGGAATTCTACGAAGAACGACAACTGACTGTCCTTCGGATTTTTCTGACCTTTCTTTTTCTCATTGGATGAAGTCGTATAAAGTTTAATATGGATACGATCGGTATACATATGTCGGTTCTTCTACTTTTTACATTGACCTTCTTGTTGGATACGTAAAATATTATGCTGCCAATTTGAGATAAATTGTTATCGGTTAGATTGTCGACTGTCGTCTATTAATGTGAAAGGAAATGACGAAAATTTCAATAGCTAAAGTAGGCTTAGTTATCGTTGTATAATATACATTTACGCATATATTATATATATATATATATATATATATATATATATATATATATATATATATTTTGATGCAAAATGAATACACGATACGGAAGAAACTTAGGGGACACCCTAATACATATATATATATATATATGTATATATATGTACATGTACGTACCTATATATCTCGTTTGCCATAGTCCCGTTACATTAACAGGGTATTCGTATTCTCGAGCATTACTTATCCAGCCGATACCGCACGGTTTTTCTCGCGTTTACTTTCGCGAGAAAGCAAAGCGAGCTCGGCCTCGATATCCTTAATAAAATCGGATAAAGAATGGATCGGTGAGGTATAGTCGTGCGGTACACCAATCATCGCGTTTCTGAATTCTACCTTTCGCTCGTTCCTCGAAGACAAATCAACAAGGAGGATTCCACTTGCGGCACCGTGACGACAGTGAAACATACTAACGAAAACGTGTCTTGGATGCCGAACGCCCACCTAAGATCGACAACGATGCCATTCCAATGTTAATTGAGGTACCCACAAACACCCACGCGTCTTCGAAAGCTCCTTACCTTGCGAACCGGTCGATCGGTATCGACTATCGTTAACTCGATCGACGCCTCCGATAGACATTCAAATTTCCATGCTGATTCTCTAGTAATGAGCTAACGGTTAAACGAATAAACCGAGTCTTATCGTAACATCGATTAGGCTACTTCAATTCGAGTAGCACGACAGGGATATTTTAACGATATACTCTCGAATTTTTTTTCAATCATTGCAATTTAATAATTTTTAATACTATTGTAGACTTATTTCTTCTCTCTCTCTCTCTCTCTCTCTCTCTCTCTCTCTCTCTCTCTCTCCCTCTCTCGTTCGATTCGTTCGATTCGTTCGAAACTAAAAAAAAAAAAAAGAAAATGAAAACGTTAATAACTGTTTTGATATTTTCTTCTTCGCACTGTTAAAATTAAGAAAAAAAAAAAAAAAAAAAAAAACATTTCTTCTCATCGTAAATTAAATAGAACATTCAGTAAATAACGAATCGTATGATTTCTTACAAATGATACAATTTGTTCAATGAGAACAATCTTTTGATTCAATATTTTCTTTTCACTAGAGAGAAAAAAAAAAAAGAAAAAAAAAACTGCGCGCAAGTAGTATTCTTCGAGCGATTTACGTCGGACGAGGACACGTAACGTTTCGTTAAAAATAGTAAATTCTAATAGAACGTGACTCTAAAAAGGAAAGGAAAAAGAAAAAAGAAAAAAAAACAAAAACAAAAAAGAAATCTCCAGTCGCGTTATGACATAGAGGAATATCAACATGGAAAAGCAAATCGATGTCAAGGTGGACTCGGTTATAGAAGTTCAAAGGGTTAATGTTTTCTTGGAACCTCCAAATCTACTCTCTCTCTCTCTCTCTCTCTCTCTCTCTCTCTCGTATACAAGTAGATATCTGTTTTAACTTTTCCTTTAAAGGAGATCTCACTCTTGATAGTATATGAGAAGAATACGAGAAGTCAAGGTGACAGTAAGATCCATGATTGGGGATTAACGATATGAAGGAAACTCGTACGAGAGAGAGAGAGGGAGAGAGAGAGAGAGAGAGAGAGAGAGAGAGAGAGAGAGAGAGAAGGATAATGGAGAGAAAGAACGATCGATTCTACTGGACGGAGAAACGGCAGTCGCCAGAACAGAGCCACCGTCTGGTCCAGCTGGAAAAATTGCTTGTGAATCACCGTACGGCCTACCTGCTGCCTTATTGAGGAACTCGTTCCTTCGCCCCTCGTTCTTTTACCTCGTGCAGTCAGGAGTATAAATAGCGCTCTTTGAGAACGCACCGGAGACATTACTACGCATTCGTTTATATCTCCGTCCTGCACCACTTCTACTAATGCAGTAAAGACGCCCGGCTCTCTCCTCCCCTTCACAACCTTTCCCCTTCCTCACCCCTCTACCCTACCCTCTATCACCCCACCATCGCCACCATCGCCACCACCATCACATCTCGATCTCCCCGTCACCATCATCGCCACTATTACTCTACCGACATCACCTTCCCAACTCCCACTTAACTTGATTTCTAAAAATTATTTATATCGTAGTCCTATCGTAGACAATAGGCAAGGTATGAAATTAGTCACCGCCCAACTAAACGATCCCATACTTATCGTTTCGTATCTTGGATTGGTGCTTGATCTCTCTCTCTCTCTCTCTCTCTCTCTCTCTCTCTCTCTCTCTCTCTCTCTCCTTCATCCTTTTATCGTGACATTTGATCTCGATTAACCGATGATCTCTCCCTTTTGTTCTAAGCAATGTTATTGAGGGTTATTGTATGTATCTTGTGTGGATGGTTATGTTAATCGGTCGTAAATAATCGAAAACGAGTGTCTTTTAGAATATATGTATTATTTATCATCGACGAGACGTTCGAAAAGTTAGATATAAGGGAAAGATTTGTTTTATTCTCTTTTCTTCTTTCTTTTTTTATAATATATATATATATATATATATACATACATATATACATATATATATAAAAAAAAATATATATATATATATGTATAAAAAAGAGGTAGAAAAAAATTTATATACATATATATATATATATATATATATATATGTATAAAAAAGAGGTAGCAAAAAATGATCGAAATCCCCTGAACGATCTAGGTGATAATGAGATTTTGTATAAAATCGTTGAGGATTTTAATTTGAAAGAGGAAAATAAATAAATGAAAAAAAAAAAAAAAAAAAAAGAAAGAAAAACAATGCCCGGAAGAGAGTTTTCAAGTTTGATACTTCGCTTGTCGGACGTTTAAGATTCAGGATTCCGTTTTTCTTGACTTTTTAGTTCGTCGATAAAAGGCAAAAGCGGCGGCCGTCTGCGGAACGATGTACGTGGGCGTCTTTATTGATGGGACAGTGTATCCATGAGACGAGAAGAGTACGTACGCCAAAGACAAGAACGAAAGAGAAAGAGAGAGAGAGAGAGAGAGAGAGAGAGAGAGAGAGAAGACGAAAGGGAAGTGTCCTTTTAACCTGTGTCCGGTACGTAGCCTTGTTCGTGCACTGGACCGAGATAGAGTAACAAAAAGAATCAGTTTTGTGGCCTTGTAAGACACCACCTTGAGAGTCCCGAGGACACAATGATCATGCTTCCCGGTACGGTTTCGATTCTCTTGAAGGTCCTCCAAGTCTCTCATCTTGCAAAGACATACCCTTGTACGTACGTACATGGAATAATCCGATTCTGAAGGCAATACTTTTCATGGACGAACTTTCCATTTATCAAATATTGTTTCTTTATATGTCGAATTGTAATAAGAAAAAGAATTGATTGAAATGGATCGAAATGAATTCGTTGGTCTGGCCAATATATAAAAATTTGAAGATTTTAGTGAAATAAGAAAAATATTAGTGATGTAAAATACCTGCAGGTAAATTTTTTTCTTTTTTCTTCAGGTACCAAATCACATGGTAATTATTACGTGGTGGTGTAATACATCGAGCGATAAGTTTCTTAAGCTTGTGGTTTTACGATTCGAACGAAAGGAAAAATTACTAAGAGAAAATTAATAAAATTTCATTCACTCTGCAATATAGATGAACCAATGAGGGATATTAGTGAAAAATGTTTTCTTCTTTCTTTTCCCAACATTTATCTGTTGCTCAATCGAAAACTACATATTCATATTATACTGTTATAAATAAATCATATCGCATCGTTTATTTACATAGAAAATATCGAAAATTCACTGATCGGTCGAACCAATAAAGAAAGAATTGTCTCCGATCGTGTCAGAGAGAAGAAACTATTTTGAATGTAATGGCGACATAAACGTTGACTATTCTTTAAATATCGTTCCTTTAGGAGAAATCTCTGAATATGGTACAGTAAAAGAGACGTTTCTTTCTTTGACAGAAAAGTCTTATAGACGAGACGCGAGTCTGTCTTCCGATAAGATCAAGAGACTGGCTGTGGGTCGAGAAGAGAGAACATGCTGCCGGATACGCTACTTGAAATTCCGATCAGACAAACTTTATGGGTTACGAATACGCATGGTAAGGCAACGGTGGCATCGACTGCGTATTTACGAGCGATTAGCGACGGATCCTTACCGCGAATTGTTTTCAACGCCTTCGACTCCCTCAAAACTTTGTTATAGGTGTATATATAGGTATATAACCAAAAGAACGCTGAGTACGGAACGTTAAAACGACGAGACTAGATTATCAACGAGTTAACTCCAACGTGTACTTATTGAGAACCTAACGTTTCATTTGTATATATATTTGTATATATTTATATATATATATATATTTTTTTTTTGAAATGAAATCATATATATCTTTATACACACACACGTATATATATATATATATATATATATATATATATATATATATATATATATACTATGTATTATGTATTGTTCTATACTTGAATATTGAAATATTATACAGAATAAGATCTAAAAGTTTCTATGTCCTGTAATTTCACAATTTAAACCAAAAGGTAAAGAAAAGGAAATAATAGCAAAAGACTCGAAAAAGAGGTAATTTCGAAAAAATTATCTAAAAAACTTTTGGCCCACCCTATAAATACGCGATAGATGTTGATCCACAACTACGATCTCTTTTGGTCAAATTCAAATATTTGACTACAGTTTTAATCTATTATATAATTTATTTTTTCATGAATCATGATCTTTAATTTGCATTAAAAAAATTTCTTCGATGTTTAAGTATAGTAAAACCACTTATTACATATTTATGTATCTTGTTATTCTCTCGACAGATCGTCCTTCGCAAATATGATTCATTCTTGGAATGATCATATTATGGAAATCGAGCTCTAAGAGATATAATTTTGCACAGTAAATTCCCATTTCCATCTCTCTTATTTACCTCGATATTTCCCCTTCAAACGATTATTTCTCACGAACGAATTTAATGAAACACATACATTTAATTAATCTTCCAGCTCGATAATCGATGATAATACTCGATAATATTTAGTTTAACTTACGACATTATATTTCGACGGGGAGAATATTTTCGTTCGTTTCTTTATTGATGATATAAAATTATTCGACATTAGTCAAACTTTCATTTTATACTTAATTTATCATTATATTTACATTGACTTTGGCACATATGATTTAAAACAGTAGATACATATAATTTAAAACATTACATACATATAATTTAATATATTTGAAATATATCGATTACTGAGAATTTACACTGATTGCACCAGTTTCATTCACAAATATACTCTACTCGTTCTTTTCTTTAATTTTGTCGTCCTTGATTACAAACTCCTATCTGTCTTTATTTCTTCTTCATCCACTCTCTCTCTCTCTCTCTCTCTCTCTCTTAAATTCGCAGCGTGTTCAGCACCCGCCTTTAATCGTTCATACGCGCTCGAATGCGTAAAATGTAGTTGCGTGTCCAAGGATAAATGGGCACCATTTCTCGATCGTGCATTTGCGGATGAGTTTATACTACATTCGACGTGCCTCGTTGAGAATCGCGATCTTAGCGATGAGAGTACGGTTAACTGGTTTATAGCTGGCTCTGCTTGTATTAACGTCACAACCATACGAATCCAATTGAAAGTCTCGAAAAGACGATGAGACACCGATGGATTTTCTTTGATCTATCCGATAGACGATCGATGGAGCTCCATTTTTGTCCTCCTCGAGGATTTAACGTTTCTAGGATCTAATCGTTCAATCTCGTTGGATCGATTTAGAAAGGTGAGAAATATGATAACCGAAGTTTGATAAATTTGTTAAATATTAATACGAGTAAGATCGTTAGAATTATAATGATCTATGAATCGTGATATACTTCGTGTTTCTTTTACTATTGAATATATTCCGACACGTTGGAACTATGGCACTATGATTAAATACTACTAAGAATAGATCATTGGAATTAAAATGATCTATGAATCAAGATCCTTTTTTTCTGTTGGATATATTCTTGACATCTTGGAACTATCATTACGATCGCATTGTATGTACTAATATAGGCGAGAAAGAAGGAAACTGAAGCATGATAAATTTTTAGAATATTTATGCGAATAGATCGTTAGAATTAGTGTACCATGAATCAAGATTTTCTCTTCTATTGGATATATTCTTGACATCTTGGAAGTATCATTATGATCATATTTTATCTATTAGTATAAATGAGAGAGAAGAAAATTAAAGTTTGATAAATTTGTAGAATATCAAACCCGAGTTATTATATCAATGGGCAGAATAGACCTATCATTAAAATCAACAAGCCATATTTTTGATAAACAATTGAATATACATATATATTTAATCTATTATATAATATTCGTCGAATTCCTTAAAATAAATTTATATTACAATATTATTGAGATTTCTTTTCTATAACATATATTCCGACATGTTGGAACCATCGCTATGATCAAATTGCATTGATATAATAAAATTGACAAATCTGTTTGTAAATACACGACGTACAATATTTTTGATATAAATATACCATCATATATTGTACATGTATAGTCAATATGTGCGATAGCGACTAGACCACAGAAGATCATGATCCATCTTGAAACTATCGCTGCGATCAAATTTTTCCAAAAAGATCTTTGATAAAATCTGTAGATTATATAAAAAAGAAAGGAAAAAGAAAAAAAAAAAAAAAAAGAAAAATATTAGCGAAAGAACGTTTATAGTTTCACAAGATTTAACGGGTTAAAGGTAAAACGCAGTTGAGAAAATCCGAAAGGCGAATGTAAGGAGAGAATGTTCTATGACCTTTCCATGTCATAAGACTCTTAGAAAATTTTCGAAGAATAGCATGACGAAAACAACGACGACTATGATACTACGACTACGAAGACTATGAAGGAATAGACGAAGGAAGATCGAGCACCGATCGCTATTAAGTCGCATTGTTCTCTCCAGTGCGCAACCGTGCAACGGTGCATCCATAATCTTCCATGGTATCCAGAGGGATACAGTTATGGCTCGGAGGGATCGACGTATGGTCCTACCCTCCGTCCTCCAACGCGATGTAGGTATGTATTCTACGCCATTGATCATAGAGATGATCTATACTTTTATGTGTCCGGGACAGTTCGTGCGACCGATACTCGCACGATTCTGAAAGATCTGCCAAAGGAGGCCGCGGGCTGCATTGGCATAAGCGCTCCAACGTAGAGTATATCGGGGGGGGGGAAAAAAAGGATGATAGACAGGTGTCTCGAAAAAAAAAAAAAAAACTTTCACGATCGAACCTTCCTTACGATGTGACCATGACAATCGAGATTTTATGATAAACACTTTAGAAAGAAGACTTTCTCGTTTAAGATTATCCTCTAATGAGATGCTTTAATTTATCTAAAAAAAAAAAAAAAAAAAAAAAAAAAACATACATCCATTTTATCCGTTGACTTTATTAATTATTTAACAGGGGGGGGGGAGGAAAGACTTATACGTATACACACGCACACGCGCGCGCGCGTATTTAATTAGAACTCATTAATTACAAATCTTGAAAATTAAATTGCGATATTAATCGCGTCTCTTAAGTTTATCCTTCGTAATAAAAAGAAAGTAAGAAAAGAAAAAGTGAGGGAAGAAATAAGATGAAGAAAAAGTAAGAAAGAAAGAAAGAAAGAAAACAAATAAAAAGAGAAATTTATATTTGCGGAACCTTAGCCTACCACAAATAAAAAAAAAAAAAAAATTTCCTTACGTTTTTCTCTTCTCTCACCAACCTATCTGTCTCTTTCCCTTTCATTCTCGCGAGTCCACGGCATGGTGTTAATTTCCATGACCTTGAAGACAGGTCTTAGCCTAGCATTTATAGTCTGTTCTTCCCGATGGATGACTCGCACGAGTTCTCTTGTTCTCTCTCCCTCTCTCTCTCTCTCTCTCTCTCTCTCTCTCTCTCTCACACACACTCTTTCTCTCTCTGTCGGCGATATACGGGACGGTAAAATTCAGTAATGCTGAGGAAGAGTAGAAGGAAGATAAAATTTTCCAATGGATAAAAATAATAAAAGTTTATGGGGATAGAAGGGTAGGGTGGGCTAGGGTGGCGGTAAGGAGGGTGGAAGGGAAAAGGGATGGGGAGGGTAGGGAGGGAGAAACGAACGGCAGGAGCAATTACGGCCGATCCTGAGGACTCGCGCACATGCCCCTCCCTTTTTCTCGGATAATTCCAGTTCCTCAGCGGACATTGAAGAATCATCGATTCGCGCGGGCATCATTAACCAAGAAACGGCTACCTATGGGCGCGCGCGAGCGCACGGACCCTCGACGAGGAGCCGGGTTATTGGCCAAGCATCTCTCTTTATCTCATTCTCTCTCTCTCTCTCTCTCTCTCTCTCTCTCTCTCTCTCTCTCTCTCCTCTTGTCCTTTCACCGTTTCTCACTGTGCCATTCTAACGTAAGCGGGAACGCAAGCTAACTCGCGTACCTTCGTATGCGTTATCAACAGAAAAATGAAGACACGAAAAGATGCATTTTTTTTACGAGAAAATTAATATTCGAAATAAAATTTCCTTCTGCTGGATGAAATGAGCTAAAAGCGAAGGATACTCCATAAATATTTGAAGCTTGGATTGTGCGTTTGAAGGAAGACGGAGAGAGTACAAATTAAAAAAAAAAAATTAAAAAAATAAAAAAAATAGAAGATGAAAAAAAGGAGGATCAAAAGATAAGTGACCCGAATAAAATCATATTTCGTTCCTTCGTACGTATGATGTCATTTAAATATATATGCAAATACGTACGTATCGGAGGATCGACCGAACGAAAGATTTGAATAAACGATAGTTTAGAGAGATTAACCGGGGTATCAGTTTATCTTTCATCATCTCGCGAAATAGAAACGAAAGGATGTGGGGCCCGCGAATCGAATGACGTCATTTAGAAGCGAGGCGCTGTCTCTCGCTCGTAGGCCGACACGTTCGAAGCATC
>OU426851.1:18550740-18558240 GCA_911387685.1 Dolichovespula media
TAGATTTTTGTACTCGATGAAACGTAGGTCGTTCGCCCACTACCATCAGAAACAGCAACGCGAGCAACGAGCAACGAGCAACGAGCAACGAGCAACGAGCAACGAGCAACGAGCAACGAGCAAAATCATCACCAGCAACGACCATCACACTATACTCGAACACTGGCTTCCCACGCATCGCTCATTCGCCGATACATACTTAGTCCCCTATCGGACTAGATTGCCTTAAGGTTGGGCTAGATCGCCACGAGGTCGGCTTGGCATTAAAACGCCACCAGTGCCGCGCGACTTTATTCGCGCATACCGCTTGAACTCATGAGAGGGAGACGAGAAAAGAAGAAGTAGAAGAAAAAGAAGAGGAAGAAGAAGAGGAGGAGGAGGAGGAGGAGGAGGTGGAAAAAGAAGAAGAGGATACACAAGCGAATCGAAAAGCGGCGCTAACACGGCGGCAGGTTTAACCCACACAGCATCGCGTCATCTTCTTATACTTCGATGACGTCACGCTCCTTCTCCTACCCCCTTACAAAAGGTCAAGGACCTCGAAAGATTCGATAGATAAGCCTAATACAGACGTTGTCCATAACCGATTACGTTAAACGAAATTTTGATTAAATAAGTATACGTAGGCACGTTTTCTTCTTCTTTAATTACACTTTCTTTTCTCTTATTTTTTTTTTTTTTTTTTTTCTAATCTTTCGCATACTTTCATCGTACTTTTACGTTTTCGAAATGACACAATTTTAATAAATATCGCGTGGTAATACGTTCGATAGGAAGAAATTGTTAACGAGAGACGAGTACGATTGAAATAAAATGTATTAATTCGGTACACGGAGGATATATTTTTACATGAATTTAAAGTTTATAAATTTTTTTTTTTTGCTTTTCGTTTCATGTATTGAAGTGTCAGCTGTTTGGGTTACTAAATCAGCTGATACCGTTACCTCATTGTAAGTTAAACGTCTACCGGGAATTTAGTTCGGCGTTGGTGTTTAGTGCTGTTATCCCTGGTCTTATATTAGGTATTCCTCCTTTGCCATTTTCGTCGCTTCGTCCTACGATATTCTTTTTTTGGTGACTCGATGCGGGCGAAATAACTGGACCCCGTTCCCCCTGCCCCTCTCCTCCCCCATCCATATTCTTAAAACGTATACACACCTACGACGATAAACTCTATAACAGTGCGTCGTGTATAAGTCGTACAAGATTTCTATCAAGCTCAAAATCAATAAATATATGCGATAAAATTTAGCAACGATATCTATTATAACGAACGAAATAAATAATAACGATAATGGCGATATAAAAACGTTACATTTTCAACTGAATCTATTACATGTGTTGTAATCGTGATCATAAAAAAAAAAAAAAAATAATCATGTACCTACATAATATGAATCATTTTCTAATCACGTAATTATAATTCACGATAAGAGATGCAACAACTGGCTATTAGTGATCAACGATTTATTTTATTATTTCGACCAAATGGATTAAAAAGATTATTTCGTCGCATGGAAAGATCGAATACTCGAATGTATGTAAATCCGCTCGTCGTCGTATCGATTCTAAGGTCTTTGACGTCGCATTGGCATAGTCGACGCCGTGTGTTATGATTATAAATTATCACTTAATAAAGTTATATCGCGGTAACATCGTAAAATTAATGCAGCCTAGAATTTTACGAGATTGAGGGTAGATACCACGGTGATACATCGTCCTCTGTGTAAACCATCTTTATCATGTACCTTTTTAATGGAATGCGAGTTTCATTAAAGCTAAACTTCCCCGATAAATTCATACCATGGCTTCGTGATCTAGCTAGCTATCTAGCTCGCTAGAGTTAGCTATCCCTCGATCGTGCTTCTTTCATTAATAGTCGACGATTAATCGTCGACACTGTTAGCTAGATCGGTCTCGATTCGAACGATTTTATCCTTTCCATTCCATTGCATCGATCTTACAATAAACGGAAGTGCGGATCGATGAGATTTCCCGAAGTAAATAATTGACGGGAGAAAATTTATATGAATGTAAGCTCGATCGAAGGCTCAATTCGATCGGGAAAGTTTCTGCTTGGTTATATAAAAATAAGAAATAAGGATCTACAATAACGATATTAATAAATCCAAATATAAAATTGATATGCTCTATTAATACAATCGTGTGCGTTATTAATTTTATATAATTAATAACATCGGACGAGGCATAAATATCACGGTAAGTAACAAAGTTATTAGAAAAAAAAAAAAAAAAAAAAAAAAAACAGAAAAAGAAGACAAAAAAGAAAAACGACGATACAACCCATATTGGTTGGAATTGAAGTTAAGAAGAAGGGGAAAAGAATGGTTTAAATTAATAAAATTAAAAAAAAAAAAAAAAAGGAAAAGAAAAAGAGAGAAGGAATTAGAATAAAATATAAAAGAAGGGAAAGGAAACAAAAAGTGCGAATAAATTTAAGAGGACTGGCCGATAGTAGCGGGGGGACTATTTTACGCCTACTACTAGATGGCCACCGAGAGCTTCGGAAATAATTAATACCCTTGACGGGACGATCGGTCATTATTGATAATTATTACGATTATGCGAGAGGGAAGATCGCGTGCGTTAATGCGACTCGCCGCCGCGCCGTTTGATTGGTGCGACCGTCCGATTTAATTGCGCTAAGCTTCGAAACATCGATTAACGATCGCAATAACCGGGCGGCGCGACAAGCGCTTTAAATCAAAGACGAGCGAACAACGCCGGATGCGAAGGATGCTGCCGATATGATGGACCGTTACGATCTTCTCCGGCGCATCGGTAATCGCACTTCGTTCTATAGAGGGTGTCTCTTAAAGTGGATGATCTTAACCGAACATTAACACCTCACTTGATTTACCTCCTTCTTGAAAAATATCTTTCAAAAGGATCTTTCAAAAATATCTTTCGTTATACTTATCCACGTATTCCTTCCAAACTTGTAATAATTTCTTTTCTCTTCGTTTCCTTTCCTTTCTTTCCTCTTTTTCTTTCTTTTTATTTCCTTATTTTTTTTTTTTTTATTTTTTTTTCCATAAGTGGTAGACGAATAAGAAAGGGAAAAAAGAAAGATCGTTATATAATGCAGGACAAGTTTCGAATTAAACGAATTTACGATTGGCTATTAATCATTACATTTATGATCCATTATGATACACATTTAACATCCACTTGTAATCTAACGATCAATTAAAATAATCTATTTAATGGGATACTTCGAATGCTCCGATAAATATGAAGACGTTATACGATTGATCTAAATCTGTCGAGCAATGAACGATTATTTTATTCCCGTCGCATCTTGGATTGATCGCGTCGTTTTTAACGATTGCAATTATTGATCTAGAATTTATGAAAAAGAAAAAGAAAAAAAAAAATATAAAAAATAAACAAATAAATAAGAGAATTATTTTTCGAAGCTTCATAGATTCATAAATAAAGTATAAGGATTTATTTTCTAGACACCCTGTATAACGCTTTTCTAGCACCCCGGACCGGTTCGCTTTTCTCGAAAGTCTTAGCTTTCTTGTCGGACGAGTATGCGATTCGAACAAACACGATTCTCTATCTTCCCCCCCCCCTTCTCTCTCTCTCTCTCTCTCTCTCTCTCTCTCTCTCTTCGAGGCATAGGCATAAGTTTTCGAGCTACTACCTTCCTCTATCGCATCTCGCATCTTCGACGTTTCATCGATCTACCGTTCAATTTCTTTTCTAAATTCAAATTATTCTTCTAACCCTTATCTATAACGTGCAAATTATCATACGTCCTTCAGGCATTCGATCGATTCAATATTGCATTGTAACTGTGGAAAATAAATGCATACGTTTAAACGTCAATTATTATTATTATTATTATTTCCTTTTTTTTCTTCTTTCTTTCTTTTTTTTTTTTTTTTGATCATTTATATCGTCACGTCAAAATATTAACATCGAGATTGACTTTTTAAAATATTTCTTTTCTTCTTTCGATGCCATGTCCAAGAATTATTCGATGGTATTCGAACATTCACCGATTAATAATATGTCCCGATTGATATTATCAATGGTAATAAAATGATAATAAAATGATCTATATCCAACGTATAAAGTTTTCAAAATGGAATTTCAATAAATTCTACGAGACGAAATTTGAAATAAGGTTAACGGCACATGCGTGGGACGTATTTCTTTAAAGAGTGAGTTCTTTCATGACTCAGATATGTATTCGCGTTTAATCAAGCTGACCGCCTTTCTCTCTACAAACCGATTCGGGTAGGCAAGGAATGATTCGACTTTTACTCGATACACAATTATACTCGACTTTTTTCATTATTCGTTTTATCGAAACCGATCCGGCATAAAACATAAAATATAAAAAAAAAAAAAAATAAATAAATAAATAAATAAATAAACGAAAAAGAAATAAATGGACGAACAATAATAACGACAATGAGCGATAATGAACAATAAAAACGTTCTCTCGTTAAACGAAATAGACGTATTAGACGAAATTGGATACGAGAGGAAAAAGTAATAATTATCTATACATACACGTTACGCGTAATATATTCCACAATATTAATGTAGATATCTAAACATATTCAAAGATACTAATGGCTCACAGGATAGCCGTTTAATAAGTGCCAACATTTCTATGCTAACGACGTACTTAGACGTCCACGCGTTGCCAAGTATCCTCCAATGGGATTCACGTCTTTCTATTAATTCTTCCTAACGTCTGACGGCCATTTACTATCCCTCTCTCTCTCTCTTAATCTCAATACTTACAAACGAGAAAGATCTTTTGCAAATTAAAAAAAGAAAACTTGTGTGTACGACTACGTAAATATAGCGCATCGAGAGAAGAAGAAGAAGAAGAAGAAGAAAAGAGAAGAAAAAGAAAAAGACATGTTTCGCATCGAGCAAAAGTGTAAACAAGAAAGAGTAAGAAGGAGATAGATTCCTTGTGATCTTTGCTCCGTGAAAAGACCAAGGTCATCGCGAATCACGAACGGCTGCGTGTTCTCTCACGTTTTATAAGTATTTCAACGTCTCTCGTGTTCCCTCTGCTGCGTTTCGTGGCGACTATGCTAATTTCAAATCCCAATATGGTGGTAAATCAAGGCACCAAAATTTGCGCACGACACAGAGAGAGAAAAAGCAAGAGAGAGAGAGAGAGAGAGAGAGAGAGAGAGAGAGAGAGAGAGAAGATCACCTCGCACGAAAGAGCGAGATAAAATTTCCAAGAGAGCTAAAAGCGTACATACCTTTTTCCTTTTCTTATCTCTCTCTCTCTCTCTCTCTCTCTCTCTCTCTATCTATCTCTATCCCTCCTTCTCTTTCTCTCTCTTTTTGTTTGGTATTTTTCTTTTTTTTTTTTTTTTTCAACAACTCGTAGATTCCTCGAATTGTGTGTTCGCCAGGATCTTATGGGTTTTAAGAAACCAGTCGTTAGATATCGTCCAACTCTCGTGATTTTTAGGCTGGATACACACAGGAGATCGAAGAAAAACATCTGTGTAATTTTTAAAATCCTTAAAATCGTTTATAGTAATAAGATCGTTGCCTCCACGTAACTAAACACATTATTTTACATAGCATGACGTAATAATAACGCAAGGTATTACTACGTTCTCACTGCGAATGCTATCGAAGTATTTTCATTGCCTGTTATTACGCGTATCCTCGTTCATAGCTAACATGGTTACATTGGCAATTTACAAAAGGTACTTATTAACACTTTAATTTATTTTTCTTTATTTTCTATTTCCCTTTATTTTCATCATCCTTTTCCAATGTGGCGATAATAATCTGACAAGAGACATTTCAACCTAACGAAGTATATAACGTGTCCTTTATGTCGTCGTAAAGTGTTGTGTACTTCTCTACAAGTATCTATCTCCATACGTACTTCTTTCTATAAGTATACTCCTGTCCTCTAGCTTTCTAATTTAATTTATTTTCTCATCTTCTTTCTCAACGTGGACGATAAGAATCTCATAATACGCATCCCAATCTAACGAAATATATATTACATATTCTCTGTCGTCGTAAATTAAAAAAGAAGAAGAAGAAGAAGAAACAAACGAACAAGCAAACGAACAACAAAAAATAGAAAATATCGCAAGGAAAGCAATACTCTTCTGGGAGATTTTCTGTGTGCATTCAGCCTTAAACGATTGACGAGATAATAAATTTCAAGAAAAAGGGAAGACAATAAAAATGATTATAAAAAAGTATGATAAACAAATCAAGTCCGGGAATGTTTTTGGGCACAATTATGCAGGTTCTCGAATCGATTCTCTCTCTCTCTCTCTCTCTCTCTCTCTCTCTCTTTCACTCTTTCTCCTTTCGAATTTCATCCAAGCTTTCCTTCTTCCCTTCCCATTACGGTTATCTTCTTGAACGATCCAAAGGTTCGCGATAAAGAGAGAGAGAGAGATAGAGAGAGAGAGAAAGAGAGAGAGAGAGAGAGAGAGAGAGTCTCGAGCAAGGAAAGCATCCTCTCTTATCCTCTTTCTCCTTCTCTTTCTTCTCCTTCCTTTTCTTCCGAGCGAAATGTCAAGAAGCAGGCGGTTAATTCTCAGCATTTGCCGAGGCAGGAGTCTGACCTAACTATTCATTAGACGGGAGTGCAGGTTGTGTTCCCGTGGCATCCTCTCCTCGGTGATAGGAAGGAAAGGCAAGCGACGAAGAGAGAGAGAGAGAGAGAGAGAGAGAGAGAGAGAAAAGGTTGTGCAACTTGGCTCGATTCACTTACCACGTTCCAGTTGCTCTCAGAAACGAGACTTGAATCTGGAACGGTAAGACTGAACGATCTTCGCGATACTACGACGTCACTTGTTGCAAGAGAACTTATTTTTTCTTTACGTCATTCGTATAAATTTGATGCGCAGCGATATATATATATATGCAGGTATAACTTTATTATACGTCCTAAGGTCCTGAAAGTTCCCAACTGATTTAATAAAATGGATAATTATTTTTCGATATTTTTTCAGGTAATTTCTCTCTTTCTTCTTTTTTTTTTTTCTTTTTTTTTTTATTCTCGTAAAACGACGAGCGTAGGAATGGTTTCTCTTTTTTCTCTTTCTTTTCCTTTTTTTTTTTTTTTTTTTTTTTTTTCTTTACAACCTGAAAAACAAGGAAGGAACATTGAACACTGAAAAGTCTCGAGAGATCTCTGTTGTATTACCATATTGAAATTTTTAACGCGCAAGTTTATTCATTGATATTTCGTTACTCGATAATTAAAGATGAAAATATTATCTATAAAAGGAAATATGATTTGTTACTTTAAAATTTCTCAACCGAACGAACATTTCAGGTATGTATTTTTAAATTGTCGGTAGTTTTTTGATCCAGAAACGATTAACACTCTTTTAACAGTACCATTTGCGTATTTCATTATACTTTCACTTCCTACTTCTTCTACTTTATTATAATAACTTCCGACAATGACACGATCGTAGTGTATGGACAGATAAATACCTACTACCA
>OU426851.1:18565740-18595740 GCA_911387685.1 Dolichovespula media
TACTGGGTGTGTCACGTTACAAGACACTAATATACGAACACCGACAACAAACCGTTTCGAATATGATTCATACGGTGGAACGAATGTTAAGCATAAATCAATACCTTACGTTGAAAATTTCATCCCAAATATCGTTGGGTCAATCTATTATACATTTATAATAATCTCAATTATTCTTCATAAGTAGGCGTTGACTAATAATGAAAAATTGTTAAGGGGCGAATTAGATCGTGGGCGATTGTAAAAGAGATTTATTCGATCGATTTTTTTTTTTTTTTTATTATTAAATACCCGTCCATCGATATATCATACAATGGGAGTAGTAGCGAGATGACGTTTCCCTATAAAATAAGATAATGAAAAGCAAAGAATGCACAAGAAAAAAGAGAGAGAGAGAGAGAGAGAGAGAGAGAGAGAAGTAAATCACATTCGTAATCATAAATGACATACCTATTTGACATCGATCTGTCGTCGAGTTCGTCGAGTTTTAAGGCGACGTATTGAAAAGAAAAAAGGAAAGAGGGAAAAAACAATTAGAGAAAATGAAGTAAATCAAAAAGAGAGTGAAAAAAAAGAGAAGAAAAGAAACGAAAGACGAGCGCCCGTTGAAATGATTTATAAAGAGTTCCCACTACGGTAACGTTTCCCATGACAGTTTTATTGCGTCAAGCGTTTTACGTGGAAACGATATAAATTTACTTTTTAACACCTCCATCCGAACGTACCATCTGGATCTTCTGAGGAATAAAAGAGAGAAGTGAGAAAGACGAAATGAAAATAAAAATAAAACCGAAAAGGTAAGAAATAAAAATAGAAGTGAAAAAGAAGAAGAAGAAGAAGAGGAGGATAGTAAAGGAATGATCTAAGGAAGTAAAAAGGAAGGAAGACGGGAGAAATGGGGGAGGGGTGGTGGTGGTGGTGGTTGGGGAAAGATCCATGTGGCAATGCGGGTTTGCACGTTGGGGGATCCATGATGTACATAAATTCAGCGAGAACGAGGTAATCTCGTATTACGGCCGTTCGCATGTAAATAATTTGCATATTTCACCTTTCGACGAGTCGATGGAGTCGATGGTTTAACCATAATCATCGTCGTAGTCGTCGTCGTCGTCGTCGTCGTCGTCACGAGAGACCCTTTGGATTCACCGACCGTCGATGGAATCTCGCGATCGACAGTCGAATGAATCGATCGTTTGGCGAGAGTCGAGAAGAACGAAGGAGGAGAGTAAGGAAGAAAAAGGAAAACGAAGGAGATGAGGAGGAAGAAGAAGAAGAAGAAGAAGAAGAGGAGGAGGAGGAGGAGGAGGAGGAGGAGGAGGATGGAAAACAAAAACAATAACAAAAGAAAAAGAAAGAGTTATATACGAAGGAGAACGGAATTCGAGAGCGTTCTCCTGGAATTCACGAAGAAAACTAGAGTAGCCCGAAGGGCCAGACGCAAGGGCCCCTATTATATACACCTCTATGCCGCCACTTAAGCTCTTGGGATCTTGGGTTCCCTTCAATGGTGGGCGGGGAGGGGGGGGGGAGAATACAAGGGCTGAAACTAACTCTCTCTCTCTCTCTCTCTCTCTTTCTCTCTCTCTCTCTCTCTCTCACTCTCTCTCTCTCTTTCTCTCTCTCACGGCGAACATTCGGAGCTGCCGTTCTTATGCTCTTATACAACCTTTTTTGTCTAGGGTATATATGTATGTATGCGTGTATATATGTAACGTTCGGTCGAAAACGTTTTTCGGTTCCCTCGTTAGCTCGCATAACGAACGAGTAGTAACTACCCATACATATATACATACGTACATACATACATACATACATATATGCATGTATGTATATATATATATATATATATATATATATTTATGTGTGTGTGGGGTGAGTTTAAAAATGAAAGTCGAAGAAATTCATTGACGATAATTACTTCAAACGAAAACATTATCGATCGTAGTAACAAGACTTACGATCGATTTGGATCAATCTGCTTAGATCTAGAAATTATTTGTAAAATAAAAAAAAAGAAAAAAGAAAAAAAAAAAGAAAAGAAAAGAAAAGAAGATACTTCGCTTTTGCTTTTTTCATTTCCCACTTTTAACTGATTCATTCATCCGTCCATCCCTTAGAAATCACTTTCAATCTGTTCAACTCGATCCAAGAACTTCGATACACTGTTTTACCGCACGGTCATAGTCAAGGTCTCGATGATCAATGTTGATCGTTTGATTGTTTAGTAGATTATAGCTTACGATATCGTGAGTCAGCTTCCCTGAAGGGATCTAGGGCTCGTTAGGCCGGCCATTGAGCTAGCGCCCTAAACGCAATCATCAATCACCATTAACTTTAGGGATCCGATCGTCTTAATCATTTTCTAAGATCCTAAGCGCGGAGTCGTAAATCGAAAGGGAGACCGATTAAAGCTGTTTTATGGTCCTATACCCAGACCGAGAGTAGCTTTTAAGAATCCATCAAAAAGAAAGAAGAGAGAGAGAGAGAGAGAGAGAGAGAGAGAAATAATCATTTACAGATGCCACTCGATAGGTTAACATACACTAAAACGTTCATTGCAACTGTTGCCGCAATTGCAAACGTATAAAACTAAAAAGAAATGTATATCACTATTGTTCTTTTTTTCTTTTTTCTTTTTTCTTTTTTCTTTTTTCTTTTTTCTTTTTTCTTTTTTCTTTTTTCTTTTTTTAATATATTTATATACAAAAATAATCGATTTATACAAGGAGTTACAAGATTAAGCAAAATTATTTATCATTGATATCAATTATAGTTCGAACTGTTATAATCAAATATAGTTACAACCCTTTATCCTCAATCACGTAAATTTATTATATTCTAAAATGTATTTTTCTCAAAAAAAAACAAAAAAAAAAAAATAAAGGAACAAAGAAAATCTTGTTAATCTCATCTTAACGATTCATCTCCGTTCCTGTACTCCCATTGATACTTTTTTCAATTCGGAAGGTATTTGTATTGGACTTGAACAACAAAAAAATAAAGAAATGAAAAGAAGAAGTAAAAAAAGATATAATAATAAGAAAAACTCAAGGAACATTCTCTATGATTAGTAGAAATAAAATTCTTTGGCACGAAACGCACGGATTCGCGGAAATGCATCATCAACCTTGAAAGGAAAAACGCGAACGTGTACGACAACGTAAAGTGTAATAGGTTGCTCGGTTAGGTCGTCGTTGCACCTAGAATTACGCTTCTCACTCGCTCGTTCGCACGCGTGCCTCTTAACCTTGAATACGAGGTCACGCGTTCTCGTTAAGAAGATCGTTTCTCTCTCGCTTATTGCATCGACCACCATCGACCTAGCTGCTAATCGCTTTTCGCTCGGAAGATTTAAATTGAAGTCAGTCGCTATCGAGAGAGAAAGAGAGAGAGAGAGAGAGAGAGAGGAGAGAGAATTTTTTTTCCTTGTAAAGGAACAGGATAATCCTTGTTATGGCGTACTAGATTTTTTAACATGAAACGCGAGGTCTATTAGGGTTAATGATGATAGTTAAATTATCAATTATGTACGTCACATCGAAAGATTTGTCGTAATTGAAATTTTTTAATTGGATTTAATCGAATGCGAAAAAAAATATTTTCATTTTTCATTATTTTTCATTATCGCTAATGAATTTTCTTTCTTTCTTCAATTTTTTTCTTTCGTAACAGCAAATATAAATTCGTCAAGGATTTTTTTTTTTTCGTTTTATTCTTATCAATTTTACGATCGCTACTTAAAACGTAAGATTATACTCACGAATTTTGATCTGGAAACTATTCTTCGGGATCCTTTAACATTGAATTACAGTATTCCAATCCTCTTTTCGAGCTTACCTCTTAATCCTGGAAAAAAAGAAAAAGAAAGGAGCTGTTTTGTCAATGATTTAGTCAAAAACATGTCCGTATTCTTATTTAACGATTAAAATATTCTCGGAATATTCTATTTCTATTTAACTATACATGCATGGACAACGTCGAAGAAAGGTCATCTTACGATTGATTGTCTCTGTTAGTAACATTAACGCTTGTTCAAAAGGTGATATAACTCAGTAAATTATCGACCGCAAATTATTCGATAATGACCAGACGGTGCTCTTATAAAAATGCATGCCTCGTGTGTCAAGTTTATACGCAGGCATAAATCTCCCAGAATTTTTTTTTACGATAAACATCTTACGTAAATCTATCGATTTAACGTTGCGTGACTGAGCAACAATCGACTCCAAAAAAACAAAAAAAAACAAAAAAGAAAACAGAAAAACTGTAGATTCACAGTTTTTTCTTACGCGTGCGTGAACTCCCGACCTTTGAAATTATTCTGATATGCAATGTAAATTGATAAGTTACTGACATGATCTCGAACAGATTAAATGATGCACTTCGATTAACAAAAATTTTACATTCTCAATTATTTGCATAGCATAATCAATAATATCATACGTATGCCTACATACAAGATTATTATTATTATTATTAATATTATTACTATTATTATTATTATTATTATTATTATCATTATTATTATTATTAATGTTATTATTATTATTATTATTATTATTATTATTATTATTATTATTATTATTATTATTATTATATGTGACTTTATTAGTCACAAGAAAACATAATGATTGATATTTCGTTAATTTTATTATTGAATTGAATGGGTAAAAATCAGTTACTCTTTTTCGAGATTCTTTTGACGTGTAATTTAGGCATATAGTAGTTTAACTGTGCGATAAAAAAAAAAAAATTAGTCAAAAAATTCTTATAAAAGATTAATCGATTTTTAAAGTCATTTAGAAAGTTTTGGCCGACCTAAGGACTTTCGATCTATTGTATAAACATTAATAAAATATATATTAAGAATTTTCTCTTACATATTAATAATATTTCATATATCACAAAGCCGATTGAATGACATTAAAATTATGATAAAATTATAACGTGATAAATAAGCTCATCGTTAACGATACAAAAACATTTTAGATTGATCAAAGTTAATTTGTCTTACTTCAACGAAACGATTAAATTCGCCGAGGAAAAATAAAAAGAAAAAAATAATAAACGGTACGTTACACAATCGGAATAGACATTCCCGTGCAAACGGTACAGTTTCTCGTGCGAACCGTGATATTCCTACGATCTACCGAAAGAAAGGAAGCCGAGGGAAGATATTAGTCTTCACCACGAACGCGTCCATAACCCAATTCCCGCGGTACGAGCACCCACTTCCTTTTCGTTCGTGCGACTGAACTTATAATTCTCGAAATCTAGGAATCATTCTGTTCCGAATTCAAATTGGCTTTAAGGAAAAAAGAAAAAAAAAAATTATTCATAAATGTGAGCACTGTGGCAGATTTAAACGCGAAGAAAAAAAATGGAAGGATTTATAATCTTTAATTAAAAGAGAAATTGAATTGAAATATACATACATATATATATATATATATATATATATATATATATATAATTTTATAATATATATATATATATATATATATAATTTTATATATACATATATATATTATAATTTTTATTAAATAAATAAATACATACATATATATATATATATATATATATATATATATATATATATAAGAAATAATTAAAGAAAAAATTATATGTATAAACGCTTAAAGGCTTGTGTTCGTATTTCTATAAATCAATAAATTAATAAATTAATTGATAGTGGTATACGTCGAAAAAAAAAATAAAAAGAACGACGAAGAGAAAAAGAATAAAGAGAGAGAGAGAGAGAGAGAGAGAGAGAGAGAGAGATTGTTGAGCATGATCGTCAAGTTACGTGCACATGATCATTGAGAATATGTGTAGGAGTTGGAAAGGACGTCGTGACTATTTAAAGTCGTCCTCGTCGAAGGTGCGGATACAGAAAAGGCGACGACAATGGCGAGCGTTCGAGTCTCGTGCGATCGCGTTACGTTATCCTTCGCGTCAAGTGCCGGCTCTCTTTTATGTGGGAGAATACAGGAGAGAGAAAGAGAGAAAGAGAGAAAGAGAGAAAGAGAGAATGAGAGAATGAGAGAATGAGAGAGAGGGAAAAGAGGACGGACGTGCTCACGCATTCTCCTGTATACTCGGAGAAAGAGAAAGATAGAAAGAGAAAGATAGTGAAAGAGAAAGAGAGAGATTGAGAAAGAGAGAGAGAGAGAGAGAGAGAGAGAACGATTGGAACGTAGGTATCTCGAGGTATCTCGAGCACAGGAAAAGTAGGTGAAGGGTTTCTTCGACGAACAGGACGATTAAGCAACGCGTTAACGAGACTCAGGTGCGTCCAGACCGATTATTGCCGATTATGTGCACCTTCAGAAGCAATAAATTGTCTTCCATTACTATGATTATACATATTATGGAATATTGATTCTACCGAAGAAAAAAAACCGTTGCGAGAAAAGAAAAAGGAGAGAAAAAAAAAAGAATCCCCATTTTTACGCGACGAAAATATCTGTCGGATTAAAATTTTATACGTTGCCTTTCATTACTGTGATCATACGTATTATGGATAATTGATTATTCCGAAATAATTTAGAAGAAGAGAAAAGAATGCTAATTATTACGGCGATAGTTCGGGTAAAAGATATTTTTCGGGATCAATATTTTACGCTTACGCATAAATGGCTGATAACGTCGGGAAATTGTAACAGCGCGACGATTTGAATCGTCTTTCGAGGAAAAGAAAAGAAAAAAAAAAAAAAAAAAAAAAAAGAAAGAAAAAGAAAAAGTCACGAAGTAACGCAAATGTCTAAATCAATTACTCCATTTATACCTTTATGAAGAGAAAATAATAACGTACATGAATTATACGTATTAATTAAATATTACAACAAAGATTATTAAGTATGGATTACGATAAAAAAACAATTGTATCCGAGTTATCTCCAATATATTGTTCTGAAAACTTTCAAGCGTCGTCGTAGTTACAACATTTTGATGGATTGTCATAATTTCTTTACGTGTGTAAGTACATATACGTACCTATACGCAGGGAGTGTGTCAATTCGATGGAAAATAGTCTCGTCTCGTGTAGTACGTATGGCATTGGGGGAAAAAAAAAAAAAAAAAAAAAAAAAAAAAGAAAAAAGAAAAAAAAAAAAGGAGGTGTAAAGGTATACCGAGACGTGTAAGAAAGGAAGAGTAGTAAGAGGGTACAGGGTGGTTAATATAACTGTATCGTTTATCAACGACAAGCGCAAATACGCCGAATGAAATACGGTCGCGGTAATAGCCGTCATAAAAAGGCCCGGATGGCCCGAAGGCTCGATCGATAACGCCTACGCATACACACACACACACGCACGCACACGCGCGCGCACACAGATACACATACACGGATAGATACATAAACGTATACGTAGAAATACAACGGAACACCTTCTACCTTCTCCTTCGTCCTTTAAGTCTTTTCTCTGCAAATCGACATGAATACTTATCTCTCTCTCTCTCTCTCTCTCTCTCTCTCTCTCTCTCTCTCTCTCTCTCTCTCTCTCTCTCTGTCTCTAGTGATTTCGATAAGTATAAAAAACAAATAAAAAAATAAAAAAAAAGTAACCTTTCCTCTCGCAATTAATCATTTAACGTTATGCCTGTCCAACTTGATCAAAGAACATCCGCTTGGATTATTTCGAACGATCAAATCGTTTATATACTCGATCATAAGCCTTCAAATTCATCCCGTCATTCCCGTACATAACTACGTACGCGCATACATATATCCGCTTTAGTATTTGTGTGATCGTACGGTCATCTCTTTTGTCAAGTTAACCGGACTGTCATCCGAAATTCATTGAAATTCGGTATGGCGGGAGAAAGAAAAAGAAGAAGAACAACTTGATAATGACGGCTTACATCTTCATTAAGGCTCAAAACGATGTAGATTTGACGAGGTGCAGCCTCCGAAAAAAAGATGAGTGAGAGAGAGATAAAGAGAGGGGGGCAGGTAGGGAGGGAGGGAGAGAGAGAGAGAGAGAGAGAGAGAGAGAGAGAGAGAAAGAGACATTGCAATTGAGCCAACAAGGCTATCAAATATAATGTCATTTTGTGTTACGTCACTTCCTGTGCAATCTCTGCGCGAGGACAGTACACTTATACGCACAATGGACGAAAAAAATGTGAGTGAAGGAAATTATATAAGCACGTTCGCTCTTTTCAAAAAAAAAAAAAATAATATTTATCTCGACTCTCGTCCTTTTTTTTTCCTCTATTTCTTTTTTGTTCTTTTCTTTTTTTTTTTTTTTTTTCCATACGGGTATGAAAAAATTGCGTATGCGTATATATGCGCGTGCGTTCGTTCATGCGCGCTCGTAAGAAAAAAAGTGAATTTCGAGAATTCGATTAAAAATTCGACAGAATATCCTTCTCCTTTCTCAAAGAGAAGAATTTCTCCTTCCTTTCGACGAGTATAACTCCAAACATAGCACTTGTGGCACGTCATTGGAATCCCATGGAATACAAAGTATCTTATTTCCATCTGGTTTCAAGCGTATCCTCGTAGTACGTATTCTCTTATGGAAGAGAAACGATACTCACGAGGAACGACTTCCCTTTCTTCGTGGTATTTTAGTCGAGCAACACTTTAACACACCTTCAGCTGCCATACTAAAATTTCTAATACATATTTATCGATGCCTTCTTGTCCGATAATTTTTGCGCTTTTTCGCGTCCCCTTTTTTTCTTTTTATCCTTTCTCCCCGATTGTGCCCTTTCTTTTTCCTTCATTTCTTTTCTTCCTTTTTTTTCTTCTTCCTTCCTTTCTTCCTTCCTTTCTTTCTTTCTTTCTTTCTTTCTTTTTTTCCTTCTTTCTTTCTTTCTTTCTTTCTTTTTTCAAACGATCTAAACGCGTACGTCGATGATCGTCGTTAACGAGGACAAACAAGAAAGATATTTCATCTCGTTTACCATGAATCGATCGATCGAATGAAACAATCATTTCCTGCTGGGCCTGTAACTCTCTAATCAACGTCTTCTGCAGATCATTCAAGATTTCTAATTTCCTTTCTAAATCTAAGAGCGAACGAGACAATAATTTCTATATAAAAAAAGAAGAGAGAGAGAGAGAGAGAGAGAGAGAAAAAGAGAAAGAGAAAAAAGGGAGACAAGAACGGAAAAAGGATGAAGAAAAAATAAAAGAAAAAGAGGAAGAAGAAAAAGAAGAAGAAGAAGAGATCACGAACACGAGAATGTTCCTGAGAGAGTTTAAATGGCTATTTCAACTTTTGTTCTCCTTTTAATTGCTTTTAACGTGGTAAAATGCAAACCTACGGGAGAGAAGCGGAATGAGTCGTAAGAGTTTTACGACTTTGCGTTAGAGGATTCGGTCGTGTCCGACTTTCCCGCGCGATTCTCCAGCGGTACCGTTTTAATTCGTGCTGCCGGAAGTGAAGACGTTGACTGAGACGAGACGAGACGAGACGAGACGAGACGAAACGAAACGAGACGAGACGAGACGAGACGAGACGAAACGAGACGAAACGAGACGAGAAGAGAATAGCGAGAAAGAGAGAGAGAGAGAGAGAGGGAGAGAGAGAGACGAACAAACGGACGAACGGACAGACAGAGAGACGGAGAGTGAGTGAAAGAGAGAGAGAGAGAGAGAGAGAGAGAGAGAGAGAGAGAGACAGAGAGGGAGAGAGAGACGGACAAACGGACGAACGGACAGACAGAGAGACGGAGAGTGAGTGAGAGAGAGAGAGAGAGAGAGAGAGAGAGAGAAAGACGAATGTTATTCGATGTTTCTGAATAGCTCGTCACCAAATAACGGACGAGTCGTATAATTTCGCGTAATGACATAATATTCACGTTCCTTCTTCCTCATCGTCCTCTTGCCGACGAGAATGACGTTTTTATTCGATCGTTATGACTAATCTCGTTACCACGTTTGGCATTAATTATTTCTGCAATTTCATTTCGCCCAAGTACTTATTTTGATATCCTTGCCGAAACCTATAGAAACACCGTTGGAACGACAATATTAATTCTTTATCCTTTCTTCCGTTCAATCGGGAGGAAACGAATAGATGGAAAATTCTTCCACATATGTAAGAACTCATTTCCAAGTTTTACGTAGTCTATTCATTTAATCGAATGCATGCGTGAGCTATAAAAAGGCTGAAAAGAATCGAATCGGAGTTAACCGAGTACGAACGAACGAACGAACGAACGAACGAAAAGAATAAAATAAAATAGAAAAGAAAAAAATTAATGATCATACACAAGAGAAGAGAAAAAGGGATGAACAGAAATCTAATTAGAATTGACATTTTGTTAAATAAAAAAGAAAAATTCTCAAATTCTCAAATTCTTTCTCTCTCTCTCTCTCTCTCTCTCTCTTTCTTTTTCCTTGTGCATCAACCGATATATATATATATATATTTATATATATATAATAAATAATATATATATATAAATAATATATATTTATATATATATATGCATATGTATATATATATGTATATATATGTATGTTTTATATATATATATATATATATATGCATATGTATATATATCTGTATATATATATATGCATATGTATATATATCTGTATATATATGTATGTTTTATGTATATATATATATATATGCATATGTATATATATCTGTATATATATGTATGTTTTATGTATATATATATATATGCATATGTATATATATCTGTATATATATGTATGTTTTATGTATATATATATGTATATGTATATGTATATATATCTGTATATATATGTATGTTTTATGTATATATATATATATATATATATATATATATATATGCATATGTATATATATCTGTATATATATGTATGTTTTATGTATATATATATGTATATGTATATGTATATATATCTGTATATATATGTATGTTTTATGTATATATATATATATATGCATATGTATATATATCTGTATATATATGTATGTTTTATGTATATATATATGTATATGTATATATATATGTATATATATGTATGTTTTATGTATGTTTTATAAACATGTACATATATATACATAAAACATATACATATATATATATATATATATATGTATATGTTTTACGTATACATATTTATGTATATATATATATATATATATATAAATGTAATTTACTATTGATAAGTAACGTTAGAAGCGGAACCTGGAAGCAAAATCGAAAAAGAAAGCCAAGTTCTCACGTTACTTGCACGTGTCGTCTGCTCGCCGGCGGAAAATCATTTCTCTGTCTCTTTCTCTCTCTCCCTCCCTCTCTCCCTCTCTCTCTCTCTCTCTCTCTTATACACACGCGCATGCATGCACATACTTACATACGTAGAAGGACATTTAAAAGTCGCTGGATGACCGTATGAAACTCGCTCGTCCTTTTCATACGGTGGCTCGATACTTGTCTGTAATCTGCACGTTCCCAGCGGGTAACGTAACGCAATCGGTATACGTTTTTCCGCGACTCTCAGTTGCGCAACTTGGCTCCGACTAGTCTCCTTTTCCTAACATGCGTACCTCAACTATTTCTTATACGACACGTATTTGATATACCTAACCGTGTATACATATGTTGGTGCCCGTGTACATACATACGTACGTGTACTTACGTATGTACTACATAAGTCACTGGACGAATGCATCTAATCTTATTTCCTATACTTGCACACACTTTTGTCGGTTTCATAATATTATTCTAATACTATCATAATATTAAGTTTCCTTCCAATATCATACGAGTATTACGTTACTATGGAGCATTTTGCATTTTGCAATTTTTTTTACTTTTTTTCTATTTTTTGTTCTTTTTCTTTTTTCATTTTCTTATTTTTTCAACGAGTATTTGTTCGTTCCTCATTTTATCTCCTTTCTTTTCTATTTCTTCCTTCTTTTGTATCTTCTATTATTAATCACTAATCGAGTGTAGTCGATATGTACATGCAATGCAATTATATTCCTTAACCTTTGAACCAAAACCAAGAAATTCTATATTTTCAACGTTTCTCTCCTAGTTCACTCGTATAGTAAAATTATTCTTCATACCGATGATGTTGCGTTTATAAATGGCTTTGTGTAACCAGTATGAAAAGAGATAAATGCGTACGTTGAAAGAGAAAGAGGGAGAGAGGGGGAAAGAGAAAGAGAGAAAGAGAGAGAGATAGAGAAAACGGTATCAAGTTAACCAGGAAAGAAAAAGATCGATCATAACAAGTTCTTCCTTATTGCATAGAAAGCTGTCGGTGAAGGAACACATGGAATAGAATTTGCATAGGAGCGATAAGAGATCGCTCGAGATCGTTGGGTGCGAGCAACAAGGGCGTAGGCACTTTGAAGGTACTAAGAGAAGAACGTGCCTCGCGTTTTCGTCGAGAATTTTCAAACTCTTCAATGGCCGATGATGATGCCTTTTCTTACATCGTAGATACGAACGAACTAGAAAAGGAACGCACGCTCCTTGCATTTATCGTGTTCGAGGAACGCATAACAGTCGGACATTACGATGCAAACGCTTCGGAATATTATCCTTGGTTGTTTAGTACCTGTACGTATAATTGTATCGCGTTAAATATATATATATATATATATATATATATATATATATATATATATATATACATACATATAATAATGCGATAAATATATATATATTTATATATATATAATAATAATGCGATAAATATATATATATATGCATATAACAATGCGATAAATATATATATATTTATATATATATATAATAATAATGCGATAAATATATAAATATATATATATATATTTATATATATATATATGTATATATATATAATAATGGGATAAATATATATATATATATATATATATATATATAATAATGCTATAAATATATAAATATATATATATATATATATATATATATATATATAATAATGCGATAAATATAGATATATATTTATATATATATAATAAATTAACCGTAATATTGTATAAAAAGAGATCTATTTATTAATTTTCAACTAATGTAAATTTTCATCTAGTATATAACGAGTATTTACCCTTAAGATTAAGTATCGACTACATTGCGATAAGTATTTATACGAATAGCAATAAGTATTTACATAAGGATAACGTATACGTTAGAAACAACACAAAAATAGAAAGAAAAAAAGAAAAAGAAAGAAAGAAAGATATGACAATGTTATTATTGATATTATTACATGGTACGTCATTTTCAAGATACCGTTACGATGGAATTGTACGAAGTTAAAGAATAATTAATTTCAAATTATTAAAGGATAATAGATTAATTCCGAGCAACGAATGAGAAACTCTGATCTCATTGAAATTATTTTCGTTCTAAAAAAAAAAAAAAAAAAAAAGAAATAGAATAAATAAAAAATAAAATAAAACGATCCTTATCCTTAGATGACGCACGTTCCGAACTATTTCAAACTACGACAGAGTTGATACTGTTACGTTGGGAGCTTCTTTCGTTAACGGCGAATCTCTCTTGT
Organism: Dolichovespula media; assembly: GCA_911387685.1. Lineage (NCBI taxonomy): Eukaryota > Metazoa > Arthropoda > Insecta > Hymenoptera > Vespidae > Dolichovespula > Dolichovespula media. The sequence continues at coordinate 18,579,218 of OU426851.1, forward strand.
CGTGAAGATCAAGCGATAATTAAATCATACGACGAAACTAGGTCAATTGGAGCAACAAACGCGAATCGTAAAACTTTTATAAAAACTTGCTTCCCATAATACGCAAAATTTTTTAAAGCAATCTCGTCTCTATAAAACATTACGCAGATTAAAGATGTTTCATACAGATTATCAAAGAAAAAATAATATTCGGCTCATCGAAAATAAACGTTCGTACGCGCGCGGGTATATCATTAAGATCTGAGTTTTGTTTTGTTTTTCTTTTCTCTTTCTTTATACGACAAAGAGATATTAAAATCAACGTCTTTTTATTGTCACGATACATGACAAGCCACGTGTAAAAGAACGATTGAATCGTACAATATGTTCGTGAAATTAACTACACGTGGATGAACGTGACAACTGACAGTACATATAAAAGCAGACAAAAATATACGCAAATACGCGCGCACGCACTCACGCGTGTATTTATCGACGTACATAGATACGGGTATATGTAATACGTATTTTATTGACATATCCGAGAAACTTTGAACGTAAACTCCATGAAAACGTTCGCCATTGGCATTTACTCGCTCTCTACCGACATTCGTATCTGACATTATCCAAAGTGATCGTCGTCACCGTCGGGTTTCGTCCTGGCACACGGTCGAGAAGAGGAGATGAGTCACGTTAATGCGAAAAGCGAGACTCATTTCCAGTAAAATATCATTCGTGACTCCCCTTTCTCCCGGGCTTTCTCCCAGTTGTAAAAGTTTAAACCGATTAGACTCGAGACGAGATAGAACGAAGCTTGTCAAAACGTTAATGTTAATGCCAAAGGAATCGAGGGGCTTCCGATTATTATTATTATTATTATTATTACTATTATTGGCGTATAAAATCGCAAAAAAAAATATTCGATACCGATGAACCATACTATTATATCATCTCGGATAATCAATTTATACGTCAACGATGATTCGAATACCAGGTAAAATGAATTACAAACTATTTATTATAATACAATGTAATTAATTACGACAGCTAACCTAAATAACATCTCACAAATGTTACGATCGTGGGAACGAAGACAATTTTCTCGATTTTTCCACTTAGTCCTCATTATAAATGGTATATCCTCGCAATAATAACGTAGTATAATATCGAATAATACATAGTACATATATATATATATATATATATATATATATATCCTGGACAATGTACAATTAGAAAAAGCGAAAGCGTGTCGATATTTTTGAAATTGTTTATAACACAAATGGAACGATGCGAATTAAAACATATCGAAAAGTTAGTCGAATCCTTAGGAAGGATTCAAAACTCTCCCCAATAAGTAAGATCCAGGTGTCTATTATCAAAGTTCTATTATTTCGAGGATTGAAATTTAAACAAATTTAAAATAATGGAGAACAGTTATCGTGTGATAAAGGTAAAATACGTCGGCACGATGCGGTGTCGCGTGACGTGTACGGTCTGTACCGTACGTACGCGTGCTGTACGTGTGGTACGGACCCTATGTGGTACGTACGAGTTCTCGTGCCTCCAGTAGTAATACCTCCTTGCCGATGCATTTCCGGTTTGGCAGGCGCGTGCTGCACACTCCCTCCTTCTCCTCCTCCTCCTCCTTCTCCACCACCTCTTCCACCTCCTGCTCCTGCTCCTGCTCCACCACCACCTCCTCCTCCTTCTCTCTTCCCTTACTAGCTAACCACCGTCGTTGCATTTAACCGTTGCTGCCGCTGCCTCTGTTGCTGCTGCAACTGCAACTGCAACTGCAACTGCAACTGCAACTGCAACTACTCGTGCAACGAGTCGCATTGCGTCGCGACGAACCGAACGACGAATTTATAAGTACTACGTCGATCTGATCTCTATCCATATCGATCTCTCTTAATCTCACTCTTTATTCTTATTTATTCTGTTACTTTCTTTTTATTGGATAGCGCGTGACAATTCGCCATAATTACGTTCCTTCTTGATTTTTTTTTCTTTTTTTTCATAGAAATTATCTAGAAACTTTGATTACAAGGATTATTGATTAGAATTGATATTGTTATGGTCAATAAGTGGTATCTTATATGTTAAAAAAAGAAAAAAAGAGAGAAAGAAAAACCATTGAAATTAATTAAAGATAAATAAATTAGATGGATATATATATATATATAAAATACTAAAATGTAGATAATTTGATATCCAAATGTAAAAAAAAAAAAAGAAATAATAATAATACTAAATACAATGTTATAAGTGATGGGAATGCAGTATCTTACTGAAAATGAAAAAAATAAAATAAAATGAAATAAAATAAAATACGAAATACGTTATTATACTTTAGATATAAAATAATTGAAATGAATCACTCCATTATAGCCAATACAATAATTTTCAATATTATTTCTAAATTTCGTTGGATATTCAAAATGATAAAAAAAAAAAAAAAAATATACACGCATAATTGTCTGTCGTTGTCAAGTACTAAACAATTGTGAAGATTTTCCAAAATCCATATGAGGATGATATATGTACTACGATCTACGATAGATCATTTTTTGATATAGGAACGAAAAAAGGGAAGAAGGTGAGAGAGGTCACGGGGACAAGGTAACGGATCGATAGCCGTGAGAAACGGCAAAGGGATAAAGCTCGATGATGAATTATCGAAGATCCGCGACGCGGGAAACATTGCGCCTCGTCTATCAAATCGATCCAAAGGGGATAAAGCGAGTTCCGCTCCCTTTATCGATCCCTAATCGCGACTGAGCGTAAATCGAGCCGAGGCGTGTCCGTCCGCACTCTCTCTCTACGATGTCTGACCTATGGAAAAGAGGTTTCCTGTTATAAATCATTGCGTTCGCGATTCGGACCTTTGGCTTAAGCCGCTTAGAAAATCATTTATGTACGAATGAACGACGTTAAAATGATCTTTTCAGTTTTATTTAAATCATTTCATAAAAGACCAATTAAAAATGTCGACGTCAGTATATATATATATAAAACATTTGTAAATATATATTTGAAGTAAATATATATAAAATGTATATATGTATATATATATATATATATATATATATATATATAAAACATTTTTAAATATATATTTGAAGTAAAATTGATTTACAACAACAACTATATTTTCAATTTTTTGTCCTTGATCACGCGTTTAATACTCTCCTTTCTTCCTCCAAAAACCTTGACGATATAATAACATCTAAATTGGTATAAAGCGGAACGTAAAGAAAGAAGCAGAAATAAGAAATAAAGAATGTATCTTCCTTCGGAGCCCTTTTATCATTATAATATATTTAAGCAGGTAGAATTGAGAAATACTTTCGTAACGTGCGACTACAAAATTTGGAAATTTTCGGTACCTCATCCTAATTCGTGTCTCAATCGAGTGACTCAGACGGCGAAGGTCGGTCTTCCAATGAGGTCATTTCCGAAAAAAGTTTCGAATCTGGCGTGGCACCCACGCGTGTCCCTCTCGAAAAAGATCGACTGCCATGAAGAATACAGTGTACGTATATAAGTATGTATATTTGTATATATGTATGTGTGAGAGAGAAATGCTCTCTCTCTCTCTCTCTCTCTCTCTCTCTCTCTCTCTCTCTCTCTCTCTCTCTCTTTCTCCCTCTCTCAGAAGCAATAGATCGCTTCGACGATCGCGCCTCCTGCGTAGCGCACGGGCTACCTGTAACAAGGTGAGCGATTAACCTGCGGGAGATCGGGATCTTAAAGAGCGATAGATCGTCGATCGTCTTGTCTTCACTTCGCCTCTCTGAGCGATTCTCTCCGTACTCGATCCAAAGAAAGATTTCTCATTGATACGAAAACCGTTCTCAACTTGTTGATTACGTTCGTATTGAAAAAGCCAAAAGTATATAATTCGCATGAATTTAATCCTTCGAGTCATCATTATTTTCATCTAATTTAATAATACTATTTTCCATTCTTTGTCTGATATCTCATCTACATATGTAAACAGACATACGTACACTTCGAAACTGATTCTTTCGATAAAACTATTAACTGCCGATCAGTTTTATAAATCAAATGAAAAAAAAAAAGAAAAGAAAAAGCAAATAAAAAAACCATGTTATCACTTGGGTACTGATCTGATAATGCAACGAAGGGTTCAAGAAAGAAAAGAAAAAAAAAAGTACAAACCAATAAAAAGATTAGATAGAAGAAAAGATTGTCGCACGACCAATAACCAACGCGAGTTATCTTTTTTGTTTTTTTTTTTTTTTTTTTGTATTTATTTATTCTTTTCCTAAACTCCTTCAAAGAAATAAGATCAATTTTGGAGATCCAACTTGAAGACGTATCGGTTACGTATATACCTATATACGGATCATGAAATTTCTCGAGCGAGGAGGCAACCATAATCTTGTTCGTGTTCATACCGGAGTAAGTATATCGCGAACGGATGTCGATTATTTACAAGGCTGGTCCGTTCGCGTGTGGAGAGTCGTTCTCGATGCGGCCGTTTATGATCGAGCTTTGCTTTCGATCCTCGTTCCGACACTGTTTCACGCACAAACATATACATACATACATACATTCATACATACATATATACATGCATACATACATACATACATGCATACATACATACATACATTCATACATACATACATACATACATACATACATACATATATATATGTATATATATATACATACATACATACATATATATATATATATGTGTATATATATATATACATACATACATACATATATATATATATATATATATATATATATATATATACATAAAACGACACGACCATAAAATAAAAGGAAAGGGTGGTAGATAAGGGGTAGTGAAGGGATGCCAGAAGAGAAGGGATCGAGAGATTCACTCGCGGCAATATAGTCGATCGTTTGAAAGGATAACCAGACGGCGGTGTGCATACGGGCGCACGAACAAATTGCTTCCTCATTTTTCTCATTAGATCTAATCGCTTCTGTTCTCCGTGACGACGATGCAAATAATTAACAGGTTTACTCAGCGACCAACTAGTTGGCTCCCTCATAAACGCGAATCACGAAAGCGACGTTTTAACGGACTCTTATGATATTCTCATGGATAATCGCCGTGACGCGATTACGTTTACGAGACGAACAACCATAATCGCTTCTTAGGATCGTTCCTATTATCGACACGACACGATCAAATTCTTACTTATTATTACGTTTTATCTCAATGTTCTCATATTTATTTATTTCTCATCAAGATCTCATATTTATATTTTTCTCATATTTATTTTCTTATCGGATCGTTGATTTTTATCCATCCCAATGAAAATATAAACAATAGCGGCGCAAAGTTTTTAACAAAAATTATTATATTGAAAATATAATGTAAGAAAATTCGGACATTATTTGTCGTTGTTGACGGTTCAATATTGTAGAGATATCGATTAAACCGACCGATATGTAATTTTCAAATTTTCAATTAAAAATTATTTAACGAAGTGTTATTAAAGTATCATAAATGTATAACATATCGGATTGGCTAACAAATGATGTTCAAATTTTGGAGTAAAAAATACTGACACATTAGGGAACGCTGATTATTTCTATATGCAATACTACACCTTTCGACATTGATTATCGATCGATCGAATAAATCCTCAAGAATAAATAATACAATCATCGAATTATTATATAATTATAATTCTATTGTAATTAAAATCGTCTTTTTCGTCGGATAAAAGTCGATGTATTTGCCATGATCGAAGAAGTTAGAGAGAGAGAGAGAGAGAGAGAGAGAGAGAGAAAGAAAGAAAGAAGTAAAAGGGATCGAGAACGGAATAATATATCATTTCAATCGGGACGTTTATTTTAGGTGCCAACTGACGTAAACGTTTTCATTCTTTGGGTGACACGGCATGGCTGATGGTTATTTGCCAATTAGAAAGCAAAAAACGTTTGCCGGGCAATCGGTCAATTCGTTGTGCCGTTAAACGTACCGAACGTCAATAGCTCGTCAACGAAGAGAAAGAAAGTACCTATGGCAATGTTGATGAGGAGGAGGAAGAGGGGGGGAGGAGATATCCTCCAACGTCAGATTTCGACTAATGGGTCGAATGCCACGTGGGTTACCACCGGTGGCCCGCATCGAATCTTCTACTCAGTCCATTGTAATTATTATTATTATTATTATTTCTTTCTTTTTTTTTTTTTTTTTATATGAAACCCGAACATAAAGTGCTTCATAATATCATCAGCTGACTCATTCTTATCATATATAATGCAATTAATTATTACTCGGTCGTTACATTTTGAACTCATTATATACAACGTACTACTATTACATCATCTACAATTTATTAATGATGAATCAATTTATTAATCTCTGTCTTCTTTTTGACTTCACTTGTTCGTTTCTTATCGCAATACGTCGACAGTTCCCCAGGATTCTCTTCGTACGACGTATATAAATAACGAATAATGCGAATAAAAAGATGATATCGATATGTTATCTAATTATCACGCGAACCGAACGTAAACTCGCGTGAAAATAGTACCTAGGCATCGAACGTGTTAAACGATCGATACGAAGTGTCGAAGGGATTGATTTGCATCGGACAACCTGAATTAAGTGCTTTTGCTCCCGTCAAGTGGAGTGTAAGAAAGATGAATTACCAGGCCCACCGAAGTACACATATATACTGTAACGAATGATAGCTATAAACGAACACCCAGGGAGCCTTATTTATCCGAATGACAACTATATGTTTATCGAAGAATGTCATTCATTGATTTCACCAAACAAGTAAATGTATCGTGCGTATGAATGTATCAATTTAAATATCTTTATGTAAAGTATCTACTTACGTATGTATACGTATATAAATAACATATATATATATATATATATATATATATATATATATATATGCTGTAAATTATGTAAAATATACGTTTATAATAAACCATGTGAAAGTAATGAAAAAAGGAGAAAAAAAGAAAAAAAAAAAAAGCAAGGAAAGAGAAGGGAAAAAGAAACGAGGAAATGTGACAGGTTTATTTTCAATGATTGAAACTGATCCTGGAAGAAGGAGAAGATAAAAAAAAAAAGAAACAAAAAAAAAAAAAAAAAAAAAAAAGAAACAAAAAGAAAAAAGAAAGAAAGAAAGAATGAAAAAGAAGGGAAAGTAAAAGAAATCGACATTTTGTGATCGGAACGATGTCGTCGGTTATCACCTAGGTATCTATAAACTAGGTCTCGCCTTCTCTCGTGATGTTCACTACGCGTTGTACAAGCATGCATATACATATGTATGTGAGCAGGTAGTTACGTATGCATGTATGTATGTATGTATGATAGTAGCCGGTCGGTGTCGTGACGATAATGAACTCGGCTCGCGTGTAACGCAAGAGGCCACTCTTTCTCGTTATATAATTGCACGCGGCCTAGCAACAAATTATAACAGTCGATCGACTGTGAATAAAGAGCGGGAGAAGCCGAGAAGGGGAGGAATTCTCGCAAACTCCGTGCAATTTGCTGTCCTAGCGACCTGTTCTTCCGTGCCGCGTTCTCTTCTCTCGTTTAATGGCAAAAACAACAATTATTGTCGAGCATCGACTTGATTACCGCTTTTTATGGCTCCCTACATTGCGCGCGCGCGCGCGTGTGTGTCGTATGCGTTCTTTTTGTTTTGGTTTTTTCTTTTTTTCGTTGCGTTCTTTTTTCTTTTTTCTTTTTTTTTATTTTGTTTTCTTTTGTTTTTTATCTCTCTCTCTCTCTCTCTCTCTCTCTCTCTCTCTCACTCCGCGTTCTGCATTCTTATCGATTGCTAAAGGCATTCGCCACACTCTCACCCGTGTAACTCCTTGCAATTTCGTTCGGATCAAAGAGGAAGAAGATTCTCTACCGATGCCGTAGCGACTGATTTTTATCGTTACTCATCTCTACCGATCGAGTTTTCGATCAATAAAATCATGAAGCAAAAGATCATATTTTTATTCCTACGATGATTTACTACCGCAAAGGTTGTTTTTCCTTTTTTTTGTTTGTTTTTTATTTTTCTTTTCTTTTCTTTTCTTTTCTTTTAGGATAGATCATCACTGGAATCGACAGATCGCGAGACTGTATCAGACCAGCGTTTCTCAACCTATATATATATATATATATATATATATATATATATATCGTAGCCTAGGATAGGTTGAGAAACACTGGTCTGATACGGTCTCGCGATCTGTCGATTCCAGTGATGATCTATTCTAAAAGAAAAGAATATATATATATATATATATATATATATATATATATAAATGTATATATATATATGTGTGTGGGTGTGTGTGTGTGTACCTTTTAACTTACGCAAAGAAAATTTATTAATTCCAATGAAATTTTCAAAGAGTTCTCTCGTGAAATGCCAGTAAAAGTCTTATCTATAAAATAATTAACAACGAACGATACCACTGTTCATCTAATTCTCAAAACTTTTCGTATCGCGAAATTGTATATTGAGAAAAAAGAAATGATTGAAAAACGCTGTGTCAAACGGATAAAGTATCTTGTCAATGAAACAGCAAACGTTAACATTATATTTATATTACACCTATTATAAATACCAATCCGATGTCTTACTGTATATTACTTTTCTAACAACATTTAAATATAAATATTGACGCGCTACTTCGATAAAGATTTATATCTCATAATTTATATCTATTTATCCTCGATTAATTCGTGAAATCTTGTAAAATCATCGAAGAAAAGCAGGTACATACTTACTTACGTACTCTCACATACATACATACATACATACATACATACATACATACATACATACATGCGTCACAAATCACATAAAACAACATATTATCTTATAGTATCATCAAATACGTATCATATTACATTTCATTGGATAAGAAGAAAAGGAGTGACTACTTCGTCTAAATGATAATAAATTTCAAAGACGCTACGAAACTATCAGCGGGTATTCTCGATGAAATTTAAACGGCAATTCCGCGTATCTCGATTATCCGCATCCTCGCGCCATTCGTACGTTCCTTTAACTCCGCTTAACGGCTGTTTAACGTCTCACACGTGTTAACTCGAAAATTCACGCGTGCGCATCGTGAACAAACTCTTATGGTCGCTTGCTTTCACGCCGCGAATATTCTCATTCGCGTCTCCCTTTCCCCTCTTTTCTTCTATTTCTTTTTCTTTTCTTTCTTCCTTTCTGTTTTTTCTTTTTCGTTTTTTTCTTTTTTGCTTTCCCTTCTCGTATCCCCCGGCGGCGTTTATTCCTCGTTTAAGAAGAAATTGAAATCCTCGCTTAAAACCGATTAAAGATCCGGTCTACGAGATGCAGGAACGGTGTTGCACCTGCGTTTAAACTAAACCCTTTACCTTTATCTTCGATACGATACACCGACATTAACCTACCTCTAACTTGCCACTATTACGACAAGATGCAATCCTCGCCAAGGTGTATATACCGCGTACACCGTAATTCGAGACTTTTATCGATTTATTATTCTTCCTATCAAACTAAATTTTGTGAATTCTACGTATTTATTTCAAACGTAAATTAACATTATTAATCAAATGATAATACGCTTTCATCTGTGTTATAGTGATTATATCTTTTATACGATTTTATCTCATAATAATATAAAATCGTATAACTTCGTTTTCCAACAAGTACAACGATATAAATGAAAGTTTGCCACTATTACTATGAATTTATTTCATTCGACGAAAAATTCTATACCTTATCTCGAATGTCTTGCCGTCGATATGTATACTTGATATCTTTGTATAAACAATTCTTTATTTTTTTTTTTTTTTTTTTTTGAAATACATCTCCATAAAATAATTTACCATGACATGCGTATATTGATGCTCGAAATGAAATCATTAGATAAATTTATCTACTTGTTACAACAAACACCCGATATATGTTTTGTAATGTTTTCTTTGGAGTACAATGATATAAAAAAAAAAAAAGAAAAAAATAAATAGTGACACGCATGTCCGCGTGAGTGGTTGAAGTGAGATCGTTGGAATAATTCACTTGCTTGTTGCTATAATCACAATATCTTCTTTTATTATATTTGTGTGACATTCTTTTTTTAGGTATAACGATACGAAAAGATTTATTATTACATATATTTACTTGATGTTTATATACATTTACTTGAAATATGATCATCAGATAAATGACAATAGAATCTTTTTGTGACTTTTATAACTTTTCCTTTATATGTATATGCATATATATATATATAATAAATTATATATATGTTTAATAAATAAAACTGCCTTTATCGACATATAATAAAAGAACTATGTACTGTGTACCACGATGATAGTCATTGCAGGGAAATACGACTTTTTAGTTCATTCGAAATAAAAAAAAATAATAAATAAATAAATAAATATATGAAAGAGTAAAAGAATGACAAAAAAGAAAAAAGAAATAACCCGAAAAAGAAGGAAGGAGACGAGAATGGATAAAAAAAATAAAATTCACATCGAAATCCTACTCGTTCGAAATCTTAGGCATAATAACATTTGAATGCAAAATGATAATTAGAGATTATTATTACGTACACAGACGCACACGAGCACACGAACGAAGGAAAAGTTGTAAAAGTTATACAACGTAATACGTTAAAGTATATAAAGTAATATGAATAGAATTTAATAGTACACATATATATATATATATATATATATATATATATAGATGTTTAAAATGATATATATATATAGATGTTTAAAATGAGATCATTAAATAAGACATAAGATCATAAAGATAAATATCACTTAAACTTGACACGTAGCACCTATGTATGTATAACATTTTCGACGTTATTAGAGGATCATTAATTTGACTTGGACGAAGAAAAATAATGCGAAACGTACGAGTTCATAGAAAAGTAGGAGGAGTCGGTAAAGAAAATATAAAGGTGTGGTTTTCTTTAACGAACGTTGACTGATGACGCATAAAGAGATGAGACTAGCGCTCTCGCGGAACGCAACAACGTCGTAAAATATGACGGAAGGGTGATGTAGGAAGCTTCTACGTAGTTCTGAACAACTTGCTCGTTAAACTTTCTTTACCATGACCCGAATTATTACGTTGTTTGCTCACCGTTCGCGTGATGTATCTGACGTTTTTGATCTAACTCTAAACAATACTGAAATTTAGATAAATACAATTTACAAATAGATAAATACAATTTACAAATTAGATAAATACAATCAACGAAAACTTGAATAACGGTTTATTCGCGAATAAAATTTAACGTCCAATCGTGAAAATTCATGAAATATTGATTAAAATCTATTAATGCGATACAACGTTTCATAAAAATTCATTGTACCGAAGGGACGATATATATTTATTACGAGCAATCATCATTATCATCATTACTTCGTTTATTCCCGTAAATATAAAAAAAAAAATAACAAAAAAAAATAACAAAAAAAGAACCATCCATCTCGAAACTTTCTCATCGCTTATCACTATAATATATTATACAATCGATTAATCGATCGAAATTGTATCGTAAACATTCTTGAAATATTCCTCGTTAAGTTTTACGTTCGTCGCAAAGAGAGTTAAGATATTATTATCTTGCTTTTCTACGTGGTAATAAAAAGAAAATGGAAGGATTACGATTGAAGAAGGAAAGGGATAAGAAGAGAGAGAGAGAGAGAGAGAGAGAGAGAGAGAGAAAGGGGCGCTGTGCAATATGCGAGTAACACGAACGGCGATCATTACTTCCGAGCATAGAGAGAGGACAAGTAGGATTGGCCTTGGTCCAATGACCTCGGGAGATTGACCGAAGTAGAAGAAGAAGAAGAACCAGGAGTTCTCTTTGCCATAGCACTCGCGCTATGAACACTAGCATCCTCTCGTCAGAAACATAAAGGTCATCGAACTATCTCTCTCTCTCTCTCTCTCTCTCTCTCTCTCTAGTAATCTCAACAGTTTCTTGAATCGTACCACTCGAATAATTTCAAGTGGCATTTAAAGCCACAGAACTATACGGTCTAGTATAATAAACGAAAAGGCTAGTCATTCTACGAGCTTAACACCAGGGGTCCTATTCACACAGGTGTATTTCTCTCTCTCTCTCTCTCTCTCTCTCTCTCTCTCTTCTGTTTCTCTTTTTCGTTCTCTCTTTCTTTCTCTCTTTCGCTATTTCAGTGAAGTGTTAAACTTATCTCCCATGGCAAAGGATTTTTTCTTAGCACGAACTCGAATTAACCGACGAGCTAATGTCATTCATTAAAAGAATTTTAATGATCAGGAATCGTCGTGTACCAAAATTCTTTTGCATAATGCAATAGTTTCTCGTAACTCCTTGAATTCTTCATTATCAACGATATTACCGTTGTGAGATAGCAACGTTATATCAAATTTGTTCGATTATACATCGATGATCAAGTCGTTTATTCTTTTCTGTCCTCGAAGTCGGTCATCCTTTATATAAAAACGTAAATTTCGGTATATATATATATATATATATATATATATATATATATATATATATATATATATATTAACTATTAAAGATTAAATCGATACGTGAGTGCAAAGACGTATTAGTTGGTACAGTACGCTTCGAAAGTTTCTAACTGATTTAAAAAATCAGTTACTTCTTTTCGAGAATATTTAGCACTGTACGTTTTTTTACCGATTATAAAAATACAAGGTAATAAATTTGTGGACCACCCTATATGTTTGGACGACGACGTTTCTTCAGGCACACGAGAACGCGGACAAATCGATCATTAATTTATTTTATACTCATATCTAACAAATAATTATGATAAACGATTCGAATTATTTCACTTAAGTATGAATCGAAATTTTTTAATTGAAACTACGTATTATATATTTGATAATTTGAAAAAATTCACGTGCATTCGCATGTACGTACGGTATAACACTTTCGCTATTTTCCGATAATGGGACAAAGACATCAGCGTCATATGAATGATCTACAATCATTGATATATTTATGGAAAATAGAATTAAATCGTCTAAGGCGCCAAACTTATGGCGCCTTAGATATTATATTATATATATTATATATATTATATATATTATATTATATTATATAATATAATATATATTATATATATTAAACTCCTTATCTGGATCACAAATTATCCACTAATAGTACAGCATACTTCCACAATAGTACATACTTCCTTCCGGCTGCTTCCTTCGTACATTTCCTTCAATATTCTGATCGTATCATAACCTTTCAACTCTATTCTAATCGTTAGAAAATAAAAATAAAATCGAAAGAATTGTAGAGTTAATTAAACGACTTCATGATTATTAATTTCGAATCTAGTCTGATTATATGTTATGATGATCATTAAATGTATGAATGAACGAATGAATTATTAAATTTCAACTTTTGAGAAACAGAAAAATTATCTCAGTCATATTATATATATATATATATATATATATATATATATATATATATAAATGTTTATACGTATATCTATATTTTATATAACTAGATTATAGATTAAATTGTGTATAATTGTAATAAAAAATATATATATATATATAATATATATAAAAATGTTTATACGTATATCTATATTTTATATAACTAGATTATAGATTAAATTGTGCATAATTGTAATAATATATATATATATATATATATATATATATATATATATATATATATATATATATGATATAATGAGTTGTTCAAATTGAAAGTTGGTTCATATCCATCACTAGAGGAAAATCGTATAAGCAAAAGAATGACGGAAACTAGCTAGAACTTATGACGTCTCTATCAGCGAGTTGCTTATAGCTAGTGCAGAAATACCTACATTTAGATTTGCTCTTTACATGTACATATATACATATATATATATATATATATATATATATATATATGTGTATACATTCGTGCATCCACCGAGAATGATGTTTCCATATTCATGCGTCCACGTATCGCCGCAAAACGTAAATTAATACACAGAGAAGTCGACCCACGCTCGTCCTGGTTTCGTCACGCGACACGAGCGATCGCTACGGTAACTGTTAAGAGTCAGTAAGTTCTGAAGACAGGACCATAGAAAATAGGAAAATGCTATGAATAAACTAGGATATAATGGACTCCGGTAACTCTAAACATACACACACACACACACACACACACACACATATATATATATATAAATATAAATATATATATATATATATACACATATTTTAGTCTTGCTTCGTTCGTTCCTCCTATGTCTTTCATATATAGAAAAATAATTGATTATTTACAATTTATGAATATTTCAAATTTTAATTACATTCCAGTAATATATACTATATATTTATTATATACAATATACGTTATATATTTATTATATATTTCCAAAATACATAATTGCTACGTATTAATACTATTATTAAAATCGACTATATCCGGACTCTATCGACTCTATCGACTATATCCGGATTAATTCGATCGAACGATCGACGTAATTATAATATCGATTTATTTATAATTAACAATCATAAAAATTCTATTCTCTCAATCATTCGTCGATACGCACGCGCTCGCATTAGAATGAAATTTGATTATATTTATTGGAAGCTCGATAACCGGATACGTACTTTCCCTTGTTTTCATTCCTTTCCACCCACGTTATATCTACCAACCATATGTCCTATCTTTGAAACGTCTTTCTTGGAGAACTACGCAACGTCAAGTGTCGAGGTTATTCCCATGATGCGGAAACCGCACCCATTAAGGTCATACTCGGAACTATTCGTAGAAACGAAGGATGCTGTCATTCAGTTCAAACGACACGAAGGACAATTCGCGCTGAACGTTTTATATATATACACACATACATACATACATACACACATATATATATATATATATGTATGTATGTATGTACACGTCATAAAAAAGTATTACTAACGGTTTAAATAGAAAAGAGACTTCAATATACATATATGTACTTTACTAGCATCCGTCGTATTGTGACAGGCGGACAATTCGCACGACGTCCTTCCACATCGATGACCTGTCGTAAAATGAAACGATTTCATATTATATACGATTAATCGTACCAAAAATAGAAATACGTCAACTGACGCGTACGAACATATTCTATCCGTAAAATTGATTATTTCTTTTATATATATATATATATATATATAAATAATATATAATAATATGTAATATATTATTACATAATAATGATATATAATAATAATATAATATTATATAATATATAATAATTATAAATAATATATATATGTGTGTATATATATATATATATATATATATATATATATATATATCCCAATAGTTACTACGTTGCAATACACAATATACACTACATACATCAAAACATTATGAAAATGTATGAAACACGAAATACTTGTAACACGAGAGACCACTTTGAGATGAAAAATTTTAGAAATTTTTAAATGCATTTCAAGGAAATAAATCAAATCTTAACCACAATATCATCATTCATTATTCACGAATATATATTCGACCTGTAAAATTGATCACTTTTTTAAACATTGTTTGTATCGTATATCTCACAATGAAATTCCTTACTATATAATATAAACTGTCGGACAATAAAAATAATATGATAATGAATAATACATGAAATACTTGTAATACAAGAGGCCATTACAAGATGCAATATTCTAGGGGTTTCTAAATCTTCTAGGAAGTAGATCACAGTCCTTAACCATAAATCACAATTCTTTATTCACAAATACATATTCTCTACGTGTAAAATCGATTACTTTTTTTTAACATGGCCTTATCGTATATTTCACAATAGTGTACAACCCCTGACGATAATATAAACTGTCGAACAATAAAAATAATATGAAAATGAATAATACATGAAATGCATGTAATAGAAGGCCATTTTAAGTATAAAAAATTCCACGCGTTTCTAAATCTTCTAGGAAGTAGATCAGATCTTGACTATAAATCACTATTCCGACCATTATTATTATTATTATTATTATTATTATTATTATTATTATTATAGTTTCGCGAAATAGAAATTCCGCGTATAACACTTTCCGTATTTGTAAAATTGCTAAGATTCCAAGCTCGCGATGATCAATCGATAGATCGATCGATCGTTGCTCAAGATCATCGAATGAATGCGGAATAAGATCGTAAGAAAGAAAGTTGGATCTTCTAATGGACGAAGATTTCTAGACCTGAAACAAGTCCCGCGTGTCGATATATTACATAACGATTTCTTCCTCGAAGGTGCGACCACTCTAAAGAGAAACCGATACTCCTTCGATCTCTCGAAACTATCGTCTTTCGAGAATTCATTACACTTATACATAACGCACTTAGAATCGTATAAAATGTTAATACGTATGATCGATCGGAAGTCGATTATGGTTTAAAATTTATTTATGAACTTTGACGCGATTTGTTTTCTTTTTTTTTTTTTTTTTTTATCTTTCGCATATCATTTACAAAGTAGTCCATAAGCAATT
>OU426851.1:18600740-18605740 GCA_911387685.1 Dolichovespula media
TAACTATATAAGTTTGCTTGCTTGCCTTCCCCGACATGGGGACTCGCTCTGACGACCTTCCATACTCTTCCAAAGAAATCTTAAGATGGTATTTATATGTGTGCGCGCGCGTACTTGCATGTAAGTTAGCGCATACGTACGTGATCATACGTACGCGCGCATACGTATGCGTGTTCGTATTTGTGTTTTTATTTGTATGCTATGTGTATGTGTTTTTATTTGTATGCTATGTATATGTGTGTATATGTATGATGTGTATGCGTCAACGTTAACCTGCCGCAAAGTTACCACCGCTTGTTCCGCCTCGTTACGACCAGTCGTATTCGTCAACCCCACGATAACGACGTTTCTGACGCCGTAAATGTCGTCCTTCCCTTTCTTTTTTTCTTCGTTCCTCTCTCTCTCTCTCTCTCTCTTTTCTTTTTCTCTTTCTTTCTCTCTATCATTCTCTCTACGTTCTGAACGTTTCTGCTTCCGCTTCGTCGGACTGCCTTTAATACAGTGGTTTTCAATGCCTATGACGTTCTCTCTCTCTCTCTCTCTCTCTCTCTCTCTCTCTCCTTCTATCTTTCTGTTTCTCTTTCTCCCTCTAATAATATAACAAGTATTATTACCTTATATATATATATATATATATATAGATCATTATATATATATATAGATCATTATATATATATATATATATATATATATATATATATATATATATATATAATGATCATCTAGTTATATTTATCTTCAAATAAAACTCGGTCACCTTCGATCACTGTTTCCGCATATGCCTTGCATTAAAATTCACGAAGCAAAAAGAAAGTAAATATAAGTTCTGTGATTTATAGACATTCCCGTTAATCGAAGATAGGCTTGACACTCGAAGAAATAAATTTTTACTCCGTATGGAAATACATATATCTTCTTTCTCATCGATGACGGTGTACTGTGGTAAAGGATTTTTTTTCTTTTTTCTTTTTCATTCTCAACAATTTTTATATTCTCAATAGTATTTTACTATATGAATACTAGTAATCGATAATACGCCTATCATCGACGAAGACGTATCGAACACAAAGAATAATAATATTAATAGTTCATCAAGCATGTAGCCGTATTAATTATTCTCTTGAAATAAAATACGTACTATTTATAAGATATATATTACAATTCTTAGTATATATATATATATATTTAACGCACGAATTATATATAATATAAAATTAGATAATAAACGAAGACGAAAGTAGGATTAAAAATAATCGTATTTTATCATTCTTCTTTTTTCCTATCGAATTCCTGTCTCCCGTATTTGTCACGATTAAAAGAAGATGCCCTTACCTTCCTCAACCCCCCTCCCCCTCCCCCTTTCCTTTCTAAATTATAGGAAGTCACTTGAACGTAGTTTAAGTAAGCACGGCTACCGAAATATTTATAGTCAATGTCGAACGGGGTATAGCAACTACGACGATAACACGAAGCCCATACCGTTGTACAACATAGGACATATACCTACATAGAAACGAAAAAATTGGAAAGACCAAGACCCATGGAAAAGCATAAGGGAAAGGAAGAGAAGAGACGACGTTGGTTATTCGAGGTTGGCCGTGTCGTAAAATAATGAATAATCCCCGCTTAGATACCCTCTAGCTGGCACGCATGCGAATCCATATACGATGATCGACCGATCTACAGCATGATTCAGGATCGTCCTTTTTCCCAGGCTTCTATGTGAATGAATAAATAAAATTATTTTACATGGTATAACGTTATTCGAACTTTCATACAAATTTCTTATTTTATCATATCTTTATGAAACATTTCGAAGCTATTCGACGTCTAATTGATATAACGGGTGATATAATTAACGAACGTCTACATTTCACGAATTAAGGGACGTACAATATACTATGATATATAAGATCGAACACGTTGAAATATCAAAGAGATATAATAACTTTCTTCCTTCGCTTCGACGTACTTATAAAATACAAGAAAGTAAAGAAAAGAGGATAGGGAAAGAAACGAATCTTGATACGAGATAGTTCATTTAAAATACCTCAATCTCCTTTCCTTAACCGCTAATACCGTATAATATAAAATCGATTAGAAAGATAATAATTTTCTACGAAGGTCTTTATCGATTTAACTTTACATCGCAACGTAATAAAATATAAATCATGCGATTTCTATTATGAAAAATCTTTGTAATAGGTAGTTACATATGAATCAGCCTGTACGTGTATACGCGTCTACGAAGAATGCCCATGTATAGTGTACGAGCACGTAAATACAGCTCGCAAGTATTTTCTTACGTCAGTCGTAAAACGAGCTCGCGACGATCGTAGGAAATGGGTAACGAGTTAGTATATGGCCTCATTTTTCTTCGACTCGATCTAAGCTCTTCTCTTCTCTTCTCTTCTCTTCTCTCTCTCTCTCTCTCTCTCTCTCTCTCTCTCTCGCTCTCTCTCTTCTATACGTGTAGTACAAGACAAGTATCGTGAATATACGCGACGAACGTAAGATCGCGTTCTATGCGTAAAACGCACGACGGTGGTCCGGTTACGCAACGTCGAAGCTTCTGCCATCCACGGAGCAAACAAACGAACTGATCCTTTACCACAGCCTTCGCACGTTCGTCTAAATAAAGGATGTAGCTATACGTGGGTATATGAATATTTACGAGAAAGATCGAATAGGTGTCTACTACGTAAACCTACCTATATAGATACTTGCATACGTACGCAAATATGTGTGTGTGTATGTGTATGTAGAAATTATATTAAGTTAAAATTAATTAGGTCTGAGCTAGAAAGATGTATCGATAAATATAGTTTTATTAATGAAATATGAACAAAGGAACAAACACGTCTTAACTCTTAAAACGTCTTGAAACTTCTTCTCTCGACAAAATGTTCTCGTCTTTCTAAACAAAACAAAATCACAAAACGAGGAACTAATGCTCTAGCTCTAAAGCAGAATATTAACTCAGAACGAAAAGAAAACGCTCACGTAAAACTCTTGTTTTAGAACCTTCTTGAAACTTGTCAAAACCACATATATATACATACATATATATATATATATATATATATATATATATATATATATTGGTTCGCAACTACGTACGCGTTTTGTTTTTTTACATTCTCATAAGAAATTCAAATCGCTGCTTCGTCACGAAAGACTCTCAATGTTAAATTAAATCACTCATAAACGGATTTATAAGAACGAAATACTTGAGAATCATTATAACGTTCTGAAAATATTCTATCTGTACTGTTCTTTCTCTTTTTTTTTTGTTTTCTTTTCTTTATTTTTCTTTATTTTGTATTTTATTTTTTTTAATGATAAATATTTATAAAGGAACCAAATATTACTTATGTGCACTTTAATAAAATAATAATAATAATATTAAAAATAATAATAATAATAATAATAATAATAATAATAATAATAAAAATAATCATAATAATAATCATAATCATAATCATAATCATAATAATAATAATAATAATAATAATAATAATAATAATAATAATAATAATAATACTAACAATAATAATAATAATAATAATAATAATAATAATAATAATAATAATAATAATAATAATAATAATAATCTTAATCTTAATCATAATCATAATCATAATCATAATAATAATAAAAATAATAATAATAATAATAATAATAATAATAATAATAATAATAATAATAATCATAATAATAATAATAATCATAATAATAATAATAATCATAATAATAATAATAATAATAATAATAATAATAATAATAATAATAATAATAATAATAATAATAATAATAATAATAATAATAATAATAATAATAATAATAATAATAATAATAATAATAATAATAATAATAATAATAATAATAATAATAATAATAATAATAATAATAATAATAATAATAATAATAATAATAATAATAATAATAATAATAATAATAATAATAATAATAATAATAATAATAATAATAATAATAATAATAATAATAATAATAATAATAATAATAATAATAATAATAATAATAATAATAATAATAATAATAATAATAATAATAATAATAATAATAATAATAATAATAATAATAATAATAATAATAATAATAATAATAATAATAATAATAATAATAATAATAATAATAATAATAATAATAATAATAATAATAATAATAATAATAATAATAATAATAATAATAATAATAATAATAATAATAATAATAATAATAATAATAATAATAATAATAATAATAATAATAATAATAATAATAATAATAATAATAATAATAATAATAATAATAATAATAATAATAATAATAATAATAATAATAATAATAATAATAATAATCATCATAATAATCATAATCATAATCATAATCATAATCATAATAATAATAAAAATAAAAATAATAATAATAATAATAATAATAATAATAATAATAATAATAATAATAATCATAATAATTAAATAATAATAATAATAATAATAATAATAATAATAATAAGATAATAATAATAATAATAATAAGACGTTGAAATTATATGGAAGAGATTTGACGAAGTTGCATAATATATGCATGCACGTACGCAGGTGGAGAATTATCTGTCCATAATTTTTATTAATTTCCTCGTATAATAAAGTATATCTTCGAATGGACTACGCAACTACGTAATGTCGAATAAACGTACGAATCGAATCGTCGAAACGATCTCCAACAATAAGGATCTGTAACGCTTTGTTGGCTATCTCCTGATATCTTAACGCGTATACTCGTTTGAAAGTCTTACACTTCAGGTATCGTAAGAAAGAAAGAAACAGAAAAAGAAAAAGAAAAAAGAAAAAAGAAAAAAGAAAAAAGAAAGAAAAAGAAAAAGGAGGAAAGAGATAGAAGAACGAGTATAACGTCGGAAAGTTCTCGGTTACTCGTCGTCGATGGCGATTCTCGTGAGAAGAGAGGATTCTCCGGTCCATGAAAAGGATGAGAGA
>OU426851.1:18613240-18618240 GCA_911387685.1 Dolichovespula media
ACGATCGAATGCTAATGTAAATGTGTAAAGCATGTTACATGTCATATATACGATTATTAGTGATTGAATCAACACCAAACATAACTGCTAATAATACGCAAATATATATATATATATATTCAAATAGAAATATTCATTAGTTCTTATTAAACCACTCCTATCACACTAATCATAAGTATCCGTTACATCTCGTCGTTGAAGTTGTTACTGTTCGAAAAGAAAAAAGATGAAAAGAAATATCGCTTGTTTTATCGTGAAAAGAAAAGACAAAAAAAATAAAATAAAAAGAGAGAGAGAGAGAGAGAGAGAGAGAGAGACACGCGCGCGTACGCACGCACACAGATAAAAATCTACAAAACTGAGAAAGAAAGAGAATACGAATAGAAAGGAGGAACGAAATAAACAACGATCGCTTCCGTGTCCCGATAGTAACGTTGCGATTCGATTTGTCATTGCGAAGAAAGAGAAGCTCCCGGCGCTCGCGCTTAAAACCAATTAGGTTGCCGCAAGGCGATTGGCTCGACGATACATAATTGCTGGCCGATCCGAAGGTGCATGTAAAATCATGAGCCTGCGGCGAATCGGGCTGCTACTCGGTGGTAGTAGCGTCATCCTTCGTATGCTGAGAATAGGAGGGGTGCTAAAGGTAAAGCTAATGGAGAGAGGGCTGAGAAAAAGGGGTAAGGGGATCGATCGATCCTCTTCTCTTCTGACGAGAGGGCATCGCCGGACAACACAAAGAAAGACTTCGATCGATCCCAACGAAATCGAGCGTGACCACAAAGTTACACCACCGATATCGACGCAGTGGTTTTGGCAAAAAATCCAACCGCGATGCAAAGTCGAAAGAGGAGAGAGAGAGAGAGAGAGAGAGAGAGAGAGAGAGAGAGAGTGAGAGTGAGAGTGAGAGAGAAAGATAGATAGAGATGGAGAGAGAGAGAGAGAGATGATGTTTTTTTGTCGGTGGATCGATTTCGTTGCACAGAAATTTACCGATCGTTATTCCATTCTTCCCGATATCCTCGTTTTCCTCGTACGTTCGACTTTATCAAAGAGTAAGTAGCCGTTAATGACGCACGAATTATCTAGTTCGATAATTCGATAACTATGATCTATCTCGACGATAAAGTTTCACTCGAATCGAGTAACTTGCGATACCATTAATCGCTTGGAGAAGATCTAAATATACATATATATATATATATATATATGTGTGTGTGTGTGTGTGTATGTATGTATGTATGTATGTATATACATATATATGCTTGCGCGTGTACGTATATGCATTCTATATACAGTGATCTACTTTTTCCAAGTTCCCAACGTTCCCCAACAGAAACTGCATTTGGCGAGCGTCGAAGATTTTTCGTAACAACATTGGCACGCGGTATAAAAAGCAGTAGAGATCCTTCGACGACCGTGTTTCTCAATTTTCTACGGAAGCAAAAATGGAAGAGAGACCGTAGGAAGGACAGAGGGGACGAGCCGGCGGATGATTCGTGCTTTTTGATTCAGCATATAACATTGTTGGAAGCGGCGAGCGGCGATCGGTCGATGTAATTAGAGGAGAAAAAGAGAGGCGAGAAAAATGGAGCGTTGAGCGTCACGTATCGCGTTTTCTTAAGGGACCACCTTCCTCTTTCTGAGAAGCATTGGAATTGCCTGTTCACGGTGTTCGTCGCGGTTACACCCACACCGAAAAAACGATACCGACCACACAAATTAGCGATGGCGCTCGCGTTTTACCAATACAACGTTAATATCATCCTTCATCGTCCATTCATTTATAACAAACTTCGGACCGAGTTCACTTTCTTCGAGAGATACGTATTCGACGACTATAAATGTTCTCAACGAACGTTAGCTTTTTACATATATACATATTTACATTCGTTTATGTGCATCATGCGTACGTAACATTAGGAATGCTATAAAAATTGTTCCTACGCAAATATTCCAACTCAGCGACGTTATCTATTATAACCCCCCCCCCCCCCGCCCCCCGCCCCTATAATCGACTTCTTTCAGATTCTAGACGTCTACACATCAAGATATCGACAAAAACTGCGATGTTTCTTTAATCATAAGAAGGATCTTACGTTTCCTTCTTTTACGTATTTCTTACCACCAAAGGAAACGCGTTCTCGTTGCTAATTGGTTGTTTCTAAGTACCGGTGTTCATCTGGGTTAACCCTTCCCACTAAATTAATGTCGATTAACGTCAACGTTCAAAAAGAGAGTCTCTCCGATAACGACATAATCTACACACACACACAACCGCATGCACACACGAATATTTCGAAAGGGAAGACACGTCCTTCTTAAGAAATGTTTTCCTTCCTATCAATATTAAGCCCATCACGCGTTTCTTAAAATTCAAGATCCTCTGCTATGAAATAAGAAAAAAAAAAAAAAAAAAAAAAAAAGAGAGAGAGAGAGAAGAAAAAAGAACAAGGAAAGAATAGAGAGAAAAAAGAAGAAAAAGAGAACAGCGACGACAAGGAAAAAAAAGAAATGATAATATAAAAAGAAGGGACCACGCCTCGTACACGAACCAACGTTGCTCATCCGAGAGTGGCATGCGAAATTTGGCCATTGTCGCGGCGACGCGCGTGTGTCCCATATTTTATAAACCACGTTCCTCGCCGTTGCGCCTTGGCGGCGGTTTAGCTTACACACAGTCGAATTCACGATTCATGGAGCCTGTTCTCTAAATCACCGTTCCAAGGCACGCGAACGTATTACAAAAGAAACCCGTCCCTTGAAGAAGGACGATAGAAAGGGAAGAGTTACTTTTTAGTAACGCGTAAACATGATATAAAAGGGACACGTTAAGTAGATAGATTATCGTGTATATACTATATCTAACGTTGCAAAATTTTCATTAACGATCAAACGTCGAATCTTATCGTTGGTATGATTCTCTTCGATCTTCTCTTAACAGATTGACAGCTGGCCCCGCGAAAACGCGGATTTCTGAATCTGTCAAATAATAAAGTACGGCCTACTTTGCCGTATTCTATGCGAAGCTAGAACCGGATATGTTTTCAACATAGGAATATACTGTACGGAAGGCAAAAAATTGAACCAGACAATTATGTCATTACTTGATAAAAATATATGTTTGGGGCACCACTTATACATGGACAACTATTATAATAGCATTAGAACCGCAGAATTGCTTATGACAAATGGTACACGAGTTTGTGGTACAATTAGAGCAAATAAGGGTGTTCCCGAGTCCTTACGGCATCTCGGTTTAAAAACTGTAAAATATAGATGTAAAAGAAAGGATGAAGTTTTAGTACAGGCGTGGAAGCCGAAACAGAAGGTCGTATACATGGTTTCCACGATACAATGGGGAGAATTAATGAAAACAAATAAAATACACTGGAAATCTAAACAAGAAATTATAAAATCCTATTCCGTCATAGACTATAATAAATATATGATGGGTGTAGATTTGGTAGATCAGTATTTATCATATTATATATATCATGAGTAAAACGGTGAAGTGGACAAATAAGGCAGTCTTGTTTCTTTTAAATTGCGCAATGTTCAAAGCATTTAAATTATATATTGAATTGAATGGCTACATTGTAAAATATAAACAATTTTTACATACTGTTAGACGTTCTTTGATCGAGAAATTTGCAAATACGCAAGATGTATTAAATGATACTTCTAACACTTTTCATTCTAATACTTCAAGTACTTCTGTACTTGTTCCTAAACCTCGCACACCGAAATTTGATAGCCCTCAGAGACTTTCAGGTGATACAAAGAAACATAAAGTTACCAGAATTCTTGTATCAGGGAAAAAAAAACCGATACGTACGACGTCCGTGTAAAGTTTGCTCTGCTGGTAAAAAAAGAAGCGAGAGTAGCTTTATGTGTGCTGAATGCTTAGTACCTTTACATCTTGAACAATGTTTCAAGAAATACTACACTTGCCTTAAATATTAAAACTTTTGTTTTCCGTTTACGTTATATATATATGTAATAATCCACTATGAAATGAGAAACTGTATTTTTTTCTATAATTATAAATTAAAAATTTCGATTTTGTTTCTATTTTTAATTACCGTTAAATTCTATATGACGAATATGCAAATAAAATGTACAATTTTACGAAAATATATAATGTTTTAAATATTTAGTTAGGCTATTCAGTGATCAGAAACAAGCAAATAAGGCCGGTGTTTGGGATTTAAGTGGTCGATACGTTGCCGGCGTTCAGCCCTTAAATGTCTCTTAGGTCGCCGGCTGTTAATGTGTTAAGAAAGCATGAGAAACATTGCACGATCAACTTTCAATGCATATAAGCAAGTTGAATTATCTGCAATAAAAGACAGGAGGGTAAAAGAAGGAACAAACAAACAAAAAAAAAGAGAACAAAGAAAGAAAGAAAGAAAGAAAGAAAGAAAGAAGGAAGGAAGGAAGGAAAAAGAGAGCCAAGAATGAAATTTCGTATACGCCAAAAAGTCGTCTAGGTCGGGCCCTTTGCTCGTCCACTCGGCTACATCATTAGACTAATAGGTAGGAGGAGAATTTGTGGCTGGCTGCGAAATTAAAAGCGGCACATATTTGTACTGGATCGACGTGCGAACAAAGAGTCGAGCGGTGAGTCTTTTATATTAGGGGACGTAGAAGAAAGAAAAAGAAAAGTACAAAAAGATGATTAAAAAAAAAAGAAATAAAAATAAAATTAAAAAAAAGATCAAAATGAAAGAAGAGGGAAATGGGGAAAGAATAAGGACGAAGAAGAAATGAATTAAAAAAAAAAAGAAAGAAAAAGACAAGCACGAGCGCGCGCGCAAAAGGAACGAAAGGAAAGGAAAGGAGGAGGAGGAGGAGGGGGGGGGGAAAGAAAAATAAAGAATCATAGGAGGGATGCAAGAGAGAAGGCGAGTCTGCCGTCGCGAGAATCACCACTAATAGCCGCTTAAACGTGAAAGTAGTAAAGGCACAAGTGGGCCGGTGCTCTCCATGGTACAAAC
>OU426851.1:18620740-18628240 GCA_911387685.1 Dolichovespula media
TTTATTTATTTTTGATCTTTTCTCATTCACTTATACCATAGTTGACAGAGAATTTTCCTATTCGAATAAATAATACGTTCGGAAATATGTAATATTGTTTAATCGATAAAAAAAAAAATATCGATCGTTTTGTTAATTTCACGACGATCAATCTCATCGTTATTTTACATTACTTCGATCAATCGAAGCGAGAAAATAAAAGGGGTGCCCTTCAACGAATATCTTTCGAAATTACGTCCGTAATCGTAGCGCAATGATATTTCCCCCGTACGTTTCCAACAATGTACGTTCGAGTTTCGTTAATACTTGAGTTGAAATATGACGAATAAGAATGACGTAACATTCGAGGGAAGGAACATTCGCAGCAAGAATGTCGAGCAATTAGAACGCGTCATTGCTTTTTGCGAGAATGCTAAAGCATTAGCGGCTGTGTAACGACCACGGTCAACGGCGAGCCCTGTAGCGCAACTTTGTCGGTACGTTTGCTCGCTCGACCGAGAAAGCTCCTCGCGATTCTTCGTTGTCATCCTCGTCTTTCGCGGACGAAGGAGGAAGGCACGCTATCGCGATCGTTCCTCGCTCCTCTCGTTTTCTCGTAGAAAGCGAGAGTAACATTGCTCTTCTCGGAATATCACATATCCCACGAATGCGATCTTAAAAGATGGGATTTTTTCGTCAAATCGATTTATTCGTACAATCAATACTCATTAATATTCACGAACAACTCGAAGATTCGACGTTACAAAAGGAGAACGATTGAGGATTAATATTCACGTATCGATCGATACTTTTCATTGTTTTAACGCTACGCAACTACCGCGCCATTCAAAATGACCGCTTTTACAATTTCGTTATAAAATTTCTACTTCGTGTTATATTTCTTTCTTTTGTTTGTTTTTTTTTTTTCTTTTTTTTTTTTTTTTTTTGAAATGATGCAATGACTTTTGCAGGGTTAAGTGAAGTGATTTCTATAAAATGAATTTTATTTTCAATTAACTTACACAGGATTCGAATAATTTTTTGTCCTTACCTACTTCTATCAAATGTAAAAGCAGAATATCTTTTTATTCATCAAATTATTATCGTCTTATAAAATGTATTTAAGGTTATGGAATTACAACTATTTAATAATGCCAATTATAAAAAATCAAAATAAT
This sequence comes from Dolichovespula media, assembly GCA_911387685.1. NCBI lineage: Eukaryota > Metazoa > Arthropoda > Insecta > Hymenoptera > Vespidae > Dolichovespula > Dolichovespula media. The sequence continues at coordinate 18,621,898 of OU426851.1, forward strand.
TGATTAGATATTTAGATGAATCTTCTGGCTCTTTGTTAAAATATTTTCTCTTATTTCACGACTTATCTGGCGATAAAACATAGAGATAGAAACATAGCCATAAGTATCGTAACTACTGCCTCTTTGTTACAATATTTTCTCTTATTCCACGACTTATCTGGCGATAAAATATAATGAATCATAGTCGTAGGTAACATAACAATACTAATCGATGCCGTTTTACGCGATCATTCTGTGTACCACAGTCGTTTAAAGGGGATCTAATTTTCTATAACATAACGATATCGTATAAGTCCAAAAAATGTCAAAACGTATGAAAACCTCGGTACTTTTGTTGAAACTAAACAATATTCCAATGGAATGTTCCAATATCGAGGATGAAGATAGTGAATTGGAAGAAAATGAAATACTTTACAGTGTTAATAGTGATCATGAGATTGTAGATCATGAACAAGTTGAGGAATCCTCGGATAGTGAATTGGAAAGTATTATTATAGATGTTATTATCATAATTATATCGTATCTTTCATAGTAATAATACACAACCTTAAATACTTTTTATAAGATAGTAATAATTTAGTAAACAAACAAACATTCTGTTTTTACGTTTTTTTTTTTTTTTTTTTTTAAAGACCAGCCATTTTGACTAGTTTCGATAGAAGTAGGTAGATTTTATCGATAGTTCTAGCGTTAATATCGACTTAACAGTTTGACATAAATTTCTTCTTGTTCTTTCTGTTTGTTTTTTTTTTTTTTTTTTTCTTTTATCGAGAGAAGCCGTTAAAGTACATTGTCTGTGTTCCACCGATGGAATACGGAAAGATTAGAAAATACGATTAGAACGGACGAACTAGTTTCCCTTAACGTGGCATTGGTACGAAACCAGTAGAGCTGGTTCAACGACTAAACATACTCTACGTGTCACAACGCAACGGTTTTTCGAAGCTTCGATTCCTAGGTCATTCCCGTTCGTCGTCTTCTTCTTCTTTGTGCACCGACCGATCGACTACCATCGAGAACAATCCGATCACAAAACCTCTCCGTTAATCTTCCTTCGTTTAATTTGAGGAGAAATATCGATATTCCTCCTGATATAATTCACAAATAGAAAAATAATGAATCCGAACGAATAAATCATTCGTTCGATCGAATATTGACTAATGACGATAGTCGTTACTTGTTTGTTATTAATAAACAAAAAAAAAAAAAAAAGAAAAGAACAAAAAAAAAAAAAAAAAGAAATCAATAAAAAATATTTTTCTACCTGAAAACACCTGTTGCAAATGATTTATCCAATTATTTCCATATCCGATTAAACGTTTCTATAATATCTAATCGTCGTATTAACGGACGTAACAATCTCCAATGATCTATGTTTCTACTCGTTTTCTATAATTCTGCAAAAGCTTACGAGTTACGGGAACTATAAAAGCGTCATCGTGCCAACTCGAGAAATAAATTACTTGGCTATTTATTTAAACGTAAGACGTAATATCGCAATTATCGTATTCACCGTGACACTAGTTCACCGAGATGACAAGCGAGAAGCGATCCATTATCCCGGTTAATTACCGTACGTTTCATCACTGTCTCTTGCAGATATCTAAGTATGTAAACAGAATGTAATAAATAGAATGGCATTATTTCTAATGCTATTCCTTCAAAAAATTCGACAAACATTGTTTATTGTCAAAGGTGATACCTCTCGAACGACTATTACACTTCGTTTCACCTTCATAATTCCAAAAAAGGGGGAAATGTAAATGAAAATAATTATTATTGTTATTATTTTTTTTTTTTTTAATTAAAATTTTATCGGACATAACATTAAAAGAACTGTAATTCGACGTCTGTCTTCGATCATCGCGCGAAATATGTTGCCAATCTTTCTACAAATTTCTCTTCCATTGTAGAAAAATCATTTTTATCCTCTCTTCCCTTGTACGTATCGTAATGAAAAGTACAAAGTAAACAGCGTGTACTCGTGTAATGGGAATAACGTATGATAAAGAATATAATATATAATAATGGGTAAAGAATTATAAAATAAAATATACGACAGGCATAACTAAGTTAGAAAAATAGATAAGAATATAAGAAAATGGATGATGGAGGTTGGAACGTAGCAGCACGAAACGACCTGCCACAAAGTGATGCATCGCGTGCTAAACGAAGAAGGATTAGCGAAGCTGCACCTGTGCTTGCCGGAGTCTTATTCGCATAATCGCAAGTTAAATGTCTCTAATCCTATAAATAATAGACTGACAAATTGTCGGTCTTCGTTGGCTTGAACGCACCCACACATTCGCACGTAGGCGCGCGTTCTTACGTTGACGTCACGCTGAGAGAAAGAGAGAGTGAAGTTTTAATGTCAACCGCAGCTCCGTCATCATCGAGAAACCAAACGCGAATTATGATCTCTATCGTAACATTTTTTTTTTTTTTTTTTTTTTTTTTTCTTTTTTGACACGAACCAACCATCGGAATCATCCAATCGTCATCGTTATTGTATTTAATATCTAAATAAACAACGGCAATATATTTTATTGAAAATTTCAATATTATTTATCGATCAACTCAATACGTTGAATAAAATCGATTATCTACTTGTACTATATCGTAGATAAATCTCGATGAAAATAACGAAAAATTCAATCAGAACACTTCTTTGCTAATATAAGAATAAATCGTACGTACGTATAAATAAACGATTACGAACGATCATTTGCTAAATATGAAACGAACATTTCTGTCACTCAACGAAACGTATATAAATAATTTTCAAACGAATCACCCAAATTACTCGTTGGTCCTCTTTTATTATTAATTATGAAATAAACATAATAATAATAAGAAGAATAATAATAATATACAAATGCGTTTGTAATAATCAATCTAAATAGAGAAACGTTGTAGAAAAGGAACAGGTGAAGGAGCACGTACGTACTGATCATTGATATCGATCGATTTAAACAATCGATCGAAGAAATCCTTCGATCGTACTATACAATTAAGTATTCGTTCGATCGTAAGTAATCAGCAAACCGTAGGTGCCTATGCATAAGTAAGAAGCGCCGTTGTCCTTGACCAAACGTAATGAATACATTGTGTCCGTACAGATAGAGTACGTACAAGAACGTGAAGCTATGAAAAATGGACCTACCTTATTACGGCTCCGGTTCAGACGGTTCAGCCTTGACCGACAGGTAGGAGCGGAGTGAACGAAGAAAGGTAGATAGGTAGGTAGATGTGTAGGTAGTAATATAGGAGCAATAATAATAATAATAATAATAATAATAATAATAATAATAATAATAATAGTAGTAGTAGTAGTAGTAGTAGTAGTAGTAATAGTAATAGTAGTAGTAGTAATGGTACTAGTAGCAGTTAGTAGTAGTAGCAACTTCCTCACCACTTGACACTTCCTCACTGATAATTTTCGGCGATCTCACTGTCACTACTGCGAGTCTAATTCCACTTTGGACGACGACTATATATATATGTATGTATGTATGTATGTATGTATGTATGTATGTATATGTGTATGTATATATGTATTAATATATGTACGTATATATGTACGTAATTTTTTGTGTTCGAGTCCTTCCTTCGAAGAAAGTTCGAAGGTTCATGGAAAAAAAAAAAAAAAAAGAAAAAAAAAACAGAGAAAAAAATTAAAACGAGAGAGAGAGAGAGAGAGAGAGAGAGAGAGAGAGGGAGAAGAACAAAAACGAAAACAAACGATAACGAAAATAAAAAAAAAATGGGGGGGGAAAAGAACTAACTGTCCCCGCACACCGCCCACTCACGCGACTCGAATAACGAGCGGGCGTTTCGTTTAAAGTAGGAAGATGTGGAAGAAGGAATAAGGAGGAGGAGGAGGAGGAGGAGGAGGAGGAGGTGGTGGAGGATAAGGATAAGGACGAGGATGAGAATGAGAAGGTGGAGAAGGAGAAGGTGGAGGAGGAGGAGGAGGAGGAGGAGGAGGAGGAGGAGGAGGAGGAGGAGGAGGAGGTGGAATGAGAAGACGAAGGCGAGGACGAGACACGGTGGTGTGTCTTGACGAGCCGCTTTGCTACGGATCGCCAAGAAGAGGTGATATCGTCAGCAAAGGGAGATCTCGCGATGGCTCGAGCCTATGGTCTCGGGAGAACTGACAGCGGCCTCCGCTCACCGGAGTAAGGTACACCCTACTGCTATACTACTACTACACAACTAATACTATTACCACTACTAGAGAAACCTCTGTACTATCACCGACACACCGGGAGGAGACTTGCTACCAATACGATTCCATCCGATCACTCTCTCCGTCTTTCCAACTATCTCTCTCTCTCTCTCTCTCTCTCTCTCTCTCTCTCTCTCTCACTCTCTTACTCTCTTACTCTCTTACTCTCACTCTCTCACTCTCTCACTCGTCCTTTTCCCGTGCCGCGTACCTTTCTCCCTCTCTCCGACTACCACCTCCCCCTATCTTTCTCTCTCTTTCTCTCTCTCTCTCTCTCACTCTCTCTCTCTCTCTCTCTCCCTCTTTTACTCGTACGGTCTCTGAAAGCGCGCCGATCTACCGTCGTTTTCTCTCCTCGCCTCCTTGCGGAATGGCTCGAGCGAGCGCGAACGTCCTTACCACACGTGAAAGGCGCACCCACATCGAGAAAGAGAGAGAGAGAGAGAGAGAGAGAGAGAGAACCCCGCTCGGCATCCTTGCTAAAGTTCTACGTGTATCTCCGTGTACGTCCTTATGTACACGCTTTCCACCATCGAATAATAACGACAAAGACGAAGTGACGATTGGTAGGAAGAGACGGACAGGGTGGAGGAGAGGGGATGCCTGTGCATACGTTAGATCGACGATTATTTCGTTCGCTTACCGATCTTACGGGAATACCTACGGGATTTGGATCTATCGTTCAACTTCGTCTTGCATTTTGTTCATTTTTCTTTTCCTTCTTTTAATCTTCTTCTTCTTTCCTTTTCTTTTCTTTGTTTTATTTCTTTTCCTTTTTTTTTTGTTCTTTTGTTTTTTTATTTCTCGTACGTCTCTCCTTCGAAGAATTGTCGTAGTTTCATTCGTGCGGGTTTCACGTCGATAGCGTGAGACGATTCGTAATTACGAAAATAGATAAAGGAAAGGAAGGACATCGGAACTGCAGAGAATTTTTGTTCGTGTTTTTATTTTGTTTCTTTTTCAATATTCCCACGAATTTCGTTCGTATGACCGAGTGTCCCGTTATCGTCATTAAAATTCTTTACATTTGTACGTCGAAAAATAATATTATTATTATTATCATTAATTATATTATTATTCATTATATTAGGTTGTTCGGAAAGTAATTTCGAAAGAAAAAAACAAAAAATACGAAAGCTGTCGAGCTTTGAGAATTAAATCTAGGCATTTCAAACGATCGTGAACGGTCGAATTCGATAAATTTAATTCTCTCGGAGATTTCACGAGTTGTTATTCACCGGTTTGCATCAATTAATGCCTTTATTGCGTCTTCGTCAGCTTCAACTGGCCTTCCAGAACGTGGTGCATCTTCGACATCAAAATTACCGGATTGAAATTTTGCAAACCAGTTTCGACACTGGCGTTCTGTAAATACATCTTCCCCATACACATCGGATAATTATTTTCTTGCTTGGACAGCATTTTTATCTTTTCGATATTAAAAAAGTAAAATATACCGAAAATACCTGCTTTTCACTTTCCATATTTCAAAGGGTACCAATCAAAAACTACTGCGTAAAATCAATCGAACTTTTTCAAAAGCAAAGCTTTTCTATATCACCCGTCAAAATATATAATGATTATGCGTCTTAAGCGTGAAGTTGGCTGTGAAAGATACGATAAAAAAAAAAAAAAAAAGAAGAAGAAAAAATTACGGAGAAAAACGAAATATGACATTCCGAACAATTAATTTACATACATTAACAGCAACGTTATTATAGTAATAATATTATTATTCATTATATTAATAAAAGGAATATTATTACGAACGAATCGTACGAATCCGATTGTAATTATATTCGGTTGTTACGACAAAAGAAAAGAAAGAAAAAAAGAAAGGAAGAAAGAAAAAACATTGTTAATGATAAGAAGCGACTATAGAGTATTTAAGTGCATTCATAGCTATGGAATATCAATCGATTATCCGAGAACTTGTGTACGATGACAAGGACGAAGGTGTGGGGGTGCACGACTACTTTGTAGCATTCGCTACAGACGACTACTAAATGACACGCCCAACCATCGAAAGAGTATCAGGGTGTGACGGTATGAACGGTAATCGACTTGCTACCATTTATTTCGACCGACAATTATTTCTAACTTGTCTCTGGGCAA
>OU426851.1:18635740-18685740 GCA_911387685.1 Dolichovespula media
GCGGCACTTGGCGCAACTCTTCGAAGCTACCACTCACGAGACGCCTTCATATTTATGCCCATGGGCTCCACTTTCGCGGCACCTCGTAAAACAGAACCCGAGAGCTCAAGCTTGGCTATTCGGGAACCGATCGCTCGTCTCTACCACAATCTATCTATCTTTCTTTCTTTCTTTCCTCTCCTCTCTCTCTCTCTCTCTCTCTCTCTCTCTCTCTCTATTTTCTTTTTATTTCGAATTTGCTTCGCTCACACTCCCATACATTTCTCCAAGTCTCATGAAACGCAATAGTTCTTCCACTTTCGTGCGAAATCCCATTTAAGAATCTCACGTCTGATTAAATCTCGTCTTTTACTACTTGCCTTGCATCACTCGCTTTGTACGCTCGATTCGATCGATCGATCGATCTAAGAAAGAGAGAGAGAGAGAGAGAGAGAGAGAGAGAGAGAGAGAGAGAGAAAGCTAATTTATTGGACGACTTTTCTATAATATGTTTTCTTTTTTATTTTCAAATATAAGATTTGTTGAACGAAGTTTATTCTTAACTACGCACACGCATACACACACACACACACACAATATACTTAACTATATATATATATATATAGTTAAGACCGTTGTTAAGATTCTATTCTCGATAAATTTATGATAATCTTTCGAACTTCTTCGCAGTTAAAGCATCTTTACCTTTAGCTATCTACGTGTCCTTCGCACCCGGACCTTCACCATTGATTCTTAGATGACAAGCAGCTATTGTCGTATTGTCATTCTTATATGCGTACAACCAAACTGCCAATCACAGGGAGTACATGCCCGTTACATCGCAAATTCAAATAAGACATCCTATCTACCCACGCTACCGAACTATAATGCATCGATCGACGTTCTATCGAAAGTTCCTTAACCCCCATATTTAAAATTCACTCGTAAACATTCCTATGCAAGTATAATAAATTAGTTTATTTTCAAACGAGATCTACGTATCAAATAATCCTTTTATAGCAACGATACATTCTCATTTTCTCTCTCTCTCTCTCTCTCTCCCTTTCTCTCTCTCACTATCTATCTATCTATCTATCTATCTATCTCTCTCATTAACATTTATCATTAGAAAATTACAACGAGAAGAAGGGGAATTAAAAAAATTTAAATATCTGTTGGTAAAAATAATTAAAAATTGATCGATCCTAAAGTGAAAAATCTTCGTCGTAAAAACGAAACAAAAAAAAAAAAGATAATAAAAAATCAATGCCTCTCGATCCTAAAGTACAATATATTCGTATAATGAAATGATTGAAGAAAAAAAAAAAAAACAAAATTCATCGATCTCTCTCAATCCTGATGAGTAAAACGATCTTCGTTCGAAACTGAGGATTAAAAATTGATCGATCCTAATGTATAAAATCTTCGTCGGTGAACGTACTAAGCTTAAGAGAAAAAGTAAGAGCATAAATAATAGATGTTCATATCGCAAATGGAACTTCCGTTGGTGTATTCTCGCATATGTACGTAGGAACGCTAATATGCTCTCTCTCTCTTTCTCTGAAAAGAGAGAGAGAGAGAGAGAGAGAGACAGAGAGAGAGACGGGGGATCCGCGAACGGATTTGGCCGGCTGACGCACGAGCGATCGATTAAAATTTCATATTGAACGTGCGTCGGCATGAATAATTTATATAAACGTACTCTCCCCCTCCGGTTTTCTACCCGTGGTTCCTCCCACGGAACCTTCGTACGCATTCCACGCATTAATAATAGCCTCGTGGTTCTGACTTCTATAACAATGGTAATTGGCGATTGGATGTACATTAGAAGAACGAGGACCCTATCGATTTTGAAATTAGCTTTATCGATTTACCATATTGTGCCGGATGTTACAGATAAAGATAATAAATGTACCTCCTTATCCCTTTCTCTATCGATTCTTTCAACGTCCTTGTAATACCTATGTACATATGTATATACGCATTGCCATCGTTACCCTTGTAAATTAGACGATATTACGAATGCGAACGATTTTATATGTACGAACGAGAAGGTAGAAAGATATATATATATATATATATATATATATATATATATATATATATATATATAGAGAGAGAGAGAGAGAGAGAGAGAGAGAGAGAGAGAGAGATTATAACGTGGAAAAAAAATAATCAAAAATACACATACGTACATACAATATATATGAATATTTACGAAACGCATAAGTTATTAATTCGATTCTCAAGATAAATATATCCTATCTAACGATACTTTTCTAATGATGATCGACCATCATCGTCCTTGTTTCGAATTGAAATAGAAAGTTCGTGTTGATTCGATCGATTATTCTACTATGCCCGACGACAGAGCTCATCGAACGTGAACGATCGATCGTGAGCCACGGATTAGTCGCATTGGAACCTGCAACGGGAAGAAGAAGTAGAAAGAAAATAAGAGGACTAAGAGATAAAAGAAGAAGTAGAAGTAGAAGAAGAAGAAGAAGAAGAAGAAGAAGAAGATCAAATTGTTCTCATTGATTACCGTGAATGGGTAATAAATTAAAGTAAAATAGATGGGCGCGCGGTGAACGTAATCTCGTATTCCCCTTTTAAAATCTCTCTCCTTACCTCCCTTCTTGTCGTTCGAAAGTAATGTACCAATTATTCGGATAATGCGAGGGTCAGCAACGAAGCCCTGACCTCTACGCTCGAGTCGTACTCTTTCTCATCCCTTGCAGCTTCCTTCTTTTATTCTTCTCCCGTATACACCTGACCATCCTTTGCTTTACTATCTCTTTCTTTTTCTTGCTTTCTCTCTCTCTCTCTCTCTCTCTCTCTCTCGCTCTCTCTCTCTCTTGGTATATCTATGTTTTATCTCTTTCTCTCCCCTCCTCAATTTTTGTTTCCCTCTCCTCGTCTTATCTTTTACCTTTAGGTTCTAACTTCTCGAACCGTCGCGTGCAGAGACAACGTTAACTGCATCGTTATAAAGAAGATTTCATTTAAAGTAGTTCGACAGGAAGAGATAGACTAAAGTATGAGAAAGAAAGAGAGAGAGAGAGAGAGAGAGAGAGAGAGAGAGAGAGAGAAAGAAAGAGTAAGGAGAGTGAGAGAGTCGGTGCTCGTGACCGGCTATGTAATTTTCATTCGTGCTACTCGTGGCTGAACGAAATGAACTTTTAATGGAATACGTATATATGTAGATAGGTATCTATACCTTTCCGTGGTCTCTCTACAAAGAAAGAGAGAGAGAGAGAGAAAAAGAGAAAAAGAGAAAAAGATATATATATATATATGTAGACAGAGAGAGAGAGAGAGAGAGAAAGAGATAGAAGGAGGGAGAGAAAGAAAGAGAAAGAGAAAGAGTGATAGAGCGAAGGAATTAGAGGGACGACGGAAAGGGGCAGAGAGAGAGAGAGAGAGAGAGAGAGAGAAAGGGATAGAAATAGAAACAGAGTCTTTCTCTTCGAACGCCGCCGGGGAACCCGTAGATTCTTTTTGTCTCTTTAGTATCATTGGCGGCAAATTAAAGGCCGTACCTCAAAGCAGCCGAAAGAAATTGAAAGCCCGTGCGGTATCGTACGCACTTTTGCACGCGCCACTCAGCCCCATCGGCGAATGAACAAAAGGGGAGCTCTTACTATCCATCGAAGATACGTTCCTACGTAATTATACGCGTTATCTCAAGGAAATCGATCGATTATATCATTAAAAGATTTAATGTCTTCGTCAATTATTAATCTCATTAAATAATTTTTATCATCGTCGGTAATTTGTTCGATTATTTATACAGAAAAGATTTTGCGGGGCTTCGTCGTTAATGCGAAATTATTTTTAAAAATATAAATAAATAAATTATAAAACTTATTGCCATTGGGAGAAAATTTTAATAATAATTATAATAATAATAATAATAATAATGATGATGATGATGATGATGATGATGGTAATAATATGTTTAAATGGTGAACGTCGAAATAAATATATCCGATAATTAGCAAGTATGAATCATTTTGATACAAAATCATGACAATGCTTCCGTTGACTCGTTCATTAGAGAATCAGAGCATGACATTTCGTACGACGCGTATCTTCGGAAGGCATAAATCTTCGATCTTCATTTTTGTCCTCCACGAAGCCCGCGGATAGTTCAAGACCGGTTAATCCAGATTAACTTTGAGTCCAGGGCAGTAACGTGCCTCGACTTTTCACGCTCTCGCCAATGAATATCGCGAGCGCGACTTCTCCTCAATCTTAAAGTCTTACAATCACTATTGATCAAAATAGAATGATAATACTCCTCCGCTTAGTTTTTATCTTTTCCTTGTATTAAATAAAAAAAAAAAAAAGAAAGAAAAAAGATAAGAATAAACAATAAACTCTCTACTTTGTATAGCGATCAAAATGACACCATAATTGTGGGGTAAAGAAGAGTTCCAATAAATTAATAATATTTTGTCGATTCGAAATTAGAACGCGTCAAAATAAGATATAGAATATAATATTGAATGTTTCGTTTTCTAGATATCTTTTCAAAATGTATATATATATATATTCCTATTTATTTATTGCCTATTTATTCGATTTAGATCTTTTATCAACGATACGATCAGATGAGAATTGAAGAAAAAAAGAAAAAAAGAAACAGAACAGTAAAAAAAAAAAAAAATAAAGAACGGAAAAAGGAAATAAAATGAAAGGACGAGCGATAAATATCTTAGAAGGATGTAGAATCTAGGAACGATTGTGTCGACGATCGATCCAAGGAAATATCAGTTGGCGTGGAATGAGTATATCCCTTATAGTGCAACGGCACTACGCCCATATATGCGTTTCTAATTAAATTGTAAGCGTTGCCGTGGTGGTATGGCCGCAGGTGAATTGATCTCGCATACCCGCAGCGGGAATTAATTAAACCTATCGTATTTCGAATTTACGTTAAGTTCTTCGACTCGCGTGGGAAGGCACCTTACGGCGTCCCTCGACTGTACCCGGGAATCGCATCCTCGTATTACCGCATACAGAAGCTCTCAATTACCCCTTGACACTTACTACTGAACGTAATTAACGCATACTAGACGGCGATTATAACGATGATACCAAGCAAGACGGAGAATTAGAATTGTACGACACGAAGCGTAAAATATCCGACAGCTTATAAATTCCTCGCTCGTCGAGGCGTCTCGTTTTCAATCGGTCGTTATTCGATTAGCGATAATGATAATTAATAAAGGGCTAACTCACGATTCCGTCATAATACGAAAATTCGAATTACTAATGCAACGCATTAGAGAAATAAAGTTGGGGAAAGAGAAAGAGAAAGAGAGAGAGAGAGAGAGAGAAATAAATAAGAAATATCCAAAGAATATTTTTATAAACATGAAAACGATTGACCGACCACCATCCCCTCAGCTATCTTACGCGTTTAGTTCTCGTTAATTAAATTTAATTAAATTATAATCTCGAACGTTTTAACTTTCCTAGAAGATACATATGTACGTTTATACCTGTATGCATTTATCTACCTCCATACACATATACACGTAGTCGATTTCTTGACTACGAAGAAGACTTGTGCCAGGGATTCAGCGGTCTCGACGCGTTAATTAAACCGATACCCATTCGAATTTGCGTTAGAGACGTAGAGTGGTATACCTGTTATACGAAAGGAGGGGGGAGACAATCTCTCTGTCTCACTTTCTCATTAACTCGTACTTCTAAACACGGCCACGCGGTATAAAGGCGTAGTTCTCGATATTAATGATGGCAACGTATCGCTAGTAATGAACACACGAGCAACCTGCCCGCCCACGTACGTACTCATCTTTTACACATTCTAACATATACATGTATATATACATACATACATACATACATATATATATATATATATATATATATATATATATGTATATATATAGATAGGGGTACGACGACGTTATTCCGACACAACGACGTGCCGAGTGTTCCGGGTGCCCACGAGATTTCCGTATCGTGTGAAAATAAACGGAGAAGGATACGATTCCTTCCCATTCTGCAATCGAGTAGTCGTCTTTCAACGTTATTTTATCGACTTGATACTCGATAAACGAGAATCGACGAAAGCACGCGCGCACACGTGCATCCGACGCTACGTAGAATTATAAACGTGGCTCGATTTGATACGACGGGATAGCGATACGATCGTCTTCTTCTCTCTCTCTCTCTCTCTCTCTCTCTCTCTCTCTCTCTCTCTCTCTCTCTCTCTCTCTTCCTCTGATTTTAACGGAAGTGACTTTACTATTAATTCCATACAGGAAGCTTTGACGATTCATCGATATATGTACGTAGAAAATGTTCTAGAATATGAGAATGATCTATGAATGAAATTGGAAAATTAAATAATTTTTTATGTATATATATATATATATATATATATATATATGTGTAAGAATAATCAAGGTATTAGGCTCATTAATTTAATGAGAATGATTATACCAATCAGTAAAAAGTATTTCGTAAGCTTGGTCGAAGTATGTCAACACGTATGTGTAAAGTATTCGAAAACGTGTCTACGAGATGAATACAAGAATACAATAATTAATGTAAATTATGTAAAAATTCATGAATTATCTGAAGATAATGGTTATTTTTATAAGAGTAACTGCACCATGGCTTCGACATTGTACACGTATGTATGTATGTATGTATGTATGTATGTATGTATGTATGTATGTATGTATGTATGTATGTATATATGTACATACAAGATCTTCAAGAATATCAAAATAACTATGAATTGAATTAAAAAAAAAAAAATTTAATAATATAGCAATGTAAATAATTGAATGTGTCCGTAGAATAATCTGGGGATGAGATTGGTGATTTTCACGGAAATGTCATTAGCATGGCTAGGATAATGTATATATTTAAATATTTAGGTACGAGATGTTCGAGAATACGAAACTGTTTATGAAATAAATACAAAAACTTAATAATATAATAATATAAATAATTTGAAGTGCCTAAAGTATAACCTGAAAATTAGATCGGTAATTTTTATGGAAGTGACTTTACCATGGGCTTGGATAATGTACATATATATGTAAATATATACATGTACAAGCTGTTCCATAATATGAAAATGTCTATGAAGTAAAAAAAAAAAAAAAAAGTAAAAAAAATAGGAAATTAAACAGCATATTAAATTATTGAAAACGGAATCTTCAGAATAATCTGCAGTTGAAAATTGAGCTAGACGCATATAACGAGCCAGCTTCTTGACATGGAAACAAAATAAAAATGATCGAAACGCGTTTAAAACGATCGTCCGAGCTGTGGTTAGATCGATGACGTTGTCCCGAGCGCCTAGGGCGCCAAAATGTGCCTTTTCGCGAGCACGCTCTTGCTGCAATCTACATAAATAGTCATAAAATCGGGTAAAGTGGCGGTGATTAAAATGAAGTTGCTCCTTGTTGATTAAATCTACCCTCTTCATCGAAGCACGCGTACGCATGCTTTTAAACAGGCTCTCGATTTACGTCACTTTCGTGATGAAAGTAAGAGAGAGAGAGAGAAAGAGAGAGAGAAAGGAGAATAAGAGAGAAGGAGAGAGAGAAATAAAGGAGAGTGAGAGAGAAAGAGAGACAGAGAGAGAGAAATAAAGAAATATTTATTATACTATGCTTGTAAGCACTAAGTATACGCTTCGATATTCATGAGTTATAAAAATAAATTCAGCGACTTAGTAGACTATACACAGTGAAAATTGAAAATGATTAAGATTTATGTTTATAGCATATATATATATAACTCATTATAATTATAAAATAATTTATTTTTATTACTATATATATATATTAATTTATATATATAAGATGAAAGTAAGAGAGACAGAAAGAGAGAGAGAAATAAAGGAGTGAGAGAGAGAGAGAGAGAGAGAGAAATAAAGAAATATTTATTATACTATGCTTGTAAACACTAAGTATACGCTTCGATATTCATGAGTTATAAAAATAAATTCAGCGACTTAGTAGACTATACACAGTGAAAATTGAAAATGATTAAGTTTTATGTTTATAGCATATATATATACATATATATATATATATATATATATATATATATATATAAATATGTGTATATAAATAAATATATATATATACAATTCATTATAATTATAAAATAATTTATTTTTATTACTATATATATATATTTATTTATATATATATATATATATATATATATATATATATATATATATATATATTCCTCAGCTCAAATCGGGTAAAATATTTGGATACTACGTGAACAAGTGTGCATTTGATTTTCTGTAAATTTCGTTTCACCCTTTCAAACTATTTACAAGTGATAAGAAGAATGATAATAACACAAAATTGTGATATTGACCGTGCAATTTATAACCTCTCAGTTTGATGAGTAAAAGGAAAAGATTCAAGAAGTATTATAAATACAAACGGCAAGCGGTATAAGTGGTGAAAGAATGAAAGCTATACTGTATTCAAAACATACGAGAAAGAGAGAGACAGAGGGAGACAGACAGAAAAAGAAAAAGAGAAAGAGAAAGAGAGAGAGAGGGGGAGAAAGAGAGAGAAAGAGAGAGAGAGAGAGAGAGAGAAGCAAGATATAAATTACGAATAAGTAAACACGTCGCTCACGCGATCGTACCGACTCGTTTGCGTACTAAATGGCATAAGCGCATAAAAGAGTCTTTTCTTTATGTCTCTTTCTCTTTCTCACCCTTCTCCTGTTGTCAGCCGTGAAAAGAGAGTCACGCGAGGGAGAAAAATTTCCCTTTGCATGCACCCCATAACGGAACAAGTATATTTTACGTCTATTAAACAGCAGATATTTATAAATGTATAAACTCAAATACCATATTTGATATATTATATCCGAGTATAACAGGTATTGTACATCTGTAAATTATGCAAGAATAGAAATACTGTAGATAGGGGAATATATCATTATTAGAGAGTATATATATCATTATTTTCAATGACACTTTTTGTTAGGTTATTCTGAAAGAAATCGTTTCGTTGTTTTTTTTTTTGTTTTCTATCATTAAATCTAATCTTTCAAATTAATATTATATCTTTCCGATGGTACTCACGACATATAAAAAAAAATAAATAAATAGATGTACACACGAAGAGAGATGTCGTTCTTATTATTATATCTACCATCTTTCAAATACCATAACTCACTAATAATAAATATCCTATACTCTCTTTATCTCTCTCTCTCTCTCTCTCTCCCTCTCTATAAAAAAAAAAAAAAAAAGATAATAAAAGTACATAAAATATATATTATGCATATTAAGCCTACCCTTTGAAATACTATAACTTCCTGGCAATGTACTAGTCCTTTATAAAAATAAATTCATTGGCGGAAGAGAAAGAAAAGGAAAGAAACAAAAAGAAAAATATATTATACATATTATACGGTCTGATCTTAGCGAAGGACACAGATACGTATCGGTCACGTCCTTTCTTAACGATTAATCGAGAATAAAGACCGACAGGACGCCATAAAACTTGGGAAAGCCGTCGTACGTTTTCATTAAGTAGAACGTATAGATACATACTTCGTGGAGCTCGAGGATCGATAGGCAGTAGCTTTCCTTCTCCGCCCTCTTTGCCGAGAGATCAAGGCGGAATGGCCTTTTATTAATAACCAAGCTTGCCTATCCGAAATGTAATCTCGTAAATAGTAGATCGTTTATAACGAAAGCTCGCAGCAACAACGGTAGTAGAGCGATGTTGGTATCGATGGTGTTGGTGGTTTCGGTTATGGCGGTGGTCGCGGTGGCGGTGCTCGTGGTGGTGATGTCGGTGTTAAATCGCAGGAACGCTAGAAGGGAAACTTCCATGCTCGAAGAGAGAAACTTCTCGAGTGTCTCTCCACTTAGACCGTACCCTCTTGAATAACGCCTAACGAACTCGAACGTTCCTCAACGTAAAGTGATATCTTCGGTGGACGAGAGCCGACTTCTTTCGAGAAGCCCTTTTACTCTGAGGAGTCGGATAGGAAAGGTTTGTAACGAGTCTATTCGCGATAATCGCCGGAGAAAGTTAATGATAACAGTACGAAGTACTTTTGACGAGTTGTAAAAGCAACAGAGGCAAAACTGATCCGATCCTATCTCATAAATAATAGAAAAATATCAAGTGAATCGTCTACGATCGATAATGCATTTCATTTCTTTCTTTTTCTTTTTCTTTTTCTTTTTTTTTTTTTTTGTTAACGTCCAAGAACCGTTTAAAAATGTATTTGATGCGTCCCTGTACTTGTACGATATTTCGACTTTCAAATGGAGACAAATTAAGGACAAATAAGGACAGACGCGTATATATATTTTACCTTGTATGAGAACTACAACTCGGTCTCCTTTCATCAAACGAACTGAATTGCACAATTCCCGTTTGCCGATGCTTTTATTTACATAGAAAATATCGCGTATACTCGCACCGTAATTCCTCGAACGTCCTTGTCCACGAGACTGACGGCTGCCTGGTTTCCATTTCATGCGGCGATCTTTCGGAACGCGTAAAGCTGATATATCCATCATAAACTTATATCCTTTCAATAATCTCGCAATACTTTTCCTTTGTACTCTTTAATAACGAACTGCGATCGACAATTTTCAATGGATAGAAAATAATCGCTTTTCTTTCTATCCGATTAAATGTAAATCCATATAATGAAAAATACCCTCACGAATTAAAAACGAATTAGAAACGATTAAAAGAAAAAAAAAAAAAAAAAAAAAAAAAAAGAAGAAGAAAATGAAAAATGAAAGAAAGTAAAGAGTAAAGTAAAGAGAATAGGAAAAATGAAAATAAAAGGAGAAAGAAAAATTCTAACGTTTCTAAGAGTTCATAGAGATCGAGTTAAGAACCACTGGTCTAATCATTGATGGCGTTCAACGCAGCAGGCATCACGTTTATCCCTTTAACCGTACGCGTTTGATCCGTAAAGGTGCTTTCGTATCCTGCTGCCGCCATCGTTTGTTACATGCTGGATAGGTATCAATTACGCGAATATTCGCGATTGATTGTACATTGGCACCACTGGCATCGCCGTCAGCGTCGGCGTCAGCGATAGAAAAAGAGAGAGAGAGAGAGAGAGAGAGAGAGAGAGAGAGAGATCGAACCTTCGTAAAAGGCCTCGATCCGATCGACGATGATTCACGAACGTTCCCATGCTGTCCAAACAGAATCCACGTTACTTTGCGATCAGGAAATGAGCTGCTTCCTCGCGAGAATTCAACGAGTTGCGTGTTAGCGTTGGGATTAATTAACGGTCTTAGTAATATCTGACGTAACGAGTAATGAATTGAAAAAGAAAATGAGTACATTGAGCTTGATAGGAAAGAAGGGAAAAAGGGAAATAAGAATGATAGAAAGAAAGATGGAAAGAAAGAAAGAGAGGAAAGAAATACAAAACGCATGAAGTATGATAATGGAGAAAATATTAATGGGGAGAGGAATAATTTTGTAATCACTCAAGTACCCAAGTATACGCGATAGTATAAATTTTTCGAGGAGAATACATCGAAAGTATATTATATACTCATTTCGTATGAATTAGAAGAATATTAGATAATTTCTTATAACTAATCTACACGTTTCCTATAGTTTCAACGGTTTCGCTCGCATCTTTACTAATATCGTGACATTTTGTGTAACATACGATGATGAAATCCACCTTGGGCGTACGTATTAATCCTTCGTAAATCGAAGAAGCTCGACGTATCCGCGAAATGAACTGCCGCTGTTGATATCTTCTTTCCTTCTGCGGAGGGCATACGTAAATCATACTCTTTAACTAGCTCCCGATCATTTCTAGCGGTCTTAAAGATGAAAGAGATTTCTACGTTACAATGTAGGTACGTACGTGTATATATATATATATATATATATATATATATATATGTATGTATGTATGTATGTATTATATATATATGTATTATATATATATATATATATGTATGATATATATATATATATATATAAAAAAGAGAAGAAAAAATAAACTCTATCGCAAATATGAAAATAAAAAGAAAAAAGAAAAGAAAAAAAAATTACACATGAGAGTATACAAATAAAAGTGAATTTTTTCAGGACCGTGACTCTTTCAACACGTCCAATATAAAATGCGGATCTAAAATTAGTAAGGTCTACCAATACGGCGATAAGGTCGACCTTACTCGTAAATACCGAGAAACATAGGGAGATCTTTTTTTGACCCTCTTTCGTGTAAACTTCTTAACGCCGCTTCTCCGCCGCCCCCTCCCCCTCCCCATCCCCTCCCCTCTTTCACAACCCTTCTATTTTCTTTTTCGTCCATGGATAATCGAATCCAACGATCTCGAGACATAAAACGACTCGAGCGTGAAACGGTAGAGACGGTATTACGAGATGACACGCGGACGTTCGCTCTTCTTCTTGGCCGTGACTTTCTGTCTCTCTCGACCTTAGCCTTCTTTGGATTCTCTCTTGGATGCTGCGATAACGATGGCGTACCGGTAACGATCGCGTAGATACACCTACTGCCGCTTGGATATATATATATATATATATATATATATATATATATATATATATATACATAGATAGATAAATACATACGTAGATACATAGATACAACATACATACGTCAAACCTCGCGCATCTTTCTAAGATCCACCAACGTTCTGCTCCATGTATTTTCTATCTCGAAGAAAGAAATAAAGAGAAGGGAATAAAGATAAAAGGGAAAGAGAGAAAGAGGGAGAATAAGAGAAAAAAGGATATCGTAGAATGACAATGGGAAATACATCAATGCGACTCATCGCTCGACTATTATATCCTTGAACCTTTTCGTGTCTTCTTTTCCCTTTTGCTGCCATTCTTCTTCTTCTTCTTCTTCTTCTTCTTCATCTTCTTCTTCTTCTTCTTCTTCTTCTTCTTCTTCTATTTCTTCCTCTTCTTCATATTCTTATTCTTATTCTTATAATTCTTAACATTGACAAACACGAAGAGAGCAAATATTTAAATGACGAACAATTATATAGCTTTCTCACGCGATCACATTCTTACCTCGTTTGCGTTCAAAAACCAACAGAATCGTGAGTTTTTTCCGCTCGTTATCTCACGAAACGAAGCATACATACGTTTAAGGAACGAGCGAGAACTTTTAGCCAGTTCTTTTACGTACACACGTATATGCAAAAAGTTTGAAATAACGACGATACCAAACTGTCTGTCCTCTAACTGTATCATTGTATTATTGACCGTTATAATACTCCTCAATTGACCTTAACAAAATAAAACATTCTTCTGAATGTAAACATTTGACTTGTCACTAATAGAAAAATAAAAAAAAAAATTATGATGAAGTTTTTATTATATATATTTCGATCGTTTGTTCTCTTCTATATGGAGCATTGTAATAGAGATATTATACCACCAACCGACGATCGATAGCAACGATCATATTTTGATATGATCTTATACAGCTAACCACATACACATTTCCACACAGACACACACACACACACACACACACACACACACACACACACACACACACACACACACACAAACATGCTAACACAGATACGGAAGAAGAATTTTCCGTAATATGGAAACGCAATCACCTTAGAAGTTGCGCAAAAGGAAAGACGCAGCCCGTTTGCAGATAATACCGGCGTTATCTCTCTCTCTCTCTCTCTCTCTCTCTCTGTCTCTCTCTCTCTCTCTCTCTCTCTCTCTCTCTCTGTCTCTCATCGATCGGCCCTTATTAATCTAAATGCTCTTCGGTCCCAGGAGTATCGTATATGCATTATTCAACTAGCGGTACATACTATCCAACACCTCCATAATAACACCAGGTCCATTTTTCTTTTACCCGACGGCTATGTATCCGGTGCTCGAAGCACATCGACGAGTTAAACGCTCCTCTTGGAATGTCGAGGGAGGTCGTATCTATACACCCATGTTCGAACGTTAATAAGTTTGCAAAAAAGACACCGAGAGAGAGAGAGAGAGAGAGAGAGAGAGAGAGAATTAGAGAAAGAGTTAGAGAAAGAGAGAAAAGTACATTGATGAGTTGAACGAACGATAATGCACTGATATCTCGAGCAAATTAGTACGATGACGAATGTATGATGTTAGGTATGACGTTAACGTAATAACAAATGATAGTATTTGGCTTCGTTAACTGTCCGAGTCAAATATAAACTTAAATAAACCAAGCCTTTCAAATTATAGATACATGAGTTATTGTATCTTCAAGTTTGACGTGTATGAAAAATTGAAATAGTACTTAAGATTAATATTAAGGGAAACGATATCTCTACCATCTGGGCCCATAAAGCTTTTATTTTATTGAACACGGACTACGAGGGAAATATAAATTCCTTAATTTTCTATGTCAATAAAAACGATATCTTTCGTTTGATTCGTTTGGTTTGTTCTTCTCTCTCTCTCTCTCTCTCTCTCTCTCTCTATCTTTTTTTTTTTTTAATTTAGATAAACAAGAAATTCGATCGTATAGCGAACAAAACTGCGTGCCTATATTACCAGCGATACGAGAAGAAAATCAAGACTGTAATCCATGGAGTTCTTTTCTTTTTTTTTGGTTTTCATCTTTTTCTTCGTTCTTTGTTTTTTCTTTCTCAAGTAGTAACTCCTCACGAGTATTGCGAATCTAGGGAGGATGAGCCGTCCAGGTGTAACAGTTCCGTGTAGACTCTCTCTCTCTCTCTCTTTCTCTCTCTCTCTCTCTCTCTCTCTCTCTCTCTCTCTCTCTCTCTCTCTCTCTCTCTCTCGGACTCATCTTGGCAAGCGCGATGGGTTAAACCAAGTTCTCGCTGTTTAGGCCGGAGGCACTATAGGTGGTCCACGCCCGACACGTTGCGCGCTATCTCGACTTGAACTGGTGCAGGTTCATTCACCCACGGTTTACACCTCACTGGACACACAATACCGAGTGTACTGCGAATTTCCGATCTAAATGCTCCTCGTTGGCTTTGTATAACGGTTTTTTTTTCCCATTAAAAATAAAATTTTGTTCTCGATCTACGACGGCCACAACCAACATTCGATGGAATTAGCGGTGATCCTTTAGTACTGATCGTAAATTAAACGACGATTTACAACGACATAACGTTACGTAAAATGCACTTTATTATGGCATATAACGATACACGTGATACATACCAAGTTTTCTTTAATGACTAACCCCTTTCAAAATATTATCACGAGTACGCATTCATATCGTAGTCTTTAGTATTACATAGAATTATCAGGAAGGCTGATCTCTCTCTCTCTCTCTCTCTCTCTCTCTCTCTCTCTCTCTCATTCTCAATCCCTATATGTATCTCTTTCCATTTCTCTCTCCGCCGTCTGCCTATACAAGTGAGATGAGAAATCATTAATGAAAATGGTTCGTAATTTTGTCATGGCACGAGTTTGCGCATGATATCTAACGATAAGATCGGCCTATCCCATTCTTCTCCTGTCATATATTTTATTTTTTTTTTCTTCTTCTTCTTCTTCTTTTATCCTTCTCTCGAAGCTCATTGCAGGTGCGAAAGCTTAAAGAATTTTCTGCAATGAATGATTATCACAAGAATCGGTTCGAACCCAACCGTAGACCGTAAGCTCCGCTTATCGGTACGAAGTTATCGGCTAACAAGTTGTACCCCATAGGAAACATAGTAATCCCCATTCTGTCGAGAGAGAGAGAGAGAGAGAGAGAGAGATAAGAACACTTTGCCGCTTGTGGTGCAGCGCTTTTACTCGTACCAAACCACGGTACTAGCATCGTCCGCTATCTCACCCTCTCTTAGCGTTGTCCTCGAACAATTCGCGAACGTGAGCGAGATGTCATCTTTGGTCCTCCCCTAAATGCTCTCTCTTAATCGATCTATCCTTCTAATGATCTAATTTCAATACTTAACGAAACGTAAATACTTAAACTATAATCACAGATATTAAACTTCATATGTATACGATATTTACGAGCAACGTGTTTATCTATATATTATAGTTTATACATGTATGTATGTACATATGTTATGCATGTACGTATCTACGTACGTACGTAGATTATATTTAAAAAAAATAAAAAAAAATAAAAAAAAAATAAAATAAAATAAATAAATAAATAAAAAGGGACAAACGGTATCAGAGATTGTAGCGATCAAATAAATGACTGTACTATTGACTACGAGCTGGTATTACTATAATTACTTATTTTCTCCAAATAGTACGTGTATCTTGATCCCATTCGAGTTTTGATAGAAAGTACGATCTCTCTAGTTCTCGATCGCTCGCAGCTCTCGCTTCTTTGTGCCGCAGGTAGGCAGATAGTCATTCTCGTTTACGATAACGCCGTACTACGACATGGTGGTATATAGAAGGGAAGCAGAAGGAATAAGGAGCGAAGGGTGGCGTGCGTAGAAAGAGTGAGAGAGAGAGAGAGAGAGAGAGAGAAAGAGAGATAGCTAATACCGGGCACACAAGCACTTGTATGTCCTAAATCACTTACATCGCGATTACTTCGTATGTGGGGGGGCTGTGGCGTATGTAATTACCTGAAATTATCATTACTCATCATCAATGCACTCGATAGTCAGACGAGTCTCGTTGCCAATGCCGATCCTGATACCGATCTCAATGCCGATGTAGATCGGTAGCTATACTCTCCTGTGGATCGGCCATTTCGATCCTCTCTTTCTCAATTTCTCTCTTACATATATCCTTTTTTCATCACGGTATACAGCGCCGTATAGTTTATATAACAATTTTTGTCGATATATCGAAAATAATCCTTTCGTTATCGAACGGCCGATCGATCGATCGATCGATCGATCAATCGATCGTTCGTTCGTTCGATCGTTCTATTCAATCAGATGATATGCGAATCTCTCGAATGCGAAATATCGATGTTAATAACAAGAGTGATACGTACCTTTGTAAATAGTATGAAGATATACAACTGATCCATCAGTGTGTTATTTTTTAAATAAATAAATATCCTTCATATGGTAGACAGTTACGTACTTATATACGTTAAATTTGAGAAGACCGAAAGCGTTTTAACGGTCGACAGTTTAGTGTCGAAGAGAGAGAGAGAGAGAGAGAGAGAGAGAGAGGGAGAGAATGAAAGGAGAAGTAGAGGAAGAAGAGGAAGAGGAAGAAAAAGGACGAAGTAAAGGAGGAGGACGAAGAAGAAGACGAAGTAAGAATTACCTCGAGGAAGATCCCGTAGATTATCGCAAGAAGGAGCGCGGCTCTGGTACCGTCCTCTCGCGAAGCGGCAATTACAATTAACCGGGCGTAATATTTAATTATTGCGCGTTACACTCACACAGAGAGACCGCTCGCGGCCACGTTTTAATCAGGCAAACGAGAAAATATCCTTGCCCGTACGCTCTTAACTGCCGTTCGTTCCTGCCATCGTATTTGCATTCGTCGCACTACCGTCCTTTTCTTCTCCTCCTCATCCTCCTCCTCATCCTCCTCAACCACCTCCTCGTTCTACTCTTCCTCCTCCTTCTCCTTCTTCTCTTCCTCCTCCTCCTCCTCCTCCTCCTCATCCTCCTCCTCTTCCTCCTCCTCCTTCTTCCTCTTTTTCTTTTTCTTCTTCTGCTTCTTCTTCTTCTTCTTCTTCCTCTGTTGGTCTTCTTCCTCTGTCTCTCTTCGTCGGCAACAGTAAGAGCAACTGCATCGTATTCGCGTTCGGTGCCGAGAGAAATGAAATAGATGCAGCCGCGAGAAATCATGCCGAGAGTCATTACACTCGCGCTCTTCTCGTAATGAACGCCATACGTACAAATCGACTTAAGACGAACGTTTCGCTTTCCCGACCGTATCTTTCGTTAATCCTTCTTTTTCCTTCTCTTTCTTTTGTTTGTTTGTTTGTTTGTTTGTTTGTTTCTTTCTTTCTTCCTTCCTTTCACCCCCCCCCCGCTGCAGTTCCAAAGGAAGTGCGTTCCTTCTACACGTATCTAAATACCGTAGAAGTAAACTGCATACATAAATCTTCGGTACGTTATACAGGGTATCTTTGTGATCCTCACTCATGATTCTCTCTTTAGGGTTGATGACAATACTACTTAAAAAAAAAAAAAGAAAAAGAAAAAAAGAAAAAAATTCTGAGAACTGTGCGAATTGAAATACTGTCATAAATTGGTATAAACATCGTAAATGAATTCCCTTTCAATAAGTATGTCGCAGTGTTTATGTTGCGTTACATATATGTTGTGTTACATATATGTATAAGCATACATACAACCGTTCATGAGCATTTCAAACGACTAGGTTTAATCTCAAAGCTCGACAGCATTCGTTTTTTTTTTTGCGAAATTACTTTCCGAACAACCTAATAGAAGTGTGTGTGTGTGTGTGTGTGTGTGTGTGTGTGTGTGTGTGTGTGTGTGTGTGTGTGTGTGTGTGTGTGTGTGTGTGTGTGTGTGTGTGTGTGTGTGTGTGTGTGTGTGTGTGTGTGTGTGTGTGTGTGTGTGTGTGTGACATATATATATATATATAAATATATATGTGTAACGTGTATATATATATATATATATGTATATCAGTATATTAAAAAAAAGAAACTCGAGAAAATACATCATAATGCGCTGTTCCGTTAAGAAAAAAATAAAAGGTAAGTACACAAACGAAACTTATGCTTTCGTAATTTTCCCTTATTTCTTAAGTCCCTCGCGTTCATCGTTAAAATCTTCATAAAATAAAAATCATAATTAAACGTTCGAGACTACCAGATAGGTAGTGTTTCACGAGTTCCTTTGGATAATAGACAACGAGACAGATTGAATCTTCCGAGAAGTCCTTGGAACAAATTATTGGACGTGCAAACAATGACGTAAACGTTTTAACGCTGCGAAAATGCACTACACACACACACACATATCAACACATATACCTTTGTGTATATTAGGTATATATGTATATGTATATGTCTATATATGTATGTATGTATATGTATGTACGAATATATATACATATATATCTTGGAAAGAAAAAATATTCTTGCCGGATATTGGTCCTTTGACACCATGCACTATACGTAAAAAATATTTTTTGCGTCACAATAAGCCAAAGGGTTATTTAGGTGTCCCTATTTAAAAGGAGCACCCTATATATATATATATATATATATATATATATATATATATTTATTTATATAATATATATATATATGTATATTTATATAATATATATATTTATATAATATATATATAATATATATATTTATTTATATAATATATATATATATGTATATATATATATGTATATACTTATAAATGAACAGGTATGTGTATATATATATATTTATATATATTTTATATATATTTATATATTTATATATTTATATATATATATAGGTATATACTTACAAATGAACAGGTATGTGTATATATATATATATATATATATATATATATATATATATATGTATATATATATATAGGTATATACTTATAAATGAACAGGTATGTGTATATATATATATATATTTATAGGTATATACTTATAAATGAACAAGTATATATATATATATATATATATATATATATATTTATATATATTTTATATATATTTATATATTTATATATATATATATGTATGTATATACTTATAAATGAACAAGTATGTGTATATATATATATATATATATATATATATATATATGTATATATATATATATTTGTATATACGTATAGAAGTACAGGTCCATTGACGAGCAATGCGACCGAGGGAAGTCAAGAGAGGTGTACGAAGAGCTCAAAATGACATAGTAGACTCGGAATAATGGCTCCCATTGAATCCATCTCTTTCTTTTTTCATATTACTGGGGAAGCACACACGCTCCCTCTCTTAAAGAAGAAAAGGAAGAAGGAGAAATAGAGAAAGAGGAGACGACGTATGGTTTGACACTTTCGTGACGGTTTCCGCAGCACAACGAGGCTCGCGCTCATTAGGGAGACAGGTTAAAGCTCGATTATACAGCCGTTAACGCGGCACGATGCACGCGCGAATGAGAATGACGCCGGTGATAAAACTGCCGGGATATGGCATTGCTGCTACGAGGTGACCATGAAGAAGTGGCTCTTTCACTTTCCGACCGCTGACTCTCTCTCTCTCTCTCTCTCTCTCTCTCTTTCTCTTTCTCTTTCTCTTTCTCTTTCTCTTTCTCTTTCTCTTTCTCTTTATTTCTCCCATTCCATTTCCTTTCTTTGTTACCATCGAGGCTTCCAGTCGATCAAAGACCTCCAACACATACTTACGTATACACCAAGAGCATGGTACTCTGATCGAGCTCCCATCGAGCACCGCCTCTTCGAAAGATTTCAATGTTCCGTTCCATGAAATAAAAATTCTTAAACGAACGTAAATGCGCCCTCTTAACCCTACCCACTCACTCGCTCGCACGCTCGTCGCTCGGACTCGACGAGCTTCGTTACCGTGTCTTCTCTTCTACGAAAAAAGCCGACTAGCTGTGGCACCTTCGATGAATCATAATAGGGTGGAAGGATTCCTCTCTCTCTCTCTCTCTCTCTCTCTCTCTCTCTCTCTCTCTTTCTCTATATCTCTAGCTCTTTGAGATGTACTCCGAGATGTACGATTGTATCGTAACGACGGCCTATGTCGTTCTAAGAATATTGTATCGTTTGATGTATCAAGAGATTCTTCTCCATTATATTTAGAAGTCTAGTTAGAAGGCTTTAGTTTTTGAAATCATTGATAATGTTAGGACGATAACGAGGATAATCCCAAAGTCCTATAATATCATTTATTCGTAACAACGAACGATCTATTTGCTTGATGAGAAAAGATTTTGTTATATTCATAATTGGATGTTAAAGGAATAAAATATTATTGAATACTTTCTTACGGATTGAATTTAAAAGTCATGCGAGACTAAAATCTACAAAGTGTACGTTTGACGACTATTTAAAAATTAAAAGAGACGTTCGTCCCGAAATATATGCACAAGCACTAGTCCATACCTTTTTCGGTTAAGTTTGCGCAGCTGATGTTCGCATCGTTCGATACACGTAACACCCATTCGACAATCAGAAACAGATTATTATCCACGAAACATCACGAAATCATAAGATACGTTATATGCGTCGTTCGTTTGTGTACAATCGACTAAATATTTGACAACGATAAAAAGTATGGCGTAATAAATGTTTCGTTAACAATGTATGCACATATGTACATATGTAATCAGCTGCGACGACATCTCAATTTTTGACTTTTTGATTTTAGCAATTCTGTTTCTTTTTTTTTCTTTTTTCTTTTTTTGTCTTTATCCTCCCTCTCTTTCGATTATATCTTATTATCAGAAACGCATCGAAGGGAGCAGATGAAAAAAAAAGTTTTAATAGTACAACTAATTTCTTCGATAATCCATCTATAAAACCGTTTCGCAATGGAACGGGAAATAGTATTCCCTTCTATATGACTTTAACGTCATTACGCAGGGAATTAGTTTCGAATCACGTAAAAGGAAGCAATCATACCGTCGATCCTTTCTATTTTAACCGACGGCTCACATACGTACGAGAGTAGGTACCTTTTGCTGGACACGTAATTTGTATA
Organism: Dolichovespula media; assembly: GCA_911387685.1. Taxonomy (NCBI): domain Eukaryota; kingdom Metazoa; phylum Arthropoda; class Insecta; order Hymenoptera; family Vespidae; genus Dolichovespula; species Dolichovespula media. The sequence continues at coordinate 18,657,346 of OU426851.1, forward strand.
GGGTGTTTCTAAAGATTATTTAGCTCATTAAACTAATAAATTAAAGGAAAAGTTTCTCGGAATAAAATTTGCCTATTCGCACACACGCACGCACTTACTCTCTCGCACGGCCTCAGACGCGCATACTCGCGCGCGCGCACACGTACACACACTTATTACATTTTCCTTATTATCAATTTTAATAATGAATCCATAATCAATGTTAATAAAACAGATTACTCAAACGCGTTACTCAAAATGTTCACTCATTTTGGTAACACCCTGTATAATCGACGTTTCAGAATCTAATAAATAATAATCCTTCTATTAAACTAGTCAGCCTCCAAAAAGAAGGACGCCGATGGTCGAACGAGAAGCGTAAGAACTCATATCTGGCATCTAAATGAAACTGTAATTAATATTTCGAACAACGACTTCGGGACGTTCGTTTCTTGTCGATCTCTCGACATGAGAATCAAGCTTCTTACGAAATACGTTTCTTGTTTTTTTTTTTCTTTTCTTTTTCTCGTTGTTTTTTTCTTCTTGTTTTTTTTTTTTTTGCAACGAATGATACCTCCGAAGTGGGACGTTAACAACGACGAAAATATACATCCCGTTTTCCATGAACGAGAGGAGAATCGTAAGAGTACCACGGTTGATGAAGTCTCTCGGCCCAGTAGCTGTGCCTACCGGCTACTTCTTGTCCGCGATAATAATAATGGTTGGTGATTCGAGCGGGGTAGCAGCGCCATTGATAGACCATATGGCGTGTGCACATTCCACGGATTTAATTGCCTTATATCGCGCAAGAGTATATACCGCAAGTTACGAGAGTGAGCGAGAAAGAGGGAATGAGGGAATGATAGAATAAGAGAGAGAGGGGGAGAGAGAGAGAGAGAGAGAGAGAGAGAGGGTGAGTAACCGTCGATCCTCTCGACTACTCGCACAGATGAATAATGAGTACTCGTGTATAATGCGTTTACCAACTGATATCTTCTCTGACTGATCGAACGATCTTCGATCGTGTATATTCTTGAATACTTTTCGTTCGTAAATTCTTCTCGCCAAAGTGGTACTTAACGCTCTTACTATCTCAGATCTCATCTTCGATAGCCAATTTCTAGAGATCTAAATTTCTACGTGACATTTAAGAACTCGACAGCTAAAGAGAATCTTTCATGGGTATTATTCATCTCCGTTTATCCAAACAGCATCCTATGAGCACGAATTCGTTGATTTCATTTATCACAACTGTAGCTTTACGTAACGATCGACGATCTACCAAAGGAGTGTAACTATGTAACCACATATATGTATATTAACATATACTTACATGTAAATCGATTGTCGATCGAACGCACGATCACATTAAATGTTAATTTATTTACTTGTTCTATGAGTATTACGTAAAGGACTACTTTCGAATGTATTTATGTTGGATTTGGAATTCATTCTTTTTTGTTGGATGCTGATGTATTAATATGGACCAATTAGTGTGAAAGAAAGAGAGAGAGAGAGAGAGAGAGAGAGAGAGAAAGGGAGAGAAGAATTTTATAGTCACTTAGCCATTTAATTTCATACTTACGTAACGAACAAGAGAACGACGATCGGATATTCCAAAATGTTCGAATTTTACCACAAGGATATTCGCATGAGTTCGAAAGCATACGCGTTAGTTGCAAAAGATTTCGTGGGGGGTCGGGAAGGTCATCGTACTTCTACGTACTTATTCTTCTTCTATCACTTCTTCTTCTTCTTCTTCTTCTTCTTCTTCTCCTCCTTTTTGAAATTCTCATTAACTGGCCTATCCTTTCGAGGCTGCATCATTGCTCGAGCTATAAAAGATGATTTCGACATTTCAAATCGGGTTCTTGAAATTGATATGCTAAGCAGATAATCATAACGATAATGATGATGATGATGATGATGATGATGATGATGATGATGATGATGATGATGATAATAATAATAAATGTACCAGTTCATTGTGCAACGTAAATACATATGACGTGATAATTATCTTCGATAAGAAGATACGTAGTCGAATAAAAATTGTAATCGTTTAGATCGAAGATCGATCGATTTTCCTATTTGCGAATGTATTGATTAAAAATAAAAAAGTAAATGCGTTAAATGCGTAAATACCGACAGATGCAACTTTCACGAATGAATTAATTAACAGGATACGTAAATATCGATTATTAGATAAAACATCATCGAAATTGTATTTTAATCTACGTTCCTCACGATCACAGTCGATGAGTATTCGCAAGTGTTAATTGAAACGTTAAATAAACACCGTGTTCGTATATAAATTGTATCAAACGTCGACTCGACGCATTGTATGGATCTGATTTTGATAGAGAGATCTACCGATCATCGTCAAAAAAAAAAAAAAGAAAATAAAAACTGAGGTAAAAATGGGACGTATGAATCTTCCAATCGTTGTTTGCCTTTTGGCAGCTACCATCGGCGCTGGTAAGTAATCAGGAAAGATTTAGAAGAAGAAGGAAAAAAAAAAAAAAAAATATATATATATATATATATATATACATATATAAATTCTTTTTCTTTTTGTGATTCTAACAAATACTTGAGAATTCTTTTTTCTAATGAAATATACTTTTGTATTTGTCTATCAGTACACAGTGACGCACCTGAACCTTTAGTCGGGGCTTCATTCGCTAAGGACAACGAATTCCCATACTTGGTATCTATCAGAGTGAAAAATAATCTACACTGTGGTGGTGCTATCATTAGTGAATTTCACATCCTTACTGCCGCTCATTGTATTGTACCTCTGTTAAACATGAAACGTGATGATATAACCATTGTTACTTGTACGAACAATCTTTACTCTGGCGGTATAGCATACAACGTAGATTTGTTGGTGCCTCACCCTGAGTATAACCCCAACTACACTTGGAGGAATGATATCGGTATAATAAAGGTAAATTGACTTTACGTATTTGACCTCGAACAGAATTGAATATTCTGCGTCGATATCTCTTTCGCGTTTAAAACATACCTGATGTAATAATTGGTTTTACTAAATCCATAATAATTTGATATTATCCAAAAGTTTTGCGCTAATTCTTTCTGTTTTGGAAATTTGTATTATCCTCGAAAAATTTTCTTTCGTTTCCACATTCATTCACTCTCTCTCTCTCTCTCTCTCTCATCCTTCCTTCGAATTTTCAATATCTAAAAGTCGTTTGTTTCTATTTCTTACAGGTGTCCAAAAAAATAGAATTGAATAATTGCACACAAAAGATTGCTCTCCCAGAGTTACCAGCACCACATAACGTTGCTGCTTTGATCGGTGCTTGGGGTGCAACATCCTCACCACCACGTAACGTCTCTCCTTTACTCAGAAAATTACTACTCTACATATTGTCAACAGAGCAATGCCAGAACTTCTTCGATGACGAAATTATCCTTGCGAGTCAGATCTGTACTCTAAATCAAAAGAACGTTGGCACGTGCTCCGTAAGTGTCAATAACTCGTGACTTTACAATTAAATGTTTTATTCTTAATTATTGAATTTAATCGAATATTTATTATTTTTAGGGTGACAGTGGCAGCCCATTGGCCTACAAAAATAAAGTAATCGGTGTCGTCTCCGGTGGAATTCCTTGCGCCCACGGATTGCCTGACATCTTTACTAACGTTTACAGTTTTCTTAAGTTTATCAAACACGCCATGTCTCTTTAAATCGAATTTAACAGCTCGTTTTTTAACGAACGAACTACTGATTTCGTGATTACATTTTCAATAAATATTTTCATCGATACATTTGATCCGTTTCTTCGACCTTATTTAATATTTTTAATATCTCTCATAGTATCTCCTTTTCCTATATTTATCTAGAACAATAGTACGAATTATACCGATAACTCGTTACAACCGCATATCTAATATTTCTTAAAATAAATTTCTTAAAACATTTAGAATTTCTAAACTTCTCGAAATATTTATATAATGTTAATTATTGAATCGTCATTTATTTAAATAATTATTTAATATTAATGATTGAATTGTCATTAAATATGATTTTACATTTTTTATTATCATTTCGTTGAAATATGATTATAAAGAAGTAAAATTAATAGTGATAATAATTATTAATAGTGTATCGTTTAATTTCACATTCGTTTCGATTTAAAAAAAAAAAAAAAATGCGTAAGATCTCGATTATTCATTTTTTAATACATTCGTTACACATCAACAAATAGTAAGGATAAATATTAAATTCGATCGAAACAGCTTTATTTGAATGATCAGAAATGATAGGAAAACTGTACACGTATCGACGATAAGCGTGTTATCTCAAAAGTGTTCTTATTGATAATTAATTTGCATATAATTACAGATAAAAATATCCGTAATTATTATGTCTACATTCTAAATGATATTCACGAATCGATGGACTAATCAAAACTAATTAAAATATTGTAGGGTGATAATATTTGACGACAATCGATCGAATATTTCTTAGTCTATGTATTTTTCATTAAGTTTGTAATACTTGTCATGTATATATATATATGTGTGTATATATATATATGTGTGTATATATATATGTGTGTATATATATATATGTATATATATATATGTGTGTACATATATATGTATATATATATATATATATATATATATATATATATATATATATATATATATATTACATTATAATTATCGTAATTTAAAGAACATATTTTTAAAAGTTCGTTGAATTATCAAAAATCAAATACGAAAATGTTATGTGTTATTACATCATCATACTTAATAAAAATAAAAACCTCTTTTTTAATAATTATATATTTATTCATTCATTTATTTATTTAATAATATTCATTAAGAAATTTACAAATGTCTCGAGAAAATGTGTGACATTATCCCAAGTCGACTTGATCAGTCGTTGAATTCTTTTTTCTCACTAACGTGTTTGAAAAATTAAGAATAAAAATTATTATTAACAAGAAATTTGAACAAATAATTGTTTAAAGAATTTATACATTTTGAAGATTACACCATTTTTATACATTCTTTAATAAATTGTTTGTAATATAAGATCTTGGTATAGACATCAGGTACTCCGGCAGCACAAGGAATAACCCAAGAAACAATACCACAGAGTTTGCCGTTATAAGTAAGTGGGCCACCACTGTCGCCCTGCAAATTAAAAAAAAAAAAAAGTTTTAATAATTATCCAATTTTACAATTACGAAACGTCGGTTTTGATTGAATTACTTGAATGAATTTTGCTCACCTGGCAAGCACCAATTCCCTTTTGATTAACCGCGCAAAGTTGCTCATTATGGATCTTTAGCTTGTGTTGTTTTTGGCAAGAAGAATTATCTATATAATACATGTCGGTCTTCAATAATGAAGGAGAAATCGGACCTTTCGCGTAAATTCTACCCCATCCACTCAAACGAAGTACACTATAGTTTGGTATCTCCGTTTCGCACAAACCAATAGCCTTCTCATATTCGGTGAAAGTTATGAACTGTAGTAGCTGCAAACATAGGATATTGTTAGGAAAATTATTAAAAAAAGAAAGCCTTTGTTTAATATTTTATCAAAGGAAAAAAATTTTTAGTGTCGATGAATTCTTCTAATAAATAATTCGTACTTACCTGAATAACAGCGATGTCGTTTTTCCAAGAGGTTTCCGATGTACCTTTGTATTCAGGATGTACTATAACGTCTTTGACATTATAAATGTGACCGTAACTATTAAGATAATTAGTTCCACATACAACGGTATAGCGAGGATTGGTAGGTTCGTCCCAGTCATCAACGCAATGAGCTGCGGTAACGACGTGTCTCTCAGATATGATACTTGCACCGCATATGTGATTGTTATATACTCTGAGGGAACATTGATAGGGCATTTCACCAATAGCTGCACGATCACCTCCTACCACACGTTCGGGTGCTTCGGCGCATGCTTCTAAACAAACAAATTAAGATTTTCAACAATGATCAACGTTGAGGTATTTAAAAAAAAAAAAAGGAAATAAAAGATTACAACAAAACTGTTAGAATGACGATAATACAGTAATAAATAATTATGATTAAATTCATCGTAAGACATTATTCTTAAAATGAAATTTCTATTCTTCTGTCGATTCGAACTTCCTTCCTTTTTGTTTCTTTTTTATTTATTTATTTATTTTTTTTTTTCTTTTACCTCTAGCAAAAACACCAAGCACGAGAAGAGCCAAATATGACATTGTAACGCGATCCATGATGATAGTTCCAATGATTTGACAATGAATGGATTGAAGAAAGATCTTCTCTTATATATATATATATATATATATATATATATATATATATATATATATATATATATATATGAACATACTTGCATAAATACATACCTATGAATTTGGACTTATCAATGTCCTTGATTTGCAGCTGTCTTTTTTTCCCTAAAACAAATAGATCCACGAAAAATAAATACATGCGTTATCACTATTTTAGACTTCGATATCGTTGATTAGGTTTAATAAATTATAAAAATGCAATCGTCCGCATTAAAGGAATAATATAATATAAGAAATTATAAAATGAATTTATTTTTTCTTTTTTTTTTTTGTTCATTGACATGCTTAACTGATTTTCGTTAAATTGATAACTCAATTTTTGCGCGCGAGTATAATCGTCAGATAAGCCAAAATGACGTTATAGAAATCATTGATATACGAAAGTTCGACAATTACATATTTGTCTTTACGATCGACTGCATTTCTTGCATAATCTTGCATTTTTGATAGGTCTTCTTATATATTTAATTTTATGTTCGTTCGATATTTGATAATCTATCTAAAAATTAAAGAAGGATACTGTTATAGAATGGAGTTATCATAAATCATCTTGGATTTTTAAATCTTCATACGTTTATTTACATTTTTTTGTTTTTTTTTTTATTAAATTTTGTTAAAAATTATACGTGACGCAATTTAATCTCGTATTACCGATCGATCGAGAATACAAACCTATCCAAAAAGAAGGGAGACTGAAGCGTTTAATTAATGGCGTCGGCGTGCTCCATGACGTCATCTGCCTCAGTGTCCTTCGTTTGAAACTGTTTTTGAAACATGTGGGTCAATTAGAGAATTACAAACAGATCATATTATTTTCCTTATATAGTAATAAAAAGAATGCCATTTTATATGATTCAGATGATATTTCGTGGTCGAGTGATTTGAAATTGTTCTACATAAAAAAAAAAAAAAAAAATGTAAAAAAGGAGAAGACAAACTTCGTTTCGTCTCGTAAAATGTATTTTTCCACTTATTTTATACTCTGCGCGCTCACACGCGCACACCCTATATCATATTATATAAAAATATTCCCACAATTTCCCTGACGAAAAAGAATAAAAAAGAAAGAAAAAAAGATAGGAGAGCAAAAAAGAAAACAGTGTGAACCAAAAGTATCGAGCAATCTTCCTTTTTGTTTTCTTCTTTTTTTTTTTTTTTTAAAGAGGGTGGAAATTCGTCCTTCTCCGTCACCCCTCCAACTTGGCAAGCTTTAGCACAGGCGCCCTTCCGTCGTGTGACGTAACCAGAGAAAGTATTATCAAGGGTAGTCGTGAGATCACCTCGTGTGCTGTGCATGCGGGTCAGTGGAGCACAGGCGTCGCGACGCCACGCGTCGACGGAGCTCTGTCTCCTCTCTTTTTCATCTCTTACTTTTGATTAAGAACGTCACGTCAAAAAAAGAAAAAAGAAAAAAACGAATAAAGGATAAGGTAAAGAAAAGAAAAGTAAGAATCTAGGAAGTAATCTCATGAAAGTTGAACATCTTACTCGAAGGAAATGGCACTCGTTAGATGTTGTCTAGAAGCTGAGGCACCAGAAATCTTTGGATCACTCATACAAAAGTGCACCGATCCAGGTTGTAAGTACATTACATCAACGATACCATCTTCATTCATAAGTAAATATGATTTTGAGATTAATATGCAATACAAAATGAATCACGAGAAGCAGAACATCGTTGACCATACGATATGGTATAATTAAAAAAATCTTTTTCATGAGTGTTCCATAAAATTTTATTTTGAAGTAATTCCAAATTATTATCATATATAATATTCCGTTTCTTATGGTTCACCCTGTACGATCTGTGTTAACTTTTAAATATACGTTTAAATTGCTTGTGCGTGATGTGTGTATTTTAACTAGTGCGAAGACGTTATAAATCTATTCCTTTCTAATATGTCTTTCTAATGCAAAATTAATACGTGTCGTTATCATTGTCTTAATCGACAATATAATTTAAAATATTGACGACATTTCGTTGCCCCCCCTTCTCTCTCTCTCTCTCTCTCTCTTTTTTCTCTCGTTCTTTCGCAATGACGTATAACGATGAGTGTTATCATAAAAGTGAACGAATTCTGAAAACGTTTTCCATGTATTTTTTACGGTAATTACTAACGTTCGAACGTCAATGGAATTGTAAATTATATTACTAACACGTTTGTATCTGTACGTGTGTGTGTATATATATATATATATATAAAATCAAATATCGAAACTTGTTTGATGAAAATACTGTATATGGGTCAATGAATTGGAATTTTATATCAACTATCTTCAATGTTAAAAATATGTCTTCATCAATAGTGCGTAGCTATGACGCAAAATACTTTTCATTATTTCGAGTATGTTCCAACGTCTTGACACGTGCAACGATTTCTAAACGGGTGTGTTCACCGATTAGTCGTGTCTGTATTTAAGTCCCCACACATCAGTGTTCGATAACGATTAAGAAAGCTTTCTTGACATTGAACATATCTTATCGTATTATCAATAAAAAAAAAATAAAAAAAGATAGAACGTTACTAAAAAGATATTGTCTTGTTCGTTTGTCGTTTCACTCGGATAAATTAATGATAAACGTATTGAAATGCGAAACGTCGATCGTCATTTAAAGTGAATAGGTAGATAATAAAATGATTCCAATTATATATATATATATATGTTGTTTAATAAAAAATTGAAAGATACGACTTGAAATAAATAATTTCTAAGCAAGAAAAATTAAGTCGAGTTTTTCTTGTCAAGTTTTGACATTGAAAATAATAATCATTTTTTTTGTTTTCAATGATAACTTTTAATATTTATCTTGAGTTGTACTAGTATTTATCTTAAGAAAAAACGTTCATATTATCTTTCAACGACAGAGAGAGCATTTTCTATTCACGATATTATTGATCGTTTCTGCAAGGATGACCAATCCGTCTTAAGTAGCGTTGAAACTATGTGCGCGTGCTATTATTGATTTCCGAAGACTTACATCGACGTGGTAAAATTCCCATGGCTATACCAAAGTCTAAAAACATCCAGTTTATCGTTGAATATCTATGTGTATACGTAAGTACGTACACGGATACCTATCATATATGATATTAAATTACATTTACATTTTATTATTGAACTTAAAAATTACACGGTAATGCCATTGTTTATGTTTTATCGTGAACAATACCGACATTTTCTTATCCGCTAAGACGATAATTAATTTATTCATCATAAATCTACTTAGCGATACCATTAATTCTCAATGAGCTCTTGTTAATGTTTAATTCATGATGTTTCGTCGTCCGCTCTATTACTATTTGCATATAAAAGTCTCTCTCTCTCTCTCTCTCTTTTTCTCGATACTATTGTAATACCTTTTAATACGTTTCAACTCTAATTATTCGATTCTAATGACGAAAGAAAATGATTCTAAGAAACTCTGAAAAATATGATTACTCGTTCTAAAAGAAATATCCAAAGAAATACCTACGTCATTCGAAAACTGTTTCATTCATAGAAATTAGAATAATGCTGCCATCGAACGATCATTTCACAAACTGCTATTACGATGATAAGGTTAGTTCCGTAAGTGAAAAAAATAAAAAGAAATTATCATACAACAATGGATATCGAAATACTTTTCTAAACAATGAAATTAACTACGTTTTGTTATTATTACGTTAATTATCATTGTTAAAATCGAAACAACGTCTAGTAACAACAATCGATAAAGAAGATTGCTGAATCGTGATGTGCGATATATATTCTCTTGATCGAATCGAAAAATTGCAACTTGTTGGTAATACAGTACGTAGGAAAATAAATTATTTCTCTTTCTCTCCTTTCCCCTCTCCTGACTTTACCCGACCGATAACGTCCGTAGAAATCGAAGAACGTTCGTCCTGAATGCGTACAAATTATTCTCGTCAAAATGTTTGGTGAATACCATTAGTTTCATGATTGTTGTCATTCATTTTTATTTCAACCATTCTTAAGAATTCTCCATCTCGATCGTGTCACACTGTAACGTTATTTTATGTTCGCTATAATTATACTTTATCTAACGAAAATTCTCTCTCATTTTTATTAGGTTGCTGCTGGTGTTGTTCCGCGCTACGCCCAAGGTACAAAAGACTGGTTGACAATATCTTTCCTGTCAACCCACAGGTACTTCATCTTTTATAATTAATTTTAACCGTTGATAACGTTGATACGATCAGATGATCTTCTTGTGTTATAACATTTAAATATGTGAGGTATAATTAATAGGACATTTGATGATATTTAACAATTTAACGTCATATAAATATATAACTGTTTTTTGCAAAGTGTATCTACTGGTTGCTATAACTATAGGCATAAGCCAAAAAAAAAATCAATATGGGTATCAAAGTATAAAATAGGCTATGATGTTAAAATAAAAATATCTTGTAATGTAGGATGGCCTGGTTAAGAATAACATGGAAAAGCTGACATTTTATTCATTGAGCAGTCCTGAAAAATTGGATAGAATAGGGGAGTACTTGTTTCAAAGAGCTTCCAGAGACATATACAGGTAAGTATTATATAACTCTTACCGCAAGAAATGCGTGTCAGCATTTTGAAAAAAAGAAAATTAATATAAATCGTTTATTCCCTTTCATTATCTCTCTTATGTCATTTTTAATTGTTGTGTACATAATGGAAGATTTTTTGATCGACTGGAAGAAAAAAAATAAAAATACTAACAACTTGTTATTTAACTACATCGAATGAATAAAAAATATTTTAACAGGAGGAGAAATGGATTCGTGGTTATTGCCATGGAAGCCATGGATCAACTCTTAGTTGCATGTCATGCTCAAACTCTTAATCTGTTTGTTGAGAGTTTTTTAAAAATGGTCCAAAAATTACTGGAATCTACGGATCCTCAATTACAGATTCTAGCAACTCAATCTGTAAGTAAATATTTGTTGTGCAAGTATATAATTAAAACGAAAAAATATGTAACCAGTATACTAAGTATTTGTTTATAGTTTTTCATTTATATGTAATCACTAATGATATCGTTTTGGTTCTATTATGTTCATTTGTAATACAAATTAATCATATGTTTTAATTCAGTTGAACAAAGTCCTGGCTTCTTCCAGTTTGTCAGATTTGCCAACATCGAAGAAGACACGCCGTCTTATCACACACGTTACGATTTCTTTGTATCAAAATACTCTGCAATGTGCCACTCCAACCACGACGACCCCGCTATTCGCAAACAAATCAGGCTCGCTGGAATCCAAGGATTGCAGGTATAATTTTATATATATTTAAGTATATTTTAAATAAATTTAAAAAAATATATATATATATTTGTGATCGATATAATTAATTAAAATTATCTACACATAGGGTGTTGTAAGAAAAACTCTTTCCGATGACTTAGTCGAGAACATTTGGGAACCTGTTCATATGGATAAAATTGTACCTTCATTATTATATAATATGCAAAATACAAGGTCAGTGAAAATCAAATGAAACAAATTATATTTATATTTCATGAACATATCATTCTACAGATATGCCAATAAGGAAGATGCAACACCAGATTGTCCAACCGAAGAAAGATCTGATCCACCACAATTTGCAGAAACTTGTATGCGAGAACTCGTTGGCCGAGCTTCATTCGGTCACATTAGATGTGTCATCAGACCTGTCTTAAGGTACAATACATTTTTTTCTTTATAAATAATGCAATTATTGAATGAACATCCGAATAAATTATCATAACAACTTTTTTCAGACATTTGGATAATCACCAACTATGGGTTCCCAATTATTTTGCTATTCATATTTTTAGAATAATAATGTTCTCTATACAGGTCGGTTAAATATTAAAATATAATGTGTAGCCAAAGGTTTTCTTTTTCATCATTTTTAATACTAATTTTTATTTCCAGTCACAATATTCTTATACAGTTGTCGAAGCTTTAATGACTCATCTTGACGATCATTCAAAGTCATCTCCGAAAATACGAACGAGCATTGCCGATACATTGTCAAAAATTATTTCAATAGCAGCTGGAGAGAGTGTTGGTAAGATTTAGACATTATAATTTATCTACGTAAAAAAAGACCTGAAATATTTAATTGTCATATATATATATATTTATTTATTTATTTATTTATTTATTGATTTATTTATTTATTTAAGGTCCTTCTGTTTTGGAGATCATCAACTCGTTATTATCTCATTTACGTGTTAGTGTAACAAGAAACCAATCATCAACCAATGATGAACAGTTATATCAAGAAGCTCTTATCAATGCCCTTGGAGAATTTGCTAATCATCTCCCAGATTATCAAAAGATTGAAATAATGATGTTCATAATGAGTAAAGTTCCTTATAACCAAACAGATCGTATAATTTCTGTTGGTAAAGGAGACGTTCTACTTCAAAGTATTCTTTTAAAATCTCTCTTAAAGGTAAATTATATTGATATAATTAATTATTTGATATAAAAGTTTCAATAAAATTTAATAATCTATGTACGCGCTAACTTTTTTATAGGTCGGTACAAAATATAAAACGATTCATTTAAATACAACGTTCCCGCCAAGTTTCTTAGAACCATTACTTAGGATGTCCCTGGCAGCAGATGCTGAAATGAGACTCTTGGTACAAAAAATATTCCATACGTTAATCGACAGACATAATAATATTACAAAACTCGCAAAGCCCACGTAAGTTGAGTTATTTAAATTCTATGTCAATCAGCATAGTCGACAGATGTTTCTATAAATATTTTATTTTATTTGGCAGCGTGAACGTTACCGAACTCGATCTGATAGTCGAAAAGTCGTCCAGACCGGACGTTATATTTATTCGAAAACATGGACCTGAAATTTATCTAGCACTTTATGAATCACTAGAATTAACAAGCAATACTGTTGAAAATGTGGAATCTATATATACTACTTTAGCTTTACTAGTCGTAGAACTTGCCTCCGAGGATACTATTCTAGAGCTATTAAGATTAGTTTTGAGTCTTCAAGATCTAGCACTGACAAGCGGCCAAATAAGCATTACATTGAAATTCAATTTACATGCCATCGTAATTAGTCTACTTGTTTTGATATCTTACGTTTGCAATATTACTTCTCTTATGGATTATGCACAAAAGGTATGTTACGATATAAATCTAGATAATAAGATTATAACGGTATACTACTAGAACCAATAATTTATCAAAAAAACAATTTTTAAAAAGGTCGTTGAAGCTCGCCGAAAGGAAGCCCCACATCTATCGCCTAATTTACAATCTCAGTATGACAGTAATTTAAGTCCAAGATTAGCACCTACGTTATTAGTAGATCAAACTGTAGTAAGTGAATGTTTGAAAGGTGCTGGGCTGGATAGCGGAAAGCTCCAGCAAGGATCTGGCTATAGTAGTACTTCTCTACAACATAGGTAACATAATCATTTTTATTCTGTATTCGGCTTATATTTTACGTATATATAATATATATACGTCCTTTTGATAGGCATTCCTGGGTTGATAGCGCAGGAAGAAATTCATTGGCAGATATTAACTCTGGTACTGGAGAACTGGACAGTGGAGGTTCATCTCCAGGCGTTCAAAAGGTACATTTTTAATTAATTATAATGATTATCATTGACAATACTAATGTGGTTTATTAACCTTTGTTAGAAACTACCTGGCGAAGAGTTAACATTCGAAAGTATGAAAAGAATTTTGACAGAAACTAACAACAATAATGTAATAGAAGAGGAAAAACGAATTCAACTTTCACAATTCTTCCGTAGTGCACCATTCCAAGATCTTGTGTCTATAACACAACCGAAGGTATTGAAAACGAATCGTTTTAACTGAAATGTATTAATATCAATGCATGACAAAAACGTATTAACTATATATGATTATAGCACGACGTTCTACAAAGTAAACTGTCGGAAATATTTAATACATTGACGGTTGATCCACGCAATATAATCCCTGGAGGACCACAAGCAGATGCCAAACCTAATCAAACACCAGCTTATGAAATACATTTTCCAGAATTATTTGTTTATTAGATAAAGATAAACGTATACATACATACATATATATATATATATATATATATATATATATATATATATATATACATGCATAATATACATAATAATAATAATAATAATATATATATAATAATAATAATATATATATATAATAATATATATATATATGCTTCTCTTATTCTGCCATAAAAGTAATGTTATCATCAGTCATGGAAGTCAATTAAAATTTATATTTATTTACATTATCGTATTGCAATGCATATATGTAATAATTTGTGATATATAATATTTTTATATATAAGAATATTTTTATGACTTGGATGTGACGTCAATTTATTTATCAGTTCCAAGATATGGGATGATATGTATTTTAGTAATTTATATTATTTAATATGTTATGTTTCTTCATTGTCTCACAACTGTTGTTATTTAGAATAGGAACAAAAATTTAGTCTTGGTATTGATTTAGTATGGGAATAGAATTTAATCAAATATTTCTTTTTTATAGGTATTTATTTCCAGCACATATTGTAAAACATTAGTAGTGTAGAGTGTAAAACACTAAGTACAAGTGCCATGCTGGCACATATTAATAGCCCTTGCGTATTTATTGTCACTATGTATGTACATTGATGCATAAAACAAATTGAAAGATGAAAAAACAAAATTTTACCAATCTATAAAATAAAGTAATTATTTTATGTTGTATTGTACAATTATATTTGTTTTTGTATGAGTTAAAAAAAAAATGTTGAACTTAAAATATGTAATAGAAAATGGATTTCTAAGAGTTAGTAAAAGAACAATAAAATTAAGAAATTACTTTTAAAAATGTACTACGACATTCAATATATCCATACCACCTAACCCAAAAGAATTACAATAATTATTCAGTAAGTTCAGTTTTTTATTGAATTTTAAAATGTAAATATTTACGACTATTACATCGTTAGTACAATTACACTTCGTGTGATATTGAAAATTTTTGTACAAAATACGCAGATGATTATTTACCAAATGCTAAGTAAGTGGAATGAACACAGATTGTATTTTTCAAATGTTTTAAGGTTTAATTATTCAACCGCTCATTGCAGGAACATCTTTAAGCAAACTACGCAAGTTAAGTAGTATCATTTAAAAAGATAATTAAATATTGACTTAATGTAGTTCCATAATTCATGTTGCGGATATAATTCGTTTTTAGTTTCATTCCTTTATTTTGTCTTCCTTCCATTAATATTTCTACTGCAAATTGTGATCAGATAGAGATAATGTTTTTTCTAAAGATATGAGCGATTGAATTATTGTGTACAAAGTGCCGTCTGTACAATGACTACTTAAAGTAATAAATTTCAAAGCGTTTTCTTAGTTTTCAGATATTTAGGTGTTTGGTCGGTACAAATAGATTCTGTAGAATATTCTAAGGCTCCACTTTCAGCAGCTCCACATCGAAGATAAGAACAGAATTTGGTGGAATAGTGTGTCTTTGTCAAGGTTAATATAAATAAATATTTATAAATAAACGATACAAATAAAAAGAGAATCTCATTTCATAAAATAATAATTCTAATATACTGCAAGTTTATATTATATTTATCTTTGTATTAAAGGATATACTCCTGGGTGTCCTCGACTACCATAAGCAAAGTCTGGTGAACATGTTAGCCTAGCACGTTCTCCAACACACATTTGAGCCACACCTTGATCCCAACCTTTAATCACCTCTCCTCTCCCAATTCTAAATTTAAATGGTTTTCCACGGTCCCTGCTAGAGTCAAATACCTTTCCATTGTTCAAGGTACCTATGATATAATTAGAATCATATTACTATTGAACAAATCAATTAAAAGATAAGATCATATCTCTATATGATATAAAACATTCATAAGAAAATTATCAAGGAAAAAAGAAAATTATTCATCACGTGACTAATGATCGTAAAAATTAAAACACTGCTATCGCAAAAAGTGATATAATTTAAACATATTTATAAATTCTACGTAACACACACACGCGCGCGCGCGCACGCGCACGCACACACACACCAAACACGCGCCGAACGCACGCACGTACACACATAACGCACGTACGTACGCATATAAAATAATAAGAATATACGATTAATATGAAGGTTAACTCAGAAATTATAATACCTGTGTAGTGAACGACTACAGTTTGCCCTGTTTTGGGATAAGTTTGACCTGTAAATATAAATAAATTTTATATATCGACAAAATATATAGGCGATGGGTATTATTAATCCAACTACATGACTCGCATAAAAGTATTCCAATGTCGACGTTCACTGGTGTGATCATTGATCTCAGAGAGAAAAAAAAAAAAAAAATTGGAAAAATTATTTTTATCGGAAAATATGCAGATGGACGGTCGTCATACTAAACGTGTCTACGAGCATTCCGCATTGAAGTATATTGGAAAGGAATAATGCCAATAGAATTTTTACAATTCAATAGTATAAGGGAAAGGCAGGTAAGTAATAAGAAATCAAAAGTATAATTACCATCACCGGGAGAAAGAACCTCGACATCCACGCCCATGATTGCCTTCTTTTCACTATGGAATTACTAAACTTCTTCAATAAAGTTCTACCTAAAATCAGTTAGACCGAAGAGGATCGTCAAGACCGGCTAGCAGAAATCGAATAAACGTGCTTTCCGCTACCTTAAGAGACGATTGGAGACGATCCTAAACCAATGCCACTTGCTGAAAAATAAGGTCTCCTTAGAAACCCCTGGATACCCCCACACTAGGAAAGAAATATCAATTGTTAAAATCGCCGGTAGAGGCGCCATTGTCACGCTACTTCCTCTTGAACTTTGTGATCGATGGTAACATTTCCTGACGCAACATTTCAAATTTTTATATCCTTGCTTTTTATATAAATATATATATATATATATAGCTGCATTAAAATCGGATTAATTAAATAATATCTTATATTAACAGATATCTTATTATTTTATTCTTTTACAATGTTCTCTTATATATGACATATACATATATATATATACACATACATATACACATTTATTAGATATATGATATACATATATATAATTAATATCATATACTTAGATCACAGGAATGTATCACAAAATAAAGATAATATTTCGTACAAGTCGAAACATATATTTTATCAGTATAAATAAGAATTACTGAAATTCTTTTATTCCAATTAAAAAAGATATTAAATAAAAATGTAATGTTCCAGAACTGGAATAAAATATAAAAAGTAGAGATTACAGAGAAGCATGGAGTGACATTAGACCTCTTAAATTATTTCAATATTTAAGTACCCATTAAGAATAACAAAATACTTATAAATATTATGCACCATGGAAAAAAGCTTTTACGGTAATGATACGAGTACATGTTTATAAATGTACTTATACATATATATAAAATATAAATATATTACGAAAAATATACAATAAGTTAAATATTGCTTATCTAATTCAATTTCAATAAAAAAAAAATAATATCAAATATATTCTTAAACATAACTTATAATGATAACTCCTTTATATACCCGTATATTCAAAGAATGATAAAAACACCTATAAACCTATGATTTCTAAGAAGAAAAAGTATTATAGTATACTATAAAAGTATATTGGAAAATGGAACAGATAAACAATTACATATTATTTTGATGGACTCTCTTTAAGGCCTCCAATTAAAACATGAATTTCACATCTAATTTTGCCAACACCGATATTTTTGTTTTTACATAGACATGGTTTCTTGAAAGACTTTCATCTTCAAACCAAGGAAAATTATTTCTATTCTAAAGAGACTAGTAATTATATTAAATTATAAGAAGTACACATTTTATCTTATATAAATAATATGTATGGATGGTTTTCAAAGAGATTCATTTGGATACTTTCTTAAAACCTATGATCTGTGTGTATCCCTGTCTGGAGGAAAAATTCTTTCTATCAGGGCCCGTGTGATACTACCTGGTATCGGTTGATGTTCCTTTATTAAAGTTTCTACAGCTGTAGCGACCTAAATATTATAAGATGGAAACATTTCTGCTTTACTTAATATACTAAGAAGATAATCTATTTTATAAGATAATCTTAAATTTTATAAGATATATTTAAATCTGTTACATTATTTACCTTCTTTTGTAATTGTTCAGGTGTAAGACTCTCATCGTAAGGAATCGGTTTACCTACATATGTTATCATTTTTACAGGAAAACCACCATAAATTGGAACAACAGGGAATCTTGTTGCTGCATATATACGTAATAGTATTCTACGACCCCAAGTTATTGTTCTAAATGCCTCTCTAATATTCCTTGTGAATATCGGGATTATGCTCTACAATGTAATATAAATATTATGATCTAATCAAATTTATATTTAAATGTTAATTACATAATATAATACCACTTTATACGTACCACTTTAGCATCTAATGCAACTTTTGCAAAACCTATTCTTTTTTTCCATAAAAGTTTATAATAAGAGTCTCCAAACTGTGCTTCATAAACACCTCCTGGTAAAATAGCAAGTAAATTTTCTTCTTTCAAAATGGATGAGCATGTCTGAACTGTACCAGGTAATACACGCAAGACATCGGAAATAATAGACCAGCCCGGAATTTTAAATAGAAAACGATCTGCTACTGTGTAGATTAGTTTTGAATTATATAGAACTACTTTTGAGAGAAAATAGTAGACATCAACGGGTATTGTTCCATGATAAAATATCAACATTGCTGCTTCAGTTTTTGGTATGTTTTCAAGACCAACAACTTCATATCCTGACAAAAACACATATATATTCCAATGACGTTGAAATTTTTAACAGACTGTTTCAATGTAGTTACTATTATGAGCAATATAATTACTGATGATCGCCTATTTATATACTTCTACAAAGATTATTAAATTCACATTTTTGCGAATTCAATTTTATGCATTAGATGTATTATACAAATCATACCATGCCAGATCCATCCATGCGCATCCCAAACAGCAGCAGCTACAGATTGAGCTGCAATTTTCCAATCAGTTCCATAAGCAGCTTGAATTCTTCTTCTGTAAAATGAGTAGTTAATCTAACAAAACAATTACTTCAAAAGGTTAATATCAAATTAAACAAATATATTATGTATAATAAATAATAAATATATTATTTGAGTATACTAACCTGTGTAATCGGTATATGTATAATATTAAAGCAGTTAAATATAATAGAAGAACAATTATAAGTGGAAGTAAAAACGTTATAAGTAAAGGCATTAAAAGCCAAGACAGCCATAGTGTAAAATCCACATCAATGTATTTAACTAAAAATTAAAAAGAACAAGTATATGTAATTTTTACTAATAACTATAATTAATTTTTACGCTAATATTAAAAAATATCTTAAAAACCATATGAGAATAATGTGTGTGTGTATGTGTGTGTGTGTGTGTGAGCGTGTATCTTTATGTACATTATAAAAAAAAAAGAAAATACTACTTCATTTACAATAAATTTAAGAATACCATTGTAACATATAAATGTGATATTGCATGCTATTCAAGTAACAAAATATAAAAATAATATAAATTATATATTACCCATAATATCTTGTATTGTTTTTTGCATGTCGAAATTTATAGAAAACATGTTTTTTGTTTTTATAAATATAAACAAAAATAATTATATTTCAACAAAAATTTCACTAATTAACATTTATATACATATGCATTATCCTTTTAACACTGTACAATAATAAAATATATGTTTGAGTATTTATTTTAGAGAATAATAATTAAATATTTACATATTTCCTTAAAAATTCATGTGATATTATGCATTGATAACTATTATAAGACACATGATAAAATTTAAGAGGAATGATTGTTACTTTCACTTTTTAAAAAGTTCCTACGTTAATTTAAATGCATGACATTAGGTTATTATCTGTTATTTTTTTTAATACATATATTCATAAATGATACGATATCACGTATATACACGCACGGAAATATATATATATATATATATATATATAATCTACTATCATAATCTACTATCTATATTATCACTGCATCGATGAAAATTAAATTTCGTTTTCCAATGATTATAAAGTTGGCAAACTACAAGTAGGGAATTTCTTGTTTTTAAAACAATAATTCTGAAATTTCTGTTCTAAAGATGATTTAATGTGATATGTTAGTGAAAAAGCGCCGTAGACAGGATAGGTTTACACCTGTATACCATTCTCTTTTAGAGAGCGCCACGGTTTAGAATTAAATTTGTATTTGTTTAATAATCAACACCGGCAGATGTCGTTCTTGACTATTTAAGACCAATCAAAGCAAGACTTGATAATAATTTCTGAGCACTATTATTTCAAGCTGGTAGAATTAGAAAAACTTTGACTACGGCTATCATTCATTAGAAAACACAATATTAGTTATTGATTATTATATTTAATTTAAACACATACAACATACATGCACATACACGATATACATTTTATATACGCTTATAATAAATAATATTTTATGAATAAATATATGAAGAAAACTGCTACTATTCTAATAACAATAATTAGTATTTTGATATATTCTGATTGATTATATCCCCTATCATTTCACCCATTTCTTTGCTAGGATTTAATATAAGATCAAATACACATACACGATATACATTTTATATACGCTTATAATAAATAATATTTTATGAATAAATATATGAAGAAAACTGCTACTATTCTAATCACAATAATTAGTATTTTGACATATTCTGATTGATTATATCCCCTATCATTTCACCCATTTCTTTGCTAGGATTTAATATAAGATCAAATACACATACATGATATACATTTTATATACGCTTATAATAAATAATATTTTATGAATAAATATATGAAGAAAACTGCTACTATTCTAATCACAATAATTAGTATTTTGATATATTCTGATTGATTATATCCCCTATCATTTCACCCATTTCTTTGCTAGGATTTAATATGAGATCAAATACACATACACGATATACATTTTATATACGCTTATAATAAATAATATTTTATGAATAAATATATGAAGAAAACTGCTACTATTCTAATCACAATAATTAGTATTTTGACATATTCTCATTGATTAAATTCCCTATCATTTCACCCATTTCTTTATCATAATGCAAGACAAAATCATGAGGAAAATTATGCTCACAAAGATTCGTTTCTACATTAGGATGTTTAGCTTTCATGTTTTCATAAAATTTGATTGGGGTCCACTGATCTTTTATACTATAGTAAAGCCAAAGTTTATGTGCATGTTGATCAATGATATTATGATCAAGTTCTTTTACTTCCTTCAGTTCCTCCTCGGTAAGTTTAAATACTCTTTTAAGTATACGAGGTTCCAACATCAAATGAATTGTATCGGAAAATTTAGCAGGAATATTAGAACATATAAAAAATATACGCATTACAACTTTTTGAAAGAAATTAGGAAGAAATGAGAGAATCCAGAATATATTAAACATTAAGTTGGCTATGTAAAGGATCTGTAAAAAATTTTCTGTTAACTCATTTCTGTAAAGCATTTTTAAATTAGTAGCAAACAAACTTACAAAGAATGTTAACATTTTTCCATTCCAAGTGTCTGCCATATTTTCAATCGTAGGAAAAAGTAAATAACACTTTTCTACTTTCCTAGAGATATCTTCATCTTTAAGCAAATTCAATATAATCCAACTTCCAATAGAATGACCTATTAGATATATTTTTGCATCATTTGGGACATAGGTCTTTATAAATTTTATCTGTGTAATACAAAATATCAAATCATTAAATCCATTTTTAATTACTTATTAACCGTTTGAGTGCCACGGAGCGATTTTGCGCTTCTTCTCTGTCTCTCGAACAGTGCCAGCGCTCTAGGCTGCGAAACCGAAGGAATATTATTGTCAGAAACAGAATCGTCGATAACATTAATTCTTCTTCTTTTAAAAATAATAACTTCACTATCATCGCTATCGTAATTCGAATCCTCTATTATATCGCTTGTCTTACGTTTAGAAGGCATTTAATTACTGAAGGGCATCAAATAAAAATATAAAAAAATTATACTGTAGAATACAAAAAAATAGTGAAAATTTTACTGTACATACCTTTTATATATACAATAAAATATTTAAATTATATTCTTATATTATATGACGCAACCCAGACGCTGATAAATCTGTACTTACGCTCAGAAAGATGGCAGAACAACAATGAATTGAAATAATTACAGCTACTGTATAAATCTGAAAACAGCGCAATAGAACTCCTTGGCATTCTTGGAGAGGGAATAAGACAAGCGCTATCTTGCAGCTTGGCACTTTTGGACAGGAAAACAGCGAAGACATGTGGCACTCAAACGGTTCAGTAAAAATTGAAATAAAAGAAAGGAAAGGATAATTAACCTTATGCTTTACTTGTGCAGTCAAACCATAATATTGATCCCATTCTTCGTCACTAGGCATGCTTATTCCTAAATGTTCAGGCGGTAGCATATGGCCAGCCTGACCAACGACCCAAATTGGTATTTCAGAAGGTATCTTTGATTTAACAGAACTAATGAAACCTTCATAAAATTCTGGAATTCCTGGATTTCCAGGAATAACAATTACCACATCCTTTTTTCCAGCTTGTGGAAAACTTTCCTCAACCCATCGACCCAAAGATATTACTTGGGTTTGGACATTGTTCAAAGGGAGCATAGATTTCTGCATGCTTTTTCTGATTTAGAAACAAATTTTGTAAAACATTAATTAAAAAAGCTAGTTTAAAATTAATATACATACTTAATATTTCTTTAGGAACAAAAGCATCTTGTAAGATAAGTTTGAATTATAACCTTCCCCCCCCCCGCCTCCGTGTACATCAATAATCGAAATAAAATGATTATATACAATAAAAAATAGAATACAAAGTAATAATAATTAATAGAACTCATGAATCTTACCGATTTACAGGAACCTAGAAGAGTTTTTAGTCGTCGAATACGAGTACTGGATGCGATTGAGTGCGACTGGGCGTACTTCGCGCAAACTCATGACACTGTTCTAATTATCCCTACAAATAAAAATCAATAAAAGACTACTTGGATAAGATCGACTTTATCGATAGTCGTTGACGTACGTCGACGTAAAGAATATTTCAAACATAAAAATGTAGAAAATAAAAGAAATAATTTTGTATTTGCATTATGCTGAATAATCGATTACAACATAAGAAAAAAAAATACATACGTACATGTGCCGAAATAGCTCAGTTGGGAGAGCGTTAGACTGAAGATCTAAATGTCCCCGGTTCAATCCCGGGTTTCGGCAGAGAATATCTTTTTTTTTCCTTTTTACTTCATTTAGTAATCGACATGAAAAGTTAATACATTTGTCAAAAATATAGGATTTGACATAATATTTTTTTGACGATTCGATCAATAAAAAAAGTTAAATTTATCATTATTATGATTTTATGTAGAATGTAAAAGTTATTTGAATACCAATATCATATGCCGAAATAGCTCAGTTGGGAGAGCGTTAGACTGAAGATCTAAATGTCCCCGGTTCAATCCCGGGTTTCGGCAAGACATTTTTTTTTCCTTTTTTCTAATATTTCCTTATTATATAAATATAGAAATTAATTTTGTTATTGTTTTCGTTATACGATTTATAATAATATTTAATTCGAATCAACGAAATAATTCGATCGCTCGATTACATAAGTAAATTTGACATAGGGTATCACGAAAATATGAAATTACAATGAAACGAGCGATTGTTTTAGATCGATCTCGATAAAACATACAGTATGTATCGGATACATAAAAATCGATAAGTTATCGCGCTTACAATGATCTCACGTATCGATTTCTAACATATCTGTATATACGTGTACTGGAAATTCTATATAACGATCGCCCTGCTGAAATATTTTCCAGAAATGTCAGGCATCTGAAGATTGAAAGAAAATTGAGAGAAAAAAGAAATAGAAAGAATAATAAAAAGAAGGAAGAAAGGAAGAGATAAAGAAGAAAGAAACAAGAAAGAGGAACAAAAGCAAAATGAGACAAATGAAATCAATGAAATTCTACTTATGGCCGAAACGGAATAGTAGATAAGTAACGACATCGTATCAATACCGATATTCCTTGAATTGGGTAAGAAAAGAAGAAGATTTTTTTCTTATAATTACATAATAATTCACACGTTTCATCGTCTAATTCGTTATCCGAGAGAAGGATGATACTAAGACAAGTTTTAGAAGCAGTTGTTTCTATCAGGAATGCAAAAATGGAGATATGGAGGACAGTAAAGCGCCATTTTGGTAACTAGTCTTGCGGCTCTTATATCCCACAGTATCTCGGTAGTTGTACGTTGTACATACAACGCCGCGTGTGGTATCAGCAATGGAACGGTAGCAGCTGAGAAAGCGGTCGGTGGATGGTTAGAAGTAGAGGTGGAGGAGGAAGAGGAGGGTAGCAAGCGAGCAAGCCAGTCAGCAAGCAAGCAAGCAAGCAAGCTACCAAGCAAGCAAGCAAGCAAGCTACCAAGCAAGCAAGCAAGCAAGCAAGCAAGCTAGCAAGCAATCGAGTGAGTGAGCAAGCGAGCGAGCAAGCAAGCAAGCAGCGACGTTCCACCGACAGTACCGCGCTTGAAAGATGGCGGAGGGTAATTCGAAAGCGCGCGTTATATAGTCGCTCGTTGAACGCGCATGCGCAATGACGGTAACTCGCGTGGCCGCGATGGTGTCGATGGGCGTGTCCAATTCACCAACGAACTTGCACCGGCTGGCACTGTGTTGCTCCCTGCAAAAAATCACACGGAATACGACGTCACTGGTTTCGCCGTTCTCTCTCTCTCTCTCTCTCTCTCTCTCTCTCTCTCTCTCTATCTCTATCTCTATCTCTCTATCTCTCTTTCCTTCTATTTCTCTCTCTCTCTCTCTCCTTCTATTTCTCTCTCTCTCTCTTTCTCTCTCTCTACCTATCTCTCTTTCCTTCTCTCTCTCTCTCTCTCTCTCTCTCTCTCTTTCTTTCTCTTGGCTAGAAAAGAAGTTGTGCATTTTTTAGAAAAAGAAAGATAAAGAAAGTACCGAACGTGCAACTAATGCGATCAACCAATACTTCTCTCTCTTGTCATTCGTGGATGATATCAAGAAATTTTTTTCGGTACTCAGATAGATAAATAGATAGACGCGATATTTTCGAAAATATCCGCAGATATTCTTCTTCAACTACTTGGAAATCTTCAAGTAGGATAAATGATTTATCGAAACTCATTCTATATATATATATATATATATATATATTGTATGGTTTTGATCGACAGTAGAGATGTTATAGTAAGATATTAAATGCAATATATCAAGTTGAAACTTGAGCGAAGTATTGTAAAAGCTTCTTTGCGGTAGGACAGTGGTTTCCAATTATCGAACTGACATTTAAGAAGACCGAATAATTCGGATATATTTTGTCGATAAGGCTAAATTGTCGGTTAAGTAAAAGTAAACCTGGACAACGTATTTGTCTCCGAAGTAGGTATATTTACTCGAAGAATGAAGACGGCCCGAGAAGAAAATCTATGAAGATGGTCGTAAAGATATCACGGATAATACGTTTGAGGGTACCTTTTGTCGAAAGGTACATGGTTTCGTGGTAAGACCGAACGCAGGGGGGGGGTGGAGGTCATACCTTGTCGAAGAGATTTTACCGAAAACCGTGTAGCTGTTACTACACCACTTAGTTACACCTGCCATCGCGTTCTATTCAAACGAAGCTAGGTTCCGTGCCCGGCCGTTTCTGTTTCCAATACCATTTCTCTTCAACGTAAAAATAAAAACCTCCCAATGTCCTGTCATTGAACAACGACTGCTTATCTCTTACTACCATTGTACCTAAATACTTTCCAAAGGAACACCTTTAAGCTCAGTTCAAACTTGGGCTTATGCTTCTTAGGATAAGGACAATACGATGGGAAGGATATTGTTTTTTTCTTTCTTTTTATATTTGAAAAAGTATTATCTCGGTCGGCGATGGCGATCGAAGGTCATGATTCAAACGGTCGTTATAAAAGCGCGGGAAAATACAAGATTGCTCTCTCGTTGGACACCGGAGTGAGCCCGAGAAAAAGAATTCAAGACGGCGGAGAGAAATGATCGGCGGGAAAAAGGAGTCGCGACTTGGTTGGGCGTGATCGAGAGTTCAGCCACGTCGTCGGTGGGAGTACCTATATCGAGAGAGGGGCAGGTCGTTCGGAACTCCGAGATGGGCAGAGCCGAATCATAGGCGTGACTAAGTTGGATGGTTTGCTAGGCGGGGGCGTGGTCTAAAAAGGTTGGCGCGGTTCGATGTTGGTGGGAGTAAATGCCGTCGAACCCTGCCAGCCGCAGTTAGTATTCGATCGTTCGACGGTGAGCATGTTGTTGCGTTTTATCGCGTTACCGGCGGCTCTCTTCTACCGGAAGTGAAGCCTGCTTTCACGCCGGCATTTCGTGTCCTTTAGCGCGTCGAAATTCATCGGTTCGAAATAATACAAAGAAAAAAGAAAAAAAAGGAAAAATAAACGAATGGTGTTGCAGTACCAGAGATTCAAGAAAACGGAAGAGTGATATCGCGCATTTCAGTGTACGTGTGTTCAAGTTTACGTGTGTGTGCGTGCGCGCGTTTACATGTATGTACTCTCTCTCCCTCTCTCTCTCTCTCCCTCTTTCTCTTTCTCTCTCTCCTTCTTTCTCTCTCTCTCTAACCGACGGAACGCGAACAACGATCGAGAAGGAACAAAGGGAAGAAGAGAGTAGAGTTCAATTTTAGAGAGAATATATTGCGTCGAATACTTTTTGCGCTCGACTATTTAGAAATAAAAGGAGAAAGCTTAGAGGGGGGGAAACAAAAAAACAAAAGAACGTGTTCCTTCGCGCAGTGTTCGTTGAAGTTTTTTACGGACCTGAACGAACGAACGAACGAACGAACGAAGGAAGGAATCGTCCGGCTTCGCGGCTTTAAGACCGGCCGGCGCCCGCTTTAAAGGGAATAGAACGAAAGCGTCGGCGCATCGAGTATCTCTCTCTCTCTCTCTCTCTCTTTCTCTCTCTCTCTCTCGTTCCAAATTATTATCGCAAGTCCTCAATCCTCATATCTTAATTCTTTATATTATTCCTATTAATTTTCCTTCTATCTTTTTTCTTCCTCTTCTACTTCTTCCTTCTTGTTTCTTCTTCTTATTCTTCTTCTACTTCTTCCTTCTTCTTCTTCTTCTTCCTTCTTCTTCTTCCTCCTCCTCCTCCTCGTAATTCTTTGGAACACGTCCGATCACTTCCGGGATCGAGTTTCCGCTTTAAGGGACTATAAACCAGAAATGAGAGTACTCTCGGCGAGAGTTATCACGTACGCTCGCGAATCCAGGGAATATATATGTGTCCCATGAATTTTCACGAATTTGGATCATTATTATTCCGTACGAAGATGTAGTTCTCGCGATGTTCCAAAAGTATTGACCTTCCTCGAGGGAGGCAAGCTACCTCGAGGGAAGATATAAGAAGATCAAACGGTGCGGTGCCAATCGGTGTTGTTCGTAAAAACTTTTCGCGAAAATTCTATACCGTACGTAATATATTATACGTTCTTCGTCGATATCAATGGTTTGTGAGTGGTGATCGACGTTTTCAAGTGTGAATATATATATATATATATATACACATATATGTGTATATATATATATATACATATACATAAATATATGTATATGTAATCGTGTTCTTGGTGTCCTGAAAAGAATCTAAATTACCAGGAGAGATCAAATCTTACCTTTTCTTTTATTTCTCGTCATTTCTTTCTTTTTTTTTCCTTCGTTCATTTGTTCCATCCAACAAATAAGATCTCTCCTTCCCTCCTTAATGGTACATAAAAAGGACAAGAAGTTCTCTAATGTTCATCGTTAAGGATAAGTGAATTCTTCCCGTGAACAAGGATTTATCGTCGATTTTATCAAAAACCGAGGATTCGGTCTTCAG
>OU426851.1:18690285-18692785 GCA_911387685.1 Dolichovespula media
AGAGAACCGACGCGTAGAAGATAAGGTGGGGAGAGCGTAAAGAGAAGGACAGTGGAGTGGTAAGGGGGTGAAAGTAAAGGGGGAGTAGAGAAGATAGAGCAAAGCCGAGTAAGTGGGAGAGAATCTCGGTTATCTGCGGCGAATTCGTGGCTTTTTGCGTTCTTCTCTCGTTTTCTCTGTCTCTCACTCTTTCCTCTCTTTCCTCTCTTTTCTCTCTCTTTCTTCTTCCTTTTCTTCTTTACCGTATGCCTCTCTAGGACGCACGGTAGCGTTTTAAGCGAAATTATACAACATACCACGTATGTATGTATGTATGAATGAATGTATGTATTTATGTATTTCCTGTACGTACCCCATGTATATAGATATGAATGCGTGTGTATGTATGTATAACGTTAATCCCAAAGATACTTTTCCCAGCTGCACGAAATGTATCTCGTTTTTGGCGAGCTTCGAGATTACGATAGGTGGGGTGATGTGGTGGTGGGGGGGGGGAGGAATGAGAATGGTAGAATGGGTGATACTCTTAAAACGTTTATTTCTACTATCCACGTGAGTATTAATGTTCTAGTAATATTACATGGGTATTATAGGACCCTGCTAGCTAGCTCGAATAAATCTTGAGAATTGAATGTAAATATAGTTTTAGTTCGTTTGGTTACAGAGAAAAAAAAATTCGCCTTGCTTTTTATCCCCCTTCGAATAGTTCCTTGCGTATCTGATCAAGGATTATATCCTTGAGATCTGTCTACTGTTAATCACAAATACGGTAGATCTTAGATCCGATAGTCCCTATTCTTCTTACGTTTTCTTCCAATGATCTCGGAGAGAGAGGAGGAGAGACAAAAAGGAAGAAAATAAAATAAAAAAAAAAAAAAACAAAAAAGAAAAGAAAAGAAAAGAAATAAGACGAAGAAGACCAAGAGAAGAAGCGGGATCAAACAATAAGAAAGAAATTTCGCAAGGTACGGTAGATTCTCCATGAAAGAGAAATGCATATTAAGTTCTCGACATAACAATGGCCTCGCTTAGACAGTAGCCTTTTCCTCCTCCTGAAGAACACAGCGGCAGCAGAATCAGCAGCATCACTACCTACGACTACTATTCTACTAGTACTACTACTACACTACTACACTACTACTACTACCACCACCATATCACTACCAATAGTAGTCTCTTGAACGGCTTCTCCTACTTCTCGCGAGGACCACCAGACTCCTCTTTTCTCCTCCTCCTCCTCCTCCTCTTCCTCCTCCTCTTTTTCTTCTTTTTTTTCTCCTTTGGATCACACACCGAGATACTCTATCTCTCTCTCTCTCTCTCTCTCTCTCTCTCTCTCTCTCTCTCTCTCTCTCGTACGTATTCGTGCGTACGTATTCGTGTTGAACGTGTAAAAAAAAAAAAAAAGAAAACAAGAAGAAACAAAAAAGAAGAAGGAAAGCAGTAAAGAAGAAGGAGAAGAGGAGGAAGAAGTAGAAGTGGTCGAGACTACGGTGGATGGTTCCGACACGCGCCTTCCTTCTTTGCTCTGCTCCTCCCTCACTTCCCTCCCACTCTTTGAGTTCTCTCGCTCTTCTCCGCCTTCCTGGCGTCGTCGTCGCCGGCGGCGCCGCGAGAGAGTACGCGTTTTCCAATATAAACACTAGCCACCCACGAAACATCGTGATATTCGTTTCCTCTCTTAACTCTATCACGTCCGATCTTCCCCCCCCCTCCTCTCTCTCTCTCCCTCTCTCTCTCTGTTTCTCTCTCTTTTTCCGTTTAATGCTCACCTCAACTCGCGAAATTCGAGTTTAATTGTTAATAAATTAAAGCCTCTTTATCATACATGCAATTAAATCATTATTTTATCGGTTATAATTATATATACGCCGTCAATTCGATAATTTAAAAAAAAGAACGATAATAATAACGATGACGTATTATTATATTATAATATTATAGAAGAAAGGAGTAAGTAATTGTTTCTAAAAGGATCTTATCAGCTATACGTTCGTCCGAACGGTTTATACATCTTCCGATATTTTTTACTTTAATGAAATATATTTAATCTACACATAACCTAATCATAAGTAAATTGTTCATTACCAGTAACATACATAAGAGGGCGCGCTTAACTCGTACGGGAATCGATGATCCGATATCAAGCCAACTCGTCGAACAAAGAATCTGAAGAGATCTTTTCAAAACACCGCATGTCGTATTTAAAACGTACCGTCGAGTGTAATTAGAAATTCTTTAACTCTCTCTCTCTCTCTCTCTCTCTCTCTCTCTCTCTCTCTCTCTCTCTCTCTCTCTCTCTGCGTTACTTTTCCAAAGTCATTATTTATTCATTTATTTATTACATCGATATCATACAGTTATATGATGGCGAAAAGATCCTATAATACTTCTAAATAGTAATTTATAATTTATATTTATGGATATATAAAACATTTCGTTCATCGACGAACACGAACGAACAAAAAATGTAAATCAAAATTCCGATCGTAGCGGGAGT
>OU426851.1:18697785-18732785 GCA_911387685.1 Dolichovespula media
AAGTAAAGGTCGAGGAATCGAGATAAGGCTGAGCTCCAAGAGATAATAATTCGAAGGGTGATCCGATAATAACGCGGTTAGGTGGTACACTCGTCGAGAGGTTCCCTTCAAGAATTTACTCTCGATCTGCCGGTAGTCTTATTCCCTGTCACTTTTTTAATCCCTTAATTTCTGGTAGGCCTCTACTCGACGTTTAATTCGACGATTAGTTGCGCGCGACAGTTTCAATGGCCAAAAAAAGAGGTAGAGTAGTGGTATTTATTCGTTAGAACGTTATGAGAGAATATTAGAAAATATCTTTAGGACGGAGTTGTATGATCGCGACTGTGCGAATTAAACAAAAAAAGAAAAAAAAAAAAGAAAAAAAAGAGTGTGTACGTCGATGATGGCTGTGGCAAAAAAAAAAAGAAAGAAAGAAAAAAAAGAAAGGGAGAGAAAAGAGGAAAAACCAAAAAACAGGAGTAAACTACGAATCTATATTCAAAAGCGCATTCGAAGCTCATAGGAAGGGGAAATTGGTTGTTTTCGTACAATGAAAAAAATAAAAATAAAAATAGGACGAAATAAAATAAAATAAAATAAAATAAAATAAAACAAAACAAAACAAAACAAAATAAAATGAAATGAAAGAAATAAAAGGTCAAGTGAGATAAACTTTTAACGACGTTCGAGAACGTTAGAAAAGTAAGTTCAGCAAAGTTAACCTAACAACTGCTTGCTGTTGTTGCCACTGCGGTTGTACTTACTACTGGCCCGCAAAATTCGCTTTCATTATCGAGGAAGTTACAAACAACGCGAGCGTTAAACAGTTCTACGGTCGAACGATATTATCGTGACACGATGGCAGTGGCGGTACAGCTTTTGAAATATAATTGGCGATCGGGACTCGCTTGTTATTCGATCGTGTAACTTCCCCCATTTCCTACTTCTTCGCTCTTTCGTTACGGAATCGAACGCGAGGGCTCCATAGAACGTGCCCACACACATACGCACAGGCATCCACAAAAGTCCATACATATGTACCGGGTACATAGACACGTAAATACGTACTTACACACACGCAACATAGAATATGGTCGATTTTAATCGAAATTGCCAACGGCTCGAACGACAACGTCAACCCGATTTCTGTTGTAGCGTTTCGTGCCCGGGCATATTTTGCTAATATTCGCCGAAAACGAATTTAAACGGGACGCTTTTTGTCCCGGAAAATAATTAGGTTCCGTTGAATCGAAGAGATTTTTTTCAAACCGAGCGAAATAAAAAAACCTACGTCTATTCGCCACTGTTCCGCTAATCCCAACGATAACAGTAAATAAGTTAGTGCTTACTTATGTACATATACGTAACACTTTCAATAAATAGAAATCCTATTACTGTTGTTATTCTTTTTTTTTTTTTTTTTTTTTTTGATTTCCTCCCTCCGATAAATTCTCTCCCCTTTTTATTTATTCTTACCTAATAATAATATAACTGGACTTTCCCGTTTTATCCATTTTAAAACGACGAAAGAGAGAAAAAAGGAAACTCGCGGAAACAACAAAGAGCCACCGGCTGAATGAAATTTGTATAATACGACCAATAAATATTTGAATAGACGGATTAAAGTGATCGTGTTACACAATATTCTCTCGGAAACTTTGATTAAAAATTACAAGGAATTTTGTGAACGAGCCAATAAATCCAAACGGGAAAGCTTAGAGTGTAATCATGGACACACACACACACACACTGTTTCAGTATAAGCTATCGATGAAATTCCAATTTCCGAATAAAATCCCGAAGGAAGATGACGTTTGTTCGTATAGACGAAAAAATTCAAAGATGAAAGAGGAAAGGGAGAAAAAAGGAAAGGTCTCGTTCGGGGCGAAAAATCGCACCGTTAGGTGATCGATTCGAGCCTTCTATTAATGCGATCCATCGTAGGGGATGTAGTAGGCAATGACGGAGCCCGAGGACACGATGGCTCTCCTTCAGGGCCGTAGAGAATCTTTCGAAATTGGGGGCTTTGGATGCCGGGGCACGCTTGAGCTCCATTCGGGCTCCTGGCAACAGGACAAAGAGTTTGTGAGAGCGACAGAGAAGGAGAACAAGAGAGAGAGAGAGAGAGAGAGAGAGAGAGCAAGCGAGAGAAAGAGAGTAAACAGAGCTCGCTACTGCTACTGCTACTGCTGCTACTGCTGCTGCTACTGCTGCTGGTGCTGCTACTGCTGCTGCTGCTGCTGCTGCTGCTGCTGCTGCTGCTGCTGCTGCTGCTGCTGCTGCTGCTGCTGCTGCTGGTTGGATCGATGTTTGCCCCGCTGCTAGAATTTCTATTTCATAGAGGGACGGCCCTGTGTGTACCCATCTGCTATTCCCCTTAATTCGAACGATCGTTACACCCGCAACGCCGGGGTGCTTCGGAATACTCTGAGACCTTCAGAGACATCGTTTTCGAACGTTTGCACTAAATATTTTTCGCTTGAAATTGTTCAGAGATATATAACTACGATCAACGACGAAACGAGTAATATAAAAAGAGAACAGTATACGTGTATAGAAATATTGGATTCTGTGATAAGTAATATTGAAATTTTATCGTATATATACTATCGTAAATATAATATACTATTTAATAGTATAGTATTAGGATTCGTTAATAAATCATTTCAGAATTTTCAGTCGAAAAATATCAAAAATACGATGTTGTTCATTTCGATATAAAATACTGCAAATTTCGATATTCGCTTGACGGTTTTTTTTTTTTTTTTTTTCTATTGAGGAAGTGGAGTGGGGTGGGGTGGGTTGTGAGAGGGAGAGAAAGAGAGAGAGAGAGAGAGGAAGATATCAGAACGAGTTCGGTTATTACGTCGCAAAATTTAATTCGGTAGGAATTTAGTAAAAAAAAAAAGTAGTATTAAATAAGCGACATAGGGAAATGATGACAAGAAAAAAAAAAAGACCGAAAAGAAATGGAAAGGAAAAAATATCTCGCTGGATAAACGTAGAAACGAAAATTCGAACCGAAAATTCGAGGTGGAAAATTTAAGCTCGAAAGTGGGATTCGATAAAGTTCCATAGTTCGGATATAATGCATTATATTCGTTGCAACGTCTTGCCAATTACAGGAGTCGCGACTCCGACTAATTAATTTGATGGCGTTCTCCCATATTCCCGAGGAAAAGACCACCCGGCGAAATAATCTCGTTCGCAATGCATCATCGATGGCGAACCGGCTGAGGGACGAAGGAGAAAGGAAGGAGTAGAGAAAGAGAGAGAGAGAGAGAGAGAGAGAGAGAGAGAGAGAGAGAGAGAAGAAGTTGTAAGAGTCGGCGGGATTGAACTAATGACGAAGTCGAATTAATTACGCACAGTTACGAAAATGAGCGTCCCCGTTGTTAGATGGCGTAATTTTCGGTAACCAACGTACCACGTAAGTACTTATACATATGTTACGCGTACACGTATTTACCTAAATGTACACGTACAAAGTCTCACGGAAGTCGATACGAATTTACATTCGACTCGGCAAAGCCGATTAAACGTCAACCGCGAGAGAACTGGCTACTTGTAAACGTTGTTTCTCTCTTTCTCACCCAATCGTATTAATAACGGCCATTCTGATCGTAATTACGGGAACTCTGAACATTCGTCAGCGGAAGTGAATAATGGTCATGTGAAATTAAAGGAAATCGAGACGGTACCTATAACCATAATTCACTTTCAAATCATTTCCCTTTTCTTTTTTCATGTTTTTTCTTTTCTTTCTTTCTTTCTTTCTTTCTTTCTTTCTTTCATTCTTTCTTTCTTTCTTTCATTCTTTTTCCCCGGACGATTACGTTATAAATCGACGGACAGATCGATCGCAAATCTTTTTATATATCGAGATACATAAGATATAAAATGAATATTTTTAAACATTACTCTTGACAGGTCTCTCCGGTATTCCTTTCGTATTTTTCTTTTTTTTTCTTTTTTTTTTTCATTTTTTCTTTTTCTACTCGATACGATATAGCTCGCGATCGTCAAAATAAAGAGAATAATGGTAAGACACGCGAGTTTCTGACTCCACAAGCGCGAGAACGAGACGACTATCAGAAAACGGCTATACCCTTATCAGGCTTATCGGTACAAGCGACGTTCTCTCGCTGTCTCTCGATGATAAACGCTCGTAGAATCAGCAGGCTTCTCTATCTACGCTTGCAACATACACACACACACACACACAGAGAGAGAGAGAGAAAGAGAGAGAGAGAGAGAGAGAAAGAGAGAGAGAGACAGACGGACAGTGTCGTTGGACGTTCACCGATCTTTCTTTTATTTTCCTTATGGTTTCTCTAACCTTCGACTATTATTTTTCCTTTTTTTTTTTTTTTCTTTCTCCTTGTGTCCTTTACTCACTTCATCGATCACGACACGAAATTTACAAATGGCGAAGATAAATCATATCAAAAATTGTAATGTTGTACATATAGCGATCGCGATGTACGTATATATGTATAAAGAGAGAGAGAGAGAGAGAGAGAGAGAGAGAGAATATTTAATATTTTGTAACAAAGGAGAGAAAAAAAGAACAGAAAAGAAATACATCCAGGATAACACGCGTGAAATAAGAAAGAAAAAGGAAAAAAAATAAAAAAAAAAAAAAAAAGAAAGAAAACACGCGTGTATACTCTTCTAGCACGCTATTTAATGCGCATACATTTCTATAATCATACTTTATTCCCGCGATGAGCAACAACGATAACTTTGTCTCGATCGCATCGTAATCGAGGTTTCGCAGCGTTACAGGATTTTATCTGACGCCGACATCTCGTGAAATTCACTCGTCCTAACTCGTACCACGATGAATCGAACGAGAAAATTTACATCCCCGAGAAGACATCATTCTTCCGAACGCCTCCTCCTTTCTCCTCTCTCTTACTCTCTCAAACCTCGATATCTAACGCTTGACGTGAATGTTCCTTCTTTCTTTTTTTTCGTTTCGTTTCGTTTCGTTTATCTTTTTCTTTTTTTTTTTTTTTCGATCTTTACCGATCGTAAATCACTCCACAAAATACTAAGTCAATTTTATAAAAGCAACGATTATTCTCCCGGTCCCTTGCATTACGTTAAAACAAAATCGAAACACTCTTATGCTTTACATAAAAAGAACAGAACAAATTAATTAATTAATTACGTAATTAATTAATCGATTAATCATTGATGCGTTTAAAATAACTAACGAAGTTCTATTTCATCCTAACGACTGATTAAATTGATCCCCCATCGTGACTCACTAATATCTATCTATCCGTCATCTCTCTCGACGATATCTCGTCTACGTAAAGCGAGCCAAGCCACGAAAAAAAAATAAAAAAAAAAAAATAAAAAAAATAAAAAAAAGACAGAAAGAAAAGAGAAATAAATAAAAGAAATGTCGCGTGGATCTAGAGAACAGAGAAATGGAAAAAAAAAAAAGTTTCATATAAAATTCGAGCGACGATTCTCCGAGGACATGATATCGTCGATGACGTGCCAATTCTGTTTTCCCTCTCCCCACCCCACCCCCTCTCACTCTCACTCTCTCTCTCTCTCTCTCTCTCTCTCTCTCTCTCTCTCTCTCTCTGTCCGTCTATCTGTCTCTTTCCATCTATCTCTCGTTCTCTATCTTTCTTCTTCTCTACTAGAAGCATATAGCTGCTACACATCAAAACTCCTTTATTTTTCCATCCCGGAAAACGCCTCGAGGGAGCGCTAGAAACGAGGAAGGGGAGCGCGTCTATCTCGACGCGCTTAGAAGTCCCGTTCTCGTGGGAGGTGCTTCGAAAGGAAACACGCGTTCTCTCTTTGTCTACTTCTCTCTCTCTCTCTCCTTCTCTCTCTCTCTCTCTCTCTCTCTCTCTCTCTTAATCTTAAGGATAGCAGCACCCATCTTCCTATCATTTCCGTTCAGTTTATATTCTTACGTTCTTGTTCGCAACCGTTACTATCGGTTCAACCTTTCCGATCTCTTCTGAAACGTGTGATTTAGTTATATAGTAGGAGCCAGAGAGAGAGAGAGAGAGAGAGAGAGAGAGAGAGAGAGAGAGAGAGAGAGAGAGAGAGAGAAAAGAAGAATGAAAGAGAAATACTGATGAAAAGACTAAAACATAAAGATAGTGGAGGATAGTGAGCAGAGAGTGAATGAAAGAGAGAGAGAGAGAGAGAGAGAGAGAGAGAGAGAGAGAGAGAACAAAAAAAAATATAATAGATGGATAGGTAGAAATAAAAAGGGACAACTAGAGAAAGATCAAAAATAAAGAAAAAGGGAGACAGGTAGAGAGAGGGGGGGGGAGAGAGATTAAAGAGGAGGGGTAAGGCTCACCCCATGGATACCGTTACCCGCTAATTGAGCGTCTGGGGGATTTCGCAATTTTCGTACCTTCCTGCTTCCCTTCTTCTCTCACTCACTCTCTCACACGTATACGCACACATGTACATATACATACACATACACACACACATATATATATATATACATAAAACACGCGTAGTATAAGCTCTCGCACACTTTCATCGTAGAACTCGCACAAAATCTGCTCTCCAAAAGCACGCGTAACATCCGAGTCTCGCTTCGATATCTCTCTCGGCACCCTTTTCCACAACGAAAAGCAGAAGCTATAGCAACATCAGACAACGAGGGCGATATGCGTCCATTTAACGCGTTGCCCGTCGTACGACCTTTATACAGAAGTTACCTGCACGTTAAACCGATATATATATATATATTGATGTGTTTGTGCTTGCGTGTGTATGTTTGCGCACGTGTGTCTCTCTCTTCTTCTCTCTCGTGCGAGACGAGATTTATATTTTCGTACATATGTATGTAAGGTACTACCTTTTGACTAACAGATTTATTAACTCGATTTCAAAAACTACAACTCATTTCTTAACGCTTGTACACCGAATAAAAAGAGAGAGAGAGAGAGACAGAGAGAGGGGAAGGGGAGAGGGGAGAGAGAGAAAAAGAGGCAGCAGGTAGATCATACATAAATACACACACACACACACACACATACATACATACACGCATACATGCATGCATGCATACATACATACATACATACATCATACATAGGTACATATATACGTACGTACAAACACATTACGCAACGTATATTCGAAGAATAGTACGATGTTATTTACGTGACGCAAGATTTTTCTTCTTTCTTATCCCCATTTCCTCTCGTTCGATGAAAATGCGAAATCATTGAAAGCTCTTAAGAGAAAAACGATGGAAACGTGAAGGAGAAAAAGGAGGTGGAAACTCGTGGCCGGAGTCGATCGATTTCGTTCCGTTCTCGTCGTGAGTCATCCGTAGAATGGAAGGTTCTTCCTCCTCGTAAGCAGCCGACCTTTCCTTAACCAAGGTCCCCTCTAACCGCAACAATACAAGGAGATAAAAAGAGAGAGAACGAGAGAGAGAGAGAGAGAGAGAAATCCTTCAGTGGACAATCGCATACCTCGAAGTTCTTCTCGTTTTGGTCATTGCCAATGCGAACGAAGAAAAATATTTCCGAACACTCCCCAATCGTAAAGGACGAAGAACTCTTGATTGGTTAACGGTAATAATTTCTCACCACAAAGCCATTGTAGAAATCAATTCATAACATTATCGTTCTTGTATCTTACGCCTAAATATCTACATATGATTTTTCTATGATAATTACAAATTTGCATACCCACATATATAAATACATAGATATATCAGGGTACACCTACCTATACGTAGTTATTGTACGAGCCAGTGATCATGAAAGTGGTATAAGTAAGGAATTTTTTTCTTCTTTTTCTTTTTTTTTTTTTTTTCAAATATTAGCCTATCACATGATTCGTATATTTAAGTCATTGCCCCATGCCAACCATTATTCGATCAAGTAATGATTCTTTCTTTCTTTTTTTTTTTTTTTATTAATTTTTATATCAACTCATATATTTCATAATATTCGATTGTCCTGAAAATTCGTGCAGATAATAAAGAAGAAATACAAATTTTTACGAATGATTTTATTATAAAAAAAAAAAAAAAAGAAAAAAAAAAAAGGAAAAAATCCAAATTGACGAAGACTCGATCGAACGTCTCCAAATTTACTACAAGTACAAGGAATAACGAATATTTAATATCCTTATAGATTTTCATCGACTCGTTTCGATTACGTATAATACCGACTAAGAATAAACGTTCGAGAAACTCTCTTACATGGCAGATATTGCTATATTTTCCCACACAAATTACTCTCTATTAATTCCTTATACCATAAAAAAAAATTAAGGTAATAGATCGTTGAAGATCTATCGGTAACCAAAAAAAAAGGGGAGAAAAAAAGAGGTGGAAGAAACCATAGAAATCGTTCGAATATCTTAAAGATAAAGTTTATCGTAGAACAATCGCACGGTTGTATCTTTCAACCCCGTTCTCGGGCATGATCGAGGTCGATTATTATTGTTAGAGGATCGACCGGGCAATCCTCGGCAATGAACAAGGGAAAGGAAGAGGTAGGTGTAGTCGGTGGAAGCCGGGAGGAGTTTGAGAGAGGAGGAGGAGGAGGAAGAGGAAGAGGAGAAGGAGGAGGAGGAGGAGGATGAGGAAGAGGAGGAGGAAGAGGTGGAGGAAGAAGAGAGAGGAGGAGGATGAGGAAGAGGAGGAGGAAGAGGTGAAGGAAGAAGAGAGAGGAGGAGGATGAGGAAGAGGAGGAGGAGGAGGAGAGGAGAGGAGGAGAGGAGAAGGCGAAAGTAGAAGGAGAGGAGGAACGGTACGATGGACGGCCAGCGTGGCGACTTGTCCCGCGCTTCGCTACGTTCACCGCGTTAGCGATGTCTCGCTAACAGTCCACTTGAGTCAACAGACGACTGATTGTTAGGGCAAACACGCACACGTACGCGAGGAAGGCGGCGGCTGCGAGCCATACAACCCGCTCCTCTCCCTCCCTTTCCCCTTCACTCTCTCTCTCTCTCCTCTCCTTTCTCGCTTACTGACTCTCTTCCTTTTATCTAGAGGCCTTTATCGTAACGCGCTACCCGTGGAAACTAGCACCGAATAAGACCTTTACTTTCTTTCTTCTATAATCATGAAAAATTCGTCAACGTTCCTACCGTACCTATAAAGTTAGTTTACGTAGGCTACCTGTTCTACATCGAGGATCTATAATAAAGAACTTCGAGACAAAGGTGGACGAAGAAAATTTGCGTGCGTTTCTTCTTTTTTCTTTCTTTTCTCTTTTCTTTCCTTCCTTCTCTTTTTTTTTTTTTTTTTCTTTTCTATTCGATAATACGCTTATCGAAAAAGATAATTAAGCTAATCGAAGAGATCATTATCGTTCGATAATTATAAAATAATTGTTCGTTTCAATAATACGAATGACACGTCGCATTATGATTATGATCGAATGAGGATAATCTTTTTCTTTTTTTTTTTTTTTTCTTTTTTTTTTTCGTTTTGTTCACACGAGGAAACGAATGAAATTAAATGGAAGCTCCTTATGAACAGTTGTGAATTATCGAATCTATGAATATAATTGAAAAAAATGTCGAGCTCGTTGGAAATCCTAAAATATGATCGATGGAGGAGAGATACTTTCTTTCGTATCGGCATTACGGCGAACAATTGGGAATTTTCAAAATATACCGCGATACAATTCGCGTTTCTTCCCCCCCCCCCACCTCCCCCTCCCTCCCAAGCGTAGACGAGTAGACATTTGCATCTCCTCCTTCCACAGCTTCAAAGGTCTTCGAGCCTTTTCATTATACGAAAGCCGACTATCGGAGTGCACTCTCTTCTTGCTTGAAGGTGAAAGCTGAATTTCTCGGGAGTAAAAGGGTGAGAGATGCTTGCGTACAAACATAAGTACATATATATATATATATATATATATATATATATATATGTGTGTGCGTGTGCACCTCCTATATCTATATTGTAATCTGTACATAAACACGTTTATGTATTATATATCTCTACGTAGAAGTGCGACGTGAGATGACTTTTTATTTTCCTTTTTTTCTTTTTTTCTTTTTTTTTGTACTTTTCTTTTCCTTTTTTTTTTTTTTTTTGTTTTGTCGAATTAAATTTCCAAGAGTTTATCTGGCAAAATATGAGAGCATCAGATGTTGGGGAAATGATCGAGCTTTCGACTCAAAGAACCGAGATGATTTTCTCGGTCTGACACTTTTCGCTTTCATGACACGTCCGTCTCTCCACAGTTGATTTTAATTTCCTCTTCCAAAAGTCGATAGAAAAACAGACCGCCGTCCCTTCGTTCCTTTTCCATCGTAGCTTATTTCGGTACCTTTGTCTAGGTTCTAACCTAAGCCAGTAAACTGTAAGAGTCCACACACAGTTTGGGGTCTAGGCCATCATCTTTGTCCCTTTCGGACCGCCTGGGTGCTCCTCCTTTTCAGGGACGTACGAAGCACGTGCTTTCTTGTAACGCAATTTTTCAAGAAAGAAAAATCCATTGTTCTCCCCCCCCCCCCCACTTCGTCCTCGATGACTCAACGTATTTTTCTTTTTTTCTTCCTTTTTTTTTCTTTTAAACGATCACTCTTGTTTGCGAACGTCATTTTTACATTCTCTCTCTCTCTCTCTCTCTCTCTCTCTCTCTCTCTCTCCTCTGCCATTTTACGTTCAACTTCAACTCATTACATTCGAAAGGGCCGTCTCGCCGTCCTGGCGCCAGCGTTACTACTATCATCTTTTGTTTATTAAAAATTATCGTGAAATCTCTCTCTCCTCTGGTCGAGATCATCATTCGTTCAAATTATCGCATATATTTCTTCCGTTGTTTCGAACAATTGTTCGGGATATGTTTTTTGCCGGGGAGGTATGAGGGGCGGGGTTGGGGGCGGGGTTTGCGGAGGGTGCAAAAGATCTTTTTTCGTTTCGTTTTTGTTTTCTTATTTTAATAAATAAATAAAGAAAAACGAAAGGAAACTTTCGGCTTACGCGTCTCGAATAATAAAGAGTTTAAAGAAGAAGAAGAAGAAGAAGAAGAAGAAGAAAGGTATACGGTAATTAACAAAGATGATAATAATAATAATAATAATAGTAATAATAATAATAAAAGTTGGGACCTGAATGCGGCTGCTCGATTTGAGCCTGATGGAAGAAAGATACGCCGTTAAAATGGACGGCCCTTAAGCCGATGGTGCCTCGTCAGGCCCGTAGGGAATACGAAGGCCCTCGGCTACGGGGATGTTAAGAAGGAGAGAGGGAGGCTTTACAGACCGAAACACTATTCTCGCTCTTGCTCCTTCCTATCATCCCCCGTTGCTTCGACTCTCCCACTCTTTCTCTCTCTTTCTCTCTCTATCTTTCATTCTCTCTCTCTCTCTCTCTCTCTCTCTCTCTTTCTTTCTTTCTCTCCGTCACGGATCGTGTATCTACCAGTGACACTCATCTCACGATACATGTACCACACACACACATACTCTTATCCATTTAAACGAATTTCATTTCGTTCAAACTTTTCGTCGATTTAAGAAGAGAGATTAGAAACAAATATTATTTTCATCGAATCGAATCGAATCGAATCGAATCGAATTGAATCGAATCGAATCGAATTGAATCGAGTCGATTCGATTCGATTCGATTCGAGTCGAGTCTCTTTTTCGAAATAAAATTGTATTATCTTAAACGAATAAGAATTCAGAATATTGCCTCGTTAATATATAACGGATCGATATACGAGAATAGAAAATTATAAAAATACGAGGGTAAAAGTGCTGTTTAAGTAAAT
Organism: Dolichovespula media; assembly: GCA_911387685.1. NCBI lineage: Eukaryota > Metazoa > Arthropoda > Insecta > Hymenoptera > Vespidae > Dolichovespula > Dolichovespula media. The sequence continues at coordinate 18,709,521 of OU426851.1, forward strand.
ACATATGCGTGCCAGAGTGCTGATATTAATTCGTTTCTTACAATTTGTAATAGTAAACGAAGGAAGATCATTTGTAAACAAAATGAGAACCTTATTCTACGGAACCTTATTCTTCGGAGAGTGAAGAGGCAAGATCGTGAGTGGAAAAGAGATGGAAGGAGAGAAAGAGAGAGAGAGAAAGAGAGAGAGAGGCGGAGGCACGCAAAACCTTGGCTCAGGGAGACGAAGGTAGGATAAATAAACCTGATGAGAAAGAAAGAGAGAGAAGATAAGTTGAAAAGAGTGGGAAGGTTAGAGAAGAGAGTGGGGGTGATGTTTCAGAGTGAAAAAGAGACAGAAAAAGAGAGAAAGAGAGAGAAAGTGAGAGAGGGGGAACAAAGGGAAGGAAGTAGAATGAGAGAGAGAGAGAGAGAGAGAGAGAGAGATAGTTGGATAGAGAAAGAGAGAAAGAGAAGTAGGGGGGGAGAGAGAGAGAGAGAGAATGGCTTTGAGCTAGGCATAGCATTCCAGGATCCAGTATTCTCTTCATCCCCTTGCCAGTATCGGGATCAGAAACTCCTTCATAGATAATGGGATCTCTGAACATCCCTTCGATAATGTGAATCACTTGAACTATACGCGGGCCGAATTGCATTTTTCAGTATTTCTATGTTTATCGAGGTCAGACTCTTTATAAACAAAAACAAAAAAAAAAGAAAGAATCCTATCTTCCTTCGCCACAGACTTTGATATCTCAAAAAGGGATTTTTATCCTATGTACGAGTTCTATAACTAAGTTGATAAAATATAAATTTACATATAACACTTCATAGATGATAGATATTAGCAAATTCGTCGAACTTATCTATTAATAATTAAAGATAAATTCAATGCGCTCGTATATATGTGAGATTGCGTGTGTTACGTATGTATGTATGTATGTATGTATGTATGTACGTATGTATGTATGATGTATGCATGTAGGTAAGTATGTACGTATCAATGAAGAATTACTTCAGTCGAGTGTAGTATAGTATCAATCGTTATATCGACTTAAATTGTGTATGTGTGTGCTTTTAATAAATTCTAGGGTACGTAAATAGTTACGTAGCGTAGGATATAAAAGATAAAAAAAAAAAAAAAAAAAAATCGATGAACGAAGAAGAAACGAAGGAACGTGAAAGTACGAAAATGAAAGAAAAACGTTGTTTTAACTTTTATCAAATAAATAACGTATGTGTGTATTACACGTCTGCTAACGAATAACGATCATTTTCAATTATATTTATAACTTTATTATAACATGGAGGAAATCCTCTTGCTTTTTTCTTTTTTCTTCTTTATTTCTTCTTTATTTTATTTATTCTCTTTCCACTTTTGTTTTTGTTTTTTTTTTTTCTTCTTCTTTTTCTTTTTTTTTTTTTTTTTTTTTTGCTTTCTTTCTATTTCGATTCCCGACTTAATCTTCGCTATTAATTCCACGCTTGTTTATCGCCGTGGAAAAAACGAAAATGAATTCGATATTAGTTACAAAGCTCGTGCTCGAGAGCTCGACGGCGCGCACAATGGTGGTATGTATGTATGTATCTATGTATGTTTGTACATACGCAGGAGGAGAATATGGTCGAACGATCGCGTTACAGGTATCAACGATAATCGTTCAGAACCGTAGAAGATAACGATAATTATTTCTAACGATCGCGAACGTACGATGGTCGCGTTAGAAAGGTTCGACTTCGAAGAGCACGCGAGCGCGATCACAGCCGCTCCTGTTTCCACGTCGGCCAAGTGAAAGTCTCCCTGGAAAACCGTGCAGAGGAGAATCCTTGATCCTTGATCCTTGAAAGGTTTCAGGGAGTAAGAAAGTAACTGGAAAAGCTAGGCGAATCGGCCACCTCCATGGAAGAGTTCTCGTCGATGATTGTTTCTTCTTTTCTCTCTCTCTCTCTCTCTCTCTCTCTCTCTCTCTCTCTCTCTCTCTCTCTCTTTTCCGTCTCTTTCTTACTATCGCTCGATCATAAATGAAAATATCAATCTTGCCCTTATATTCAACGACCGCAATAAATAATTTATTATTACGCCAAACGCGTTTGTTAATTATCTAACGCGTAATCTACAAGTGTCGTTCGACACTGAAACCGTGTGTTATTTTTCCCTTTTTTATTTATTTTTCTCTTCTTTTTTCGCTAAAATATTAATAATTATTAAAAGAAGGCAAGAAGTGACGAGGGAAATCTTTTTGCAGGATCATGTAGTACCATTGTTGTCACGATTGAAGCTTAACACAGTAACTAACGATAAATTAAAGAGAAGAACGTGTAATTCTATTATACATATTGATACGTTGTTGTTCTTTTTTTCTTTTTTCTTTTTTTTTTTTTTCGTAGCAATCGAATCAATTCGAATCGACTTTGTTGATATTATTTAATACGTTATATACGATAACCTTGTCGACATTTTATAACATAGTACCTACACGAGTAATAACTAGATTTAAGATTCGCGGTAACGAACATCGCGATATTTCACATTTAAACTCTTCGGAATCTCTTTGTTATTATACAATATACGAAATTTATTAAGCGTATCGCGAGATTTATCGAAAATTAATTCAACAGACCGATGTATTTGAAACATAGATACGTACAAGTTCTACGGAAATATTCTACAATTAACATACGGGAGGTGTATCTTACCTGTGATCTAATTATATTTAATTGATGAATAATAAATCGACGAAAATTCTCTCTTCGTTATCTAGCTTTTACCGATTGGTATTATAAACCAAACGCGAATATGGAAACAACATTATTCTCGCAAATTGAAAATATGGTAAAACGTAACGGCTTATCGATGTCGAATGAAACGTCGTTAGACGTTCAATGATGATCGGCTGGGGTAGAGAGAAGAGAGAAATAAAAGCATAAAAGGGGGCGGGGGGGGGGAGAGAGAGAGAGAAAAAAATAAAAGAGTCAATGGAACTTCGAAAAACAATTTTGAAGGTATTTTTCCTGATCTCTCTCGGTAACTCTATAACCTTCCTAGTGTTTCGTTGTTAGTGAATTATTTGGCTAGTTGGTCGGTAGGTGGACGATAGTTTCTAGGTCAACCGGTGGACGAGGTCGACGAGGTTATAGTAATTAAATCGTCATTCCAGGGTCGTAGATGGTATGCTCGATCGTGTTGTTTGTCACGTTGAGTTACTACTACCACTCTTCCTCACCTTCGACGAAGAGGAGGAAGGAGGACAGGAGTTTGGACGGTCAAAGGAACGAGCTACGAGGGAAAAGCTTTGTATTTTTGTGCGGTACGGTAAACAAAGTGAAAGAGAGAGGGAGAGAGGGAGAGAGAGAGAGAGAGAGAGGGAGAGAGGGAGAGAGAGAGAATATGTGATAGCACGATGGGAAGGAAGAGTAACGGCCGAAAAGTGGGTGGATGGGTGGTAGGTACGTGGCTTTCCAGGGGTGGTCGCTAGGCAACAGGCGCCCCCCGACCTGGGGCCACCCGGGGGCTACCCAGCGCCACTGGCATCACCCTCTCTGCTTCTTCTACCATGCACGCCCTGTCCCGTATCTGTCCTGTCCTTGTGTCCCCTATATATCCCCTCTGTATTTCTATCTCACTCTATCGTCTATCGTCTACCATTACTCATCCCTTCTTTAATTTGCATCCTATAGAGATACCCTATGTATATATATATATATATATATATATATATATATATATATATATATATATGTAAGGACTTATTAATAATTTCTTTCTTGTTTATTCTTCCTTTTTTTCCCATTTTTTTTCTTTTTCTTTTCTTTTTTTTTTTTGTTTTTTAGTTAACGTACTTAAGAACACTTTGTTAATGATATACGCGTAATCAGAACTATTCTTATATCTAAAATGTGGTATACTGCATTACCAATCTGTACGTATAAATAATATAATATTAATACCATCGATTCACATGGGATACGATATTTCTGATAAATATAATATAACGTTAAGATTTTTACGAATAAAAATCACGATTCTCTTTCCGCATTGTTGGAACAAACGAACCGATAAAATGGGAAAATATGTCGAGTTTATTTGTAAAGGGGGAAAAAAAAAAAGAAAAAAAAGAAAAAAGAGACGAACAAAAAAACAACATCGGAAAAAGAAGAAAGGGAAAAAAATAACGAGAGCCAAAGGAAAAAAGAAGCAAATAAAAACGTATGATGATGCGTTAATCCATGAATTGGAACAAATCGCGACGTCTCCCGATTGGTTTATCCGCTTCCAACGATCTGTTATACCATGACCGTTAACGCGAGTACAATCGAGCGCTAAAAAATCGCGTTACATTCCTTCAGCTTCTTCTTCATTTTTTTTTTCTTATCCATCTACGTAACGTTCCTCGATTTATATATCCATAACGATTTCTGATATCAATGTTGGACATCTCTATGTATTTTATACGCGCGCGCGCGCGCGCGCGTGTGTGTGTGTGTGTGTGTGTATAACGGCGATATATAAAACGAAAGATCAAAAGCTTTTTCACGTTTAGAACTAGACTCGTCGCGATCGATATTAAACGATGAATAGCGATAATTTCTCAGAGTACGTGGCATTATATAGATATTTGTGGATATGTACGAACATAACCTATATAGTGATTCCTGCAAATTGAAATCTAAACGCACGGGATTGTCGATTCGCAAAGCTTCGAGAAGTGGGATTTCGGGTTAATAGGGGTCTATAAACACAAAACCGTTGGAATCGTGAAGTGGTGTGTATTAAGGGTTCTATTCGATCCTTTGAATCTCTTTCTCTCTCTCTCTCTCTCTCTCTCTCTCGCTCGTTCTCTCTCTCCCTCTCTATCTATTTCTTTCTTCACTCAAAAATGTCGAAATACGAAAAATATGAATATGAAGTATTATGAGAAATCCGATTTGCAAAAGATATCGATTGAAATATTTCAAATACCTGAAGAAATTAGGGTAAATGAATGTCAGAATTACTGACGTTAAAAGTATCGTCGTAATATTTCATTTCATTTATCTCCCCTTTCTTTCTTTCTTTCTTTATTTATTTCTTTCTTTTTTTCTTCTTCCTCTTCTTCTTCTTCTTCTTCTTTTTTTTTTTTTTCTTTTTATTCGAATTCATTTGAAGACGAAATTATAATTATAGTTCGAACGAAGAAACGAGAGTCAAGTTGCGAGCTTATAAAAATAAGCACCGATCGAGTGTAAAGGAAGAAAGGGAAAAGAGACAGGGTCTATCTCTCTATCTCGAGAAAGAGAGTAATAAGATAGAAAGGGAAAGAGAAAGAAAAGGCATCTCTTATAAGATGAATCGTTGAATGCGTCGAAGTATAAGAGTATTGAAAAATAAACGAACGATTCGATATTAAATGATGATTATTAAATGGGCAAAAGTAGGTGTTGTATGCATCGTCTTGATTAATCGGCACTTGTTTAAAAGTTTAAAGGAGCGCCGGCACGACCGACTATCATCATCGTCGTCGTCGTCGTTCGTCGTTCGTCGTTATATTGTGTTCTTTCACGCCCTCGACACTTCCATTCGTAGATAGAATAAAATCTTCATGTGTATTGGTACGACATATATTCTCTATATAGATACATATGTGCAATGGGAACGACACAAGAGGCAACACGTAACGCACGCATTTAAGCACGGAACTCGAAATTGCATCATCGCCGTTATATGCAACGACCTACGAGAGCCAAGTTCGCGTGGCAAAAGTCGCTCGCGTGATCCCTCCTTAGTCCTTTGCCGAGAGCACTTAATTGTTATTTCGAAATCGTGGAAAGAACGAGCCCTCCAGGAGGAATCTAAGATGGTACTCTGTGTTCTAAGAAATAGAAGTCAGAAGAATCGAGAAATCCTATGGGGGATCGTCGATTTGTTCTATCAACTTCCTAAGTAACCTCGAGAAAATATATTTTTTCGAATAGTATTTAAATTAAAAAAAAAAAAAAAAAAAGGAAGAAAGAAAGAAAGAAAGAAAGAGGAAAGAAAGAAAAGAAAACAAAAAAGAGTTTCATTTTTTTCATTCATTATCTTCTCTCCGCCAAGTAATTCTATTAATTTGTTCAGAATTAAAAAGGAACGAAAGTATTTCATATGGAAGTTGCATGGAAGTTTTTCCTTTTTTTTTTTTTTTTGTCCTTTTTATATATATATATATATATATATATATATATATATATTTTTTTTTTTGAAATATTACTTCAGTTATAGGAACTTTGAAATGTATTAATTTTTAATTTCACTCGACTTTGGCTTAAACTTTTCAACGATTTCAACGGAGCAACGAATACGAATCGTGGGAATTCACGAAAAAGAATGATCTTTCCGATTCGCGAAATATCTCATTCGCGATATTAACATATTCAACGTCCCTAACAGTTTCTAGTACGACCGATGCTGCATTTTCTTTTCTGCGCTTCGCTGGTTATCGTTGATTATAATTAATGGATATCTCTACAACGTCATATATATATATATATATATATATATATATATATATATATATATATATATATGATCGCTTAAGTTCGCGTAAGATCGTAATTAACTTTAATAATGGGATAAAAAAACATGCCGAATGATTTCAATGATAAAATAAATGCTTCAATTAGAATAGCCCACGATTGATACGATACAGTATTATATCCACGTAATTATATGAAGACATATAAAAATTCAATTATACGCGAATAAGGATATAAAGCGTGAAAATTGAAGGTGGGGGGTGGGGGGTGGGGGGGGGGGTAAGAAAAAATAGCAATAACTTCGACGGGAGAAAAAATGTGTCTCTTTTTTTTCTCTTGGTTTGTTTGCCGAAGGAAAATATTTAAACGATTTTCCTCGATTTCGAAATAAACGACCAATCAAGGTATAACCCAACCTCTCTACACGAGTATAGAACGAATTGGAATCCTTTGATAATTACGTCTGAAAATACGTAAGATACGAAGAACGATGGCCAATTTATTAGTTCAGTAAGCGCATGTTAAAGCGATCAGAAAAGTTAGTACGGTTATATATCTTTGGAAACAACAAAACGAGAGAGAGAGAGAGAGGGAGAGAGTTTCGATGATGAATCGTTTCGTGAGATTACACGATTTCTTAAGTCGAATCGTCGTCTTGAGAATCTTACCTTCATAGGCGAGAGTATAAACTTAGTTGCTGGTATATAACTAAAACTCGATTGTACATAAGAAACGAATACATATTGTACGTATATACGTATATCTCCCCGCGTTATTCCGGATATTCGATATTTTCTTATCTCTAAGACGGAAAGAAAGAAAGAAAGAAAGAAAGAAAGAAAGAAAGAAAGAAAGGATAGAAAAGTGAAGGGCAAGAAGGAATAAAAACGATAATCGATTATACGTACGTACGTTCGATGAAACAACTTTTCATATCCATTAGCGATCACTTATTCACGAGTAACTTTTTATTGCGGCTTTTACTTGTTAATACTTTCGCGAGATCATACGTGATCGAAGCGATACGGAAAGTCGCGAACAGGAAAAAGAAAAAAGAAAAAAGAAAAAAACAGGAAAAATAAAGGAAAGTAAAATGAAGAAAAAAGAAATGAGAAAAAAAAAAGAAAAAAAAAAGAAAAAAAGAAAAAAAGAAAAAAACAATTTCCTTCCTCGATCAAGTTAAGGAGCAAGCCACCGGCAGCGTATTATCCTACGAGTATATTCCTTCCAAACGGTTACAATTTTCTCTCAGTTTTCTCGTGCGTTCTCGTGTTTAGTCTACGCACCACATGGCAATTCTCTCTCTCTCTCTCTCTCTCTCTCTCTCTCTCTCTCTATGGCGAATGGGAGCCACGGACGTGCTTCGTCGCAGACGGTTTATCGCGCGAAGACTTGCGAGAGAAAAAAAAGGGAAGGACAGTAAAAAAGAGAGATAAAGAAAGACACACAGGGAGAGGGAGAGAGACAGAGACAGAAACAGAGACAGAGAGAGACAGAGACAGAGACAGAGAGAGAAAGAGAGAGAGAGAGAGAGAGAGAGAGAGAGAGAGAGAGAGAGAGAGAGTGAAAACAGCGAAGGAAAAAGAAAGGGGGGGAGGAGAAAAGAAATCAAAGAAGAAAAAAAGAAACGAAATGACAGTAGAAACGATAATAACGGGCAGTGTAATAGTTTCGAGAGATCCGAGTTGCCGTGCGTGGATGGTTGGTTAATCAGTCGCATACGCGATTTCCCTTTTCACCCTCGTTTATTTTTCTACCTTCGAGAGATGAACTGCTCCAATTAAGTGTTAAATTAATGCGCCGGCGTCTCATAATTTACGGTTAGCTCCGTAACGACGCTACCGACGTCACCGTCGACCGACCAGTCGACTGGCGACGTCGGCTAACCGACTGGCTGATCTCTCTCGGAGCGTGTCGACTAGCTAAAGCTAAAACTCTTCTCGAATCCATCGAATCAACGCGAACGACGAGAGAGAGAGAGAGAGAGAGAGAGAGAGAGAGAGAGGGGGGGGGGGAGCTTTGAAAAATATATAGACGAAGGGATAAATCCTCTTAAATTGCTCTTCGTTTGAAAAATTTGTCGAAAGGAACAAGATTAAAGCAAGTATCCATGAAAAATATTGAAAAATGTTATTTCCTTCGTTTCCTTCTTCTTCTTCTTCTTCTTCTTTTTTTACTCTCCTTTTTGTTGTTTTCTTTTTTTTTTTTTTTTTTTTTTTTTTTTTTATTCCTGTGAAAATCCGATGTCACTAATTCATTTTAATATTATCGGATAAAAAGAAAGTTGCATATCATACCGATGCTTCATTGCGAACGGAAAAAATATTCCATGTTAATATAATATATCTCGTAAATTATGTAATATTAAAGTGTACAACATTTTGATTCAAAGCGAACGGAGAATAAAAGTGGGATTTAAAAGAAGAAAAAGAAAAGAAAAAAAAAAAGAAAAAGAGAAAAAAGAAAAAGAGAAAGAGAAAAACTTACGTAGACGGTACCTACCTACGTTATTGCTAAGGATTAGTCGAAAGTTACTCTTTTAGAATTCCTTTTGTCGGCTATTCAATTTCACGTTTATCGTGGGATTACGCTCTCGGCGTTAGCGGTCGCGAGAGAAAGAAAGAAGAAGAAGAAACGAGGCTTTTTAAGTAACAAGCTCTGCTCGAAACGTTTGCGTTGTGTCGTTACTACGTACACATATGTAGCTTTGTGTACATGTGTGCGCGTGTGTGTGTGTATCGCGTATGCGTTAGAGAGGTGTATATACACCAAGAGAAAAACCATACCACGAGATCTGAACTTTAAAGCCGCGTAACATCGCCCCAGCATGGGTTAAATGCGTTTTCTATCTTCTTTCTCCGTGTTACGCGCGTTTCGTACATTGCTCGCGTAATTCGAGCGCATTTTACCTCCGCGTCGATTTCTTTTCTTTTTTTCTTTTTTTTTTTTTTTTTTTGTTTCTTTTTTATACAGTGCTTAATTCCACGTATATCATTTCATAGACGATCTTTTTAATCGTTTTTCTCCTTCAATTAGATAACATTAACGAATATCAATGAAATCATTCATATATATATATATATATATATATATCATAATTAATACAGTTTAATAATGATTAATCTATAACTTAAAACCAGTTTTATATACGTGCATAAATGTTAATATCGTCTATTGAATTTATTATATAATACATTACGTTATATTGAAGTAACAAATAATAAGGAATTAACGTTAATATTAATGAAATTTATAATGAAATTTCTTTTTCTCTTTTTTTTTTTTTTTTTTTTTGTTGGAAGATATGTATGTAAGTGATAACTATTTTTTTTCTTCCTCTTATTCTTCTTTTTCTTAAGAAACGATTTGAAAATATTATATTTTATATTAAAACATTAACGATGGCCTAACCCCTCTCTTCATCAATAATACTCTACGACGCAAAATCGACCATTCGTTCTTCCGGCATTATCGTTGTAATTGCCGAATGGAACGCGTGGGTCACCAAGAAGGTCGTAGGCGCGACTGAAGCAAAACGAACGACCGGCTGCCAAACAATATGCGATTTATTTTCGCCTTCCGACATGGTGGTCCTCCTCCTCTCCCTTTTCCCTTTCCCCTTCCCCTTCCCCTTCTCTTCGTCCGTTTCTTTTTTCACCTCTGTATAAAGTCTACATACACAATAATCAAATAGTTATTCTAATGCCATCGACCAAATTATCGGACACCTAATTCGTAATCGTTGAATCAAATTTTAACGTGGGTGGGGGGGGGGAACTTTTCATTGTGTCGAGAGGAAAAAAAAATAAAAAGAAAGGAAATTCACTACGTCGAATGAAAGAGATATAGAATGGGAAATAATTAATTAATTTATACGACGCGTAGTCTCGTTGAAAATCAATATTGGTAATTTAATAAAATGAGTAATAAAAATCGTACGTTCATAGATAATTGTTAAACAGATAACGAATTTATAATATTGCGAGAAAACTGATTAAAAAATACAAATATATATATATATATATATATATATATATATATATATATATATGTGTATATGTGTGTATATGTGTATATATGTGTATATATGTGTATATATATGTATATATGTATATATGTACCGTGTATAGTTACGCAATATTTAGAATCGATTTTCAAGAGTCTAAAACGAAGCCTCGTATAAAAGTTATCTACATCAACAATAACGATTTATTTTCTCAAGAGATATTACCATCACCATTGCCGGAATACCACCCTATATATCTACGCTACTCCAGATTATGTATACTATTTGGCCGCGTACCATATGCCCGTATCAATCTCGAATACGCGGGACACTTTTATGCGTCGCAAGCTTCTCAACATGTTTCTTTCGCAACGCCTTCGTGTCTTCCTCCTCCTCCTCTTTCTCTTCTTCTTCTTCTTCTTCTTCTTCTTCTTCTTCATTCTCTTCTTCTTTGATCTCGTCGAGCATAATATCACATTGCGTTATTATAATAGGTCAAGGATTATTGCCATTATTATTATTATTATTATTATTATTATTATTATTATTATTATTATTATTATTATTATTAATCCTACAAAATTTAGAAGATAAATTTATTGTTATCCAAATTGATTTGCAAATATAAATATTTTATTATTATATTAATGCTTAGAAATGCTTGTTCTTTTTTATTTTTCTTTTCTTTTGTTTTGTTTTGTTTTGTTTGTTCTCTTTTGGATCACGTTACAAACGTAAACTAATTTCGAAGTTACACGAGTGAGAAAGTAGTCAAGTGAGGAAAAAAGCATCGTTACTTCGAAAAGGAGCAATAACTTTTCGTCGTCGTTACTCTTTTCTCTCTCTCTCTCTCTCTCTCTCTCTCTCTCTCTCTCTCTCTCTCTCTCTCTCTCTCTCTCTCTCTTTGTATGTATAAATAACGGTACACTCGGCTGCTGGACGAGCGCGCAAAGGAATGCGCGATTTTTTTCGAGAATCGTGATTAATCGCCACGGCAAAAAGCACGCTTTAAGGTCGTTTGCACGTTAGTTATGGCTCGGACTGGCGTTCCCACTTCAACGCTTTTAGAGTGCAACACCTTCGCGTTAAGGATTTAAAAACGTTGCGTTAAAGTTTTAATTTTCCCCGACGTGTTCCTTTCTTGTACGTTAACCTTGCCGTCCTTAATCCTTTACGCTGTTACGTTCGACTCGACATCTCGTTTCGAGCATGTAATGGCTTGAAAAAAAAAAAAAAAAAAGAAAGAAAAAAAAAAAAAGAAAAGAAAAGAGAAAAGAGAAAATTTCTTATCCATTTACAACATATTAAAAGTGAATAGAATTCTATTGGAATTAATTTTTCTATTTATCGAATTAAAAGTCAATTAATATTTGCATGATATATTTCATTGTGCGATAATACGTCGATGGTTTTAAAACTACAAATTGGCCGTATTTGTTTGTAATAAATGGAGGCATATCAGAGAAACGAAATAACGTGTACGCGCTTAGATCGACGCATCGTAAAAACGTGAAATACTTATTATATTATCGATACGCACAATACGTATCGAACAATATACGTATCGAACAATATACGTATCGAATAATTAATTCAAGGGAAGAACCTCTTGTTTATCAAAGTGAAAAGCTCTCAAGGAAACGCGAGAAGTTCATTTAAATTTGAAAGCACCGCTAAAGCCGTTAAGAAGGGATCCTTTATTCTTGAAGAAATGGAGGGAGATTAGGAATTCGGTAAAGTAATGTCAGGACTCTCTCTCTCTCTCTCTCTCTCTCTCTCTCGCTCTCACTCTCGCCTTCGGAGCTACTCCAGTGCGTAAAGCCGGACGTGATGTTGACGGTTTGAGTGAGATGACGTTGACGTCACTAGCCAAAACACCATTTTAACCGGAGGTAGAGTGATCGATATCGCGACGGTTCTGTGTACCTACCGACTCATTAGTCGGCTGACCAGCTTGGAAACGAAACAGCAATCGGTGAGGGTCGTTCGATGCGAATGATAACAACGTTGTGATAGATCGAAAAGGTAATCGACAGAATTTGATAAACGTTTCATCATAGATACCAAAGCCTATTTCATTTTCATTAATCATTATCCATCGGCGTTATTTTTATCTTGAAATATTTCCTTATATTTTTATTTAAATAGTATAAAAAAAAAAAAAATAAGGAGAGGAGGAGGAGGAGGAGGAGGAGGAGGAGAGGGAGGAAGGAGAAGAACGTACGAAAGGGCAATAAAACAAAAAAATTGAGGAGTCGATATTTTTTCAAGGGAACACCCGTTATAACCAATTTGAAATAATAGTTTTGCCCACGTTTTATACTCTTAACGTAGCTTTGACAAAAGGAGTTAAGACTCGATGATGTCGAGTTTCCGAGGGTCTGCCTGCCGGCCCTTTACCACCATGATCGTACGTTAATGGTTAATTCTGTCCCTATTCCTCCTCGACCAAGCCCTCTCTCTCTCTCTCTCTCTCTCTCTCTCTCTCTTCCCCCTACTTTTTACTTCTTCCTTCGCCTCCAGTAAGAACTTACGACTCCTCTTTAAGAACGTTTCGACTCACGGAAATTAAATTCTACAAATTTCAAATCCTTGAGAAACTTATATCCATTTATTTTTTACATATTTCTCATCGGGAAAATGAATAAAAATAACTATAATAAATTTTGATATATATTTAACGTTTTCGAAACAATTCGTTCAGAATAAATCGATTATTCCGTTAATTAATCAGTATCCATAACGCGATCTGTCGACCAACAATCGAAATACATTTTCTTTTCTTTTTTTCTTTATTTCTTTTTTTTTTCTTTTTTTATTTTTTAATAACTTTCCTAGTAACTTGAACACGTGAAAATCTTGTCTCACTCTTTTTTTTTTTTTTTCGAGGTTTCTATTTATCCATCTCGACCAATCATTAATCAGATTACAGACGCGATTACCAACGTCTAAAGACATCTATCTCGTCCCGTAGATATTTTTATATGTAGATATATATGAGCATGTATAAAGATAATACGTATATCCATAAACAAAACTCTTAGAGATTAGTTTATAATACGATTTTTTCACTTTCCAAGGGTAAAACTTCAATTATCGAATGATTATACCGATCGCGTTATCGTCATTTTTATGAACCGCGAAAGAGGTTCCTCGTTAGAACCTTCCTTGGTACGGCGTTGAAGAGAGAAAGAGAGAGAGAGAGAGAGAGAAAAAGTCCGGTGGCTTCTTTTTACGGCATCCCACCTGACTCGTCGCTGATTCACGTAATCTTTCCTCGTACGCGTTCGACGTCATTAGCGAGGAACGTAACGTTCGTTGGTAACACTTTAGCAATACTCGTTCGTTCTCTCTCTCTCTCTCTCTCTCTCTCTCTCTCTCTCTCCCCTCTCTTAAGGATATCTTAAAAATATCCTAAGGAGAAGAATTCGTAGAAGATAAAGATGAAAGAAAGCAAGAAAGGGAGAAATAAATAAAAAGGCAAAGAAAAATGAGGAAAAAAAAAGAAGAGAAAAAGATGGATAGACAATAGAGGTATCGCCGTACAAATCATAGTCCTCTTAGATTAATTATAAAACGTCATCTAATCGACCAAAATTATTTTCTAAGTACGTATCGTGAGCGTAGAGAAATCCTTCTAGAAAGACTACTGATTCTCTCTCTCTCTCTCTCTCTCTCTCTCTGTCTGTCTCTCGCCTTCTCTCTCTTTCAAACAGACACACACTCGCGCGCACGCACACACAAATTCATTGCGTATACATACATCCACTTATGGTAGCTGAACATACAGCGCAGAGATCTCACACTCCGACAAGGATTATTGCGAGGATTCGGTAAGGTAATTAAGCCGACTTAATTAATTAAGCTGCTGGATCGATCGAGATATACGGTGAGTTCGCGTTCTCTCTTCTCATTGTTCCTCTTAAGTTTCTCTCTTCGTTCCTTGGAAACGAGTTAGCGAAGTTGCTAATAAATATTTATAATTTGCTTCTTTTAAAAGAAAGAACGCGAGACGTAAAATTACGTTTCCTATTATCTTACACGTTGCTATACCCCACGTTAGTTCAAAATCTTTTCGTTTTTCCTCGCGAAGAAAATATCGAACGAATCGATAAAATTATAAGGACCTTCGGTGGATGATATTTCGAAAGGAGGAAAAAAAGTAAAGAAAAAAAAAAAGAAAAGGAGAAAGAGAATATAAGAACCTTAAGTTTCATATATTCCCTTTGAAGGTGTTTTAACTATACGTAAAATCCGATACCAACGAACCCGTCAATTTTATTATACGAAAATTCGTTTGTCTGAAACCTTTTAACTCACATCTTCTTATCAGATCGAATAATTCCAATCTATCAGAATCGATCAAGTACGATGGGAACGTGTGCCGGTAATCTTACAATATAACAACGAAGGAGATGATCGTCCGCACGTATTATATCGGACAAACTACAAACCAATTCGAAAGAAGTAATTGACAGCAGCTTATAACGCGATCGACAGCATATAAAAAGCATCGAGAACTTTATCGCTTGTATTTAAAGCATTGACTATTAAAGCATTGGCCGAGTCAATTTTGTACAAACTAAGCCGATTCATTTAACATCTTTAACAATAAACATACTGAAAACAGATGGATGGATAAATAGAGAGAAAGAGAGAGAGAGAGAGAAAACTCCTTGTCATACCCGATATAAAACAAAACAAAACTCTCTTAATCGCCAACGTTAACGATTTATGTCTCTTCGTCCTTGCTAATTGTATTTAATTTTCTTCGATGGTATCATTTCAACTGTACCCTGATCACACGTACACGCCCACATACACACACAAACTCGCGCGCGCGCGCGAAAGAAGAAAAAAAACCGGCAGAAGGGAATGAATGATCGGTAAGTACTACAAGTATTACAAGTAAAAACTCGGAAAAAGGAAGAAAAACATCGTTTTCTCGAAGGGACGCGATAGGAAGGCATGGTGATGTGCGCGCGCGCACAACCACGCTCTGAGCAACCTTGAGACCGATCACAATACGTACTACGAAAAACGCGAGGCAAGATACTCTCTCTCTCTCTCTCTCTCTCTCCTTACTCAGTCACTAACTCTCTCACTCACTCCTTTCCTCTCTCTCTTTCTTTCTCTCTCTCTCTTTCTCTCTCTCTCTCTCTCTTTCTTTCTCTCTCTCTCTCTCTCCTTACTCAGTCACTAACTCTCTCACTCACTCACTCTCTCTCTCTCTCTCACACACACACATTCAGTCACTCACTCTCTCACTCACTCACTCACTCACTCACTCACTCACTCCATCTCCCTCTTCCTTTCTTCGGAAGATGAGATGCCAAGAAGAAGAGGTGGTGGAGGAGAAGGAGGAGGGGGAAGAGGAGAAGAAGAGGAAGAAGAAGAAGAAGAAGAAGAAGAGAGTGGTAAAGAAAGAAGGAAAGGTAGGGATAAAGAAAGAGCCACGAGTTACGACGAACGTGGGTTAGAGCTACGGGTATAGCATACCCATAGTAGGTATGTATATACCCTCTTGCGCCTTGTGATGGGCGGAACTTGTATCTGTGTTCACGTAAAGAGTGAAGGGGAGGGGAGAAAGAAGCCGATAAGAGAAAGAGAGAGAGAGAGAGAGAGAGAGAGAGAGAGAGAGAGAGAGAGAGAGAAATAGGGATGGATATGTAGGAAGTAAGGAGGTTGGGAAGTGGAGGGGGAGGGGGAGGGAAGAAAGAAGACAGATAAAGAGAAGGACAGACAGAGAAAGAGAGAAAGATGGATAAAGAAAGAGATAGGGACGGATATATAGGAAGTAAGAGAGAGGGAAGAGAGGGAGGGTGAGAGAGGGAGAGGGAGAGAGAGAGAGATCTCACCGCTTTTATAAAGGGGATATACGCACGAGTTTGGATATAGAGGTCGTAGAGAGGCGGCGGAGCTCACGAAGAGCGTTCTATCGGCTTTAACGACGAGTTTCAAAGCGCGCGGGGCGCTTTCTGCCTCCACCGTCACTTCCCTCCCTTCTCTACACGGCCCTTCCTTCCTCTATCGCTGCTGCTGCTGCTGCTGCTGCTGCTGCTGTTGTTGTTGGTGGTGCTGCTGCTGCTGCTGCTGATGCTGCTGTTGTTGTTGGTGCTGGTGCTGCTGCTGCTGCTGCTGCTGCTGCTGCTGTTGTTGTTGGTGCTGCTGCTGTTGTTGTTGGTGCTGCTGCTGGTGCTGGTGCTGGTGCTGGGGCTGGTGCTGGGGCTGGTGCTGGGGCTGGTGCTGGTGCTGGTGCTGGTGCTGGGGCTGGTGCTGGGGCTGGTGCTGGTGCCGGTGCTGGTGCCGGTGCTGGTGCTGGTGCTGGTGCTGGTGCTCCTTCATTTTTCTCCTTATTCGTTCCCTTTCTCTTTCTTTTTTCTTCCTTCTCTTCCCTTCCAACCTTTCCGTTTTTCCTGTTCCACCCCTTCCTCCTCCTCCGCCTCTGCCTCTTCCTCTTCCTCTTCTTCTATTTTTTTTCTTCCTTCTTCTTCGTATTTCCCTTTCGAAATTTTCATTCTTCTCTTTTCTTTTTTGTGTTTTTGTTTTCCTCAAGCCGACTTTCCCTCTCTTTTTCTTTTTCTTTTTGTTCTTTGAGACTCTTTCATTCGCCCGTCTCTTCCTTCTTCAATATTTTTCTTCTTCTTCTTCTTCTTCTTTATTTTTGTTTCTGTTACCTATTCTACCCTTTTTAAAATCCTCTCTCTCTCTCTCTCTCTCTCTCTCTCTCTCTCTCTCTCTCTCTCTCTCTCTCTCTCTCTGTTCTAATTCATTCGAAATTATTGTAATCTTCTCCTTAGTTTATTCCCTTTCTTAATATCATTGTTAAATCCGAAAATTAATCAATTTCCTTTCGTGCAAGTTTCAGAGAGGAATAGAGGAAAAGAGAGAGATAGATATAGAGAGTAGGATAAGTGAACGTAAGTAAGTACTCACGTATACAAAGAGACATCGTAAACGACTCGAAACAATAACGATAGTGAAGAGTACGCGAGGAGAGACATCAAAGGAGGAGCAGAGAGTTAAATCCGTGAAATTAACTCGAGATTGAAGGTATAAGTTCAACGACGTTTAAAACCCATCCTCTATATAATACCTCCTTCTTATCCTTCGTTTTTTCCTTCCTTTCTTTCTCCTTTATTTTTACTTTTTTTTTTCGGTTACATTTTTTATTTTTTATTTTTTTTTTATTTATTTTTTTTGTATTTTTATTATTTATTTCACCCAATTCCTTCGAAAAAGGAAACCAATCGTAGCGCTTTTCGCAGTTGCATTGATTTTCAATGGTTTCGACTTGAAGATAGATATTCAATGTAGACTCCTCCGACCACATCGTTTTACCGTGGACCTTTCGTTTCACTCCGTCCGACGGGCAACGATAATCTCTCTCCCTATTTCTCTTTTTCTCTCCACCCCCCCTCTCTCTCTCTCTCTCTGTCTCTCTTTCTTTCTGTTTCTTTTTTTTTCGGCAAGACGAAGAATTCGAATTTAAATGGTAAAATGTGTGTCGATATTAGATATGTTTGAAAAGAAAATCTGACTTTTAGAAAGTTACGTTTCTCTAGGAAGTTTGTTTAGAAAACTATATACTCGCATACGTATGTAGGTACAGTCGGAAATAAAAATTAATATTCCTGAAATTTTAACAATAATCGTGTATCATCACTTTTTCAAAGCTAAACAATTACCTGCTAATGATTTTTTTCTTCCTCTCTTTCGCAGCAAATACTTTCACAATAAAAAAAAGAAGAAAAAAGAAAAACAATTTATGAATTGATTTTCCCCTCGTGATTCCGAAAAAGTACTTCTCTTTTTAACATTTTTCGCGCGCGGTTGTGTGTGTGTGTGTGTGTGTGTGTGTGTGTGTGTGTGTGTGTGTGTGTGTGTGTGTGTGTGTGTGTGTGTGTGTGAAATTTCAACGTTACATGTCATCGAAAAACCACAACGTTATCGAACAAATCGATATTTCGTAGATTCGTTTTTACACCGATTGCGTTTCGTACGTTATCAGCAATCGTATATACCTAACAAATAACAATCGTTTCAATCTCATTTTCGAACCGAACCGATACGAGGAAATCGTTGGATTTAATCGCGAGGTAAACAATTTTGCAACAATTTCAATATGAACGATATATGTAGTAACGACAAAGGAAAGAAAATATATCTTGGGGATCCGTGCGTGTAATTAGTGTTGGATTGATTTGTCCCTTTTGAAATCTATTTTATTGTTGAAATTTATGATTTTCGAGTTATCATAATGTGCCTTATAGTATGCCGCTGTAAACGACGACAATGACGGCGTGATCAATTAAAGCAGAAAATCAACCCATGGACGCGCATCATTTGTCTTTCCAACGATATCATCGTCGCGATACCATCGAGAAACTATCGGCTTGTCCCAGTCCGCATTCAATGAGAATCGCTATAAACGAGAATAGTCGAGATCGTAGGCAAGCAAGAAAGAAAGAAAGAAAGAAAGCAAGAAAGCCGAGCGAGATGCCGTTCTGTGAAAACTTTTCGTTCGTACCGCATGCGGAACGTTAGGAACGTCGGTGATTCCATGCCAGTGGAATGCGTGTACGAAGGTGCGTGTCATTGCGTACAAGTGGGAGGATAACGTCGTTGAAAAAACGACTTGCTTTTCATTGCTAGGAGAGGTCAACGATTATAATTGATTCGATCGCGGTCGCGAGTCTGAAAACCAGATAAAAACCGTTTCCAACTTTCTTCTTTTCCATTTATCTCATTACCTTTATATATATATATATATATATATATATATATATATATATATATATATATTCATCCTGCCATTGGGATTCTTATAACATTGATATTGTACAATATTTAACATTAAATACACGCACATTCTATCGAAACTGGATCCACCTACGCGTCGATTAACTACAGTTCGCCCGTAACGAACGCATTTAATGCGTTCACTGCCCGATGACCTATATATGGGTCAGAAGAATTTTTATTCAGAAACCCGTGTCTCGCATATCGATCGAGACTGTTCTTATTGAAAATACCTCTTGTCTCAAAATCGTGGGTAGGTTAGGTTATACGAAAAAAAAAAATATATATATATATATATCATACGGACAGATTAAAAAAAAAAGAAGAACAAATTGACGCGAAGAAAAAGAAAAGGAAAAAGAAAACACCAACCAATTAAAAATTTACATTCAATTAATTGATTGTATAACCTGGACACACATGCGCATACCCGAATAGATCGTAACTTGAAAACAATTTATCTACAATTGTTATAACAATTTCAATTATTTTTATAAATAATAATCGATCATTATTGCGGAACGATATTATAAAAGAATGAATGAAACAAAAGACGTGAAATAGGCGTCGCGTTGTAAAAGAACTACTCTTCTCCTCTCTCTCTCACACTCTCTCTTTCTATCTATTTATCTATCTATCTATCTATCTCTTTCTCTCTCCCTTTTCTGTTCGAATTCCTCGAAGTCTTTTTTAAAGCTGACGCGACATACGGCAGTCTTTTTTCTCCCCCCACCCCCCTTAATCACCCAACCGGAGGAGACACAATATAACTTTGAGTTGAGTCGTAACAGCATACGATCGATTGATGTTTCGGTCTCTTTGGCTAATTAAAAAGCGATGTTCCTATCGCGTTTAAAACTCGAGCCGGAAGCCGAAAGCTTGGCTTGCAGTTGTCACGGTATTTCCTCTTTCGATACAACGATCTCTTTCTTTCTCTCTCTCTCCCTCCCTTTCACTTTCTTTAACTTTTTATTACGAACGGCCATCCGGCGAATGACTTTGCGCTTATCTCCTTTTCACAGGAAAATAAAAAAAAAAAGAACAGTTAGACCGAAAAGAGTAATAGTAGTAGCAATAGTAGAAGAAGAAGAAGAAGAAGAAGAGGAAGAGAAAAAAAAAAGAAAGATAAAGAAAAGAAGGAAAAAGAAACTAGAGGAGAACGAAGAATAAGACCAACGAAAGAAAGAAAAGAAAAGAAAAGAAAAGAGAGATGGCAATAGACGGGGGAGAGGATGGGGGGGGGGAATAAATACATGGACGATGAACGAAAAAAAAAAAGGAAATACGATACTAAGAACAAAATAAAACGTTTTTGCGCAGACTCTTCGAGGATACCTCTTTCTATCCTCTTTTTCTCCTTCGCCTTTTTAATTTTTGTTCGTTTCATCTTCTTCTAGTTAATTATTTCCTCTCGTTTTACCCTGATTGGCCATGGTGTGTGTATAATATATATATATATATATATATATATATATAGTATATACACATACCTTATTTTGCTCTTCTTCTTTCCTACTTCCTCTTCTTTCCCTTATCAATCCTTTCGATCATCGACAAGCTTCAAATCCGTACGTATACACATATACGATGATAGTTCATGTATATCATTTCCGCACATTTCATAATCTCACTAGCTCGTTTCGCCACGTTTATTCTCTCTCTCTCTCTCTCTCTCTCTCTCTCTCTCTCTCTCTCTCTCTCTCTCTCTCTCTCTCTCACTCTCTCCTATTCATTTTCCCAATGTTCGCAGACGTCCATCGCAATGTTCGTTCAATTTCTAATTTTCGAAAATATCGATCGAAGATAGAACGCATTCGGCAATGTTCGTTAGGTATATGAATTCTATTAACGAACGAATTCATTTCATGAGTAAGCAGCAACGTCTTTATTAAGTGTTCTCTCGATATATACCTACACATAAATATACCTATAATATTCATCATACATACAAACCTATACAAACATATACACATACCTACACAAACATATCCATACATCATACCTACACAAACATACATGATACCTAACGACATATATATATATATATACATTCATACCTATCACACACACACACACACACACACACACACACACACACACACACACACACACACACACACACACACACAGAGAGAGAGAGAGAGAGAGAGAGAGAGAGAGAGAGAGAGAGAGAGAGAGAGAGAGAGAGAGCCACACGCGTATGTGTGTATGTGTGTGCGTATGTAGTATGTATGTATGTGTGTATGTATGTATAAAATGAATAGAAATAATTGAATAGAGATATTTAAATAACTATTGTTACCTACAATGACTTTTTTATTGAAATATTATTTCTTCTTTTTTTTGGGGGGGGAGGGGGTGTAGGAGTTGCCAGAGAGTGGGGGGCGGAAGGAAGAAGACGGGTATGGACTAAACGTTTCATATATTTGAACGTTTTCATTAAAACTCGTTGGAAACTTTAGAGAAAATCCGATAGCGTAATCTATTGCTTGTAGTACTATAGGATCGTTGAGAAGGATGTATGGATAGGAGAATAAATAAAAAGTATCGGACGTATCAAAAGAAAAATATGGAGATATCTGCGTCTACGTATTTCTCTCTCTCTCTCTCTCTCTCTCTCTCTCTCTCTTTCTCTCCTTTTTTCTCTCCTTCGGTAACAACACAATTGCCATAACTTTCAAACATCGATAGTACGTACCTACATATATCACATCTCCATACGTGAAAACGATTTGGAGAGGACAAAGCTAGTAAACTACGATAAAGAAAAAGATAAAGAAAACAGAGTTGAATTTTCATGGAAGTTCTCAACGTGAGAGAGAGAGAGAGAGAGAGAGAGAGAGAGAGAGAGAGAGAGAAAGAGAGAGAGAGAAAGAGAGAGAGAGATACGTATAGCTTACTAAATAGATTCGCTTCCATAAAAATTCGTATTGGGTGAAAAATCTAGACAAAAAAAAAATAAAGAGGATATACATATATAATACATATACATATATATATATATATATATATATATATATATATATACATACACATACAGGTGATCTGTCATAACTATATAAAGTAAAATAGGGTTCGACTAAAAAAGGGAGAAAGAATTCAAAGGTGGCTTTAGCGGAAGGTATATGGAAAGAAACGAACGATGAGAGAAATAGAGATAGCGATAGAGAGAGAGAGAGAAAGAGAGAGAGAGAGAGAGAGAGAGAGAGAGAGCGAGTGAGTGAGTGAGAGGAGTGGGGAGGAGAGGAGTTAGTTTCTGAAGAGACGGCGACTAGCGGGATCCCAGAACGAGATGTAACGCGTTGGACAAGGAGAGAGACGGATGACGTTACGGAGGAGGAAAAGGAGGAGATGATGTCGACGTTTGAAGGAGGAACAAAGATGGATAAGGAAAGAGAGAGAGAGAGAGAGAGAGAGAGAGAGAGAGAGAGAGAGAGAGAGAGAGAGAGAGAGAGATGGAACGTGGATGGAGAAAGAGAAAGGATAAGCTATGGGGAGGGACGAGAGAGGACTCGTGAGAGGGACGGACGTTGCCGAAGCACGATTCGAAGATACCGCGAGAAAGAGAGAGAGAGAAAGAGAGTATGGCAGAGAGATTAGATACGCGATGAAATGAGAAAGACGATACATGTGCCGTTGAGAGAGATGGATAAACGCGGTTAGAACGAGCGTAAGAGGAAGAATGAAGGAACGAAGGAAAGAAAAAAGAAGAAGAAAAAAAGACAGAAATAAAAGAAGAAGATAAAGAAAGAAAGAAAGAAAGAAAGAGAGAGAGAGAGAGAGAGAGAGAGAGAGAGAGAGAGAGAGTGGGAGAAAACGAGCTTATGTATGTATGTGTGCGTGTATTTACAGGGCTTGGGGGAGGGGGAGCGAATACGAGCCGAGGAGAGAGAGAGAGAGAGAGAGAGAGAGGGAGAGAGAGAGACCGAAGGCCGACCGCTCGTTAAACGTCTCTCCTGGTAATTCTTACTCTCAAAATTTTATCTA
>OU426851.1:18737785-18755229 GCA_911387685.1 Dolichovespula media
GGTCGGTCATTGGAGAGACAAATTTTGACAGGAAGAAGTCGACTCGAACTCATCACGTAGAACGACGACCTTGCTTTTGCGTGGTATATTTTGTTCTATCCTAACTTTCCATTCTTTTTTTCGTCCTCGAAGTTACCGATCCTTGACTATCGTCAATCCGTGCGCATTACTTCTTTTCGTTTATCTACTAAAGTAATCTCGTGCGTATATTTTTCATTGCTTAAACATTGTCACGATGCTCGAGTGCGTCAAACGTTTATCTTCTCCAGTAATATTTGTAGATATTATTATTATTATTATTATTATTATTATTATTATTATTGCAACAGGCCTTGACGATAAAATTTTATATTATACGATTGTTTTCTACCTATAACTATCTATATTTAATTTATAGAAATAATATAATATAAAATCGTTTAAGGGAATTCGATTAATTAATATATTTAATTAGCGGAATAAAAGTAAAATGCTCATCGATATTTGGAAGTAATAAATTAAGTGAAATCCTTTTTTCCTCTATTGTTTTAAATCGGAGTGTTATTCCCTTATTCTTTTTTTTTTATATAGATAGATA
Source organism: Dolichovespula media (assembly GCA_911387685.1). Taxonomy (NCBI): domain Eukaryota; kingdom Metazoa; phylum Arthropoda; class Insecta; order Hymenoptera; family Vespidae; genus Dolichovespula; species Dolichovespula media. The sequence goes on from OU426851.1 coordinate 18,738,363, forward strand.
GATAGATAGATAGATAGATAGATAGAGAGAGAGAGAGAGAGAGAAATTTATTTCAGGAACACTCTTTTTTTTTGTCTTTTAGATCGAGACGAAATTCTTATTCGTTAGAGAACAAAAAGAAAGAAGGGGGGAAACGCGAGTGCATGCATAACTCGTGTTCGAAGCACGAAACGTGTCGTAAAAGAAAAAAAAAAAAAAAAAAAAAAAGAAAGAAAGAAAGAAAAACGTAGAGAAATCGCATTGAGAATCGTATTTTCTTTCTAGTAAAATTTAACGAACCAATTAGATTTTCCACGTAAAAATCTTTTCTCAATGATTTTCCTCGTCTCGTCTGGTTTGGACGCACTTTAACGAGGCTAGCGCGCGAATTGGCTCACCCTCGAGACGACGATCAAATAAGACCAAGGAGCATTTTCCTTTTTCTTTTCTTCTTTCTCTTCTCTACGTCATTGTTCAAACGAACCCCTATTGTCTTTCACCAACTGAGGAGAGATCGCATTTGTTTTTTGTGTTTCTACTTTTCTGTCATATCCGATTCCCCTACCTTGCTCACCTAAATTAAAATTTTCTCATGACCTTGCGAAAAACAATTCTCTCGATCTCACTTCGATCAAACATCGACGAATATCATATATATATATATATATATATATATATATATATATATATATATATATATATATATGATATAAGGTTGACAAGGGTGAAATTTGTAGTTAATAATATCTAATCGCCTTTTTTTCCCCCCCTACAAATTTCATCCTCGACAACCTGATATGATATTTATATACCGTTACGTAGATTTTGAACTGATGAAATTACTTAAATCGCTTTACAGTGGCTCGAGAGGTATGATAAAAAACAAAAAAAAAAAAAAAAAGAAGAAAGAAAAAAAGGAAAAAAAAATAGAAGAAAGTGTGACGAAACAAGAGAGAAAAGTGGTGAACAAGAGAATATATCAACGAGGAGAAATAGAGTAGTCGACGGGGGTGGACGAATAATAGAACAAAAAGAAGAAGAAGGAAAAAAAAGAGGATGGCGCCAAGGAGATACACGCGTTTCGCACGGCAGTCTGGTCGATGGGTCGATCGGAGATAAGCCGCAACTAGGTTACTCCACGCCACGTTGCACCATCCGGCTTAATTGGTCGGACGAGAAAGAAGGTATAAAACGCGGGTTACGCGCTTATGACGTCCTCTACGCATGCGCCTTGTGATACACACGCTCGTATATAAAATACTGATCGTTTCTATCGCCAAATTTTGTTTTTTCTTTTCTTTTCTTTTCCTTTCTTTCTTTCTTTTTTTTTTTTTTTGTATCTTCAAGTGGACCCTTTCTCACAACGGACAGTCAAACGAAAAATCCTACATTCTGAATATAACGTCCGAACAAATTTTCTTGGCCTTTTGAATGAACGTGAAGGTATAATAATAACGTGAACATCGAAGCATTGAAAAGTTCGTTAATTTTGATTAATTTGTTAATTTTTTTTACTTTCCGTTATTATTATTATTATTATTATTTTGTATCCTTCTCGTTTATCATATACATAAATTAAAGAATAGCTGTAAAAAGGGGAGTGGCGTTTTGATATAATGATAGTAGTATCCATAGAAATTCTTGAATCTTTCACGACGCATAATAGACGTCATTTCGATCAACGATATATATCTTCTTATTTATTTATCGACCACCGCGAAGTCGTAAAAAAAAATGATCTTTCTCTCTCATGCTACGATCCTTGACATAACTCGAAGATATAGTAATTAATATAATACTGATATCCGATAATCATAGAGAAGTTTGTTGTTTCGAGGATGTTGATTGATAGCTTTTATAAAGGTTAATGTTTTTATTATAAACGCGTTCAGTCGATCGTTATAAATAGCGAAAGTTTCAACGCGCAGGATCATAAACTACTTTCATTAGTGTAACGTTCTAGTAAAACGTTTGACGATAGTGAGTACGTTATTTCACCGAGTACAAAATTTCTCTTTGTTATCCCATTGAAATCGTTAAACTGATAGATTCGGTTTTATAGTTAAAATTGATAGAACGGTTCTGCGATCGGAATTTTAGTCGAAATCGAACGTCAAATCGAATCGTCCGCGAGAGCTTTCGTGCCATGACATATTAGTCCGAGCCTTTAGCGAGAAACGATTTCAATAGAGAGAGAGAGAGACGAACGGAGCTTTCGTGATTTGAAATCGTTTAGAAAAATTTCGAAATTAATATTTTAACGTAATATACGATCGACTTAAATTATATCATCTTTAAGTAGATATAACTGACCTTTCTTTTGTTTCAAACAAATATAAAAAAAAAAAAAAAAAAAAGAAGAACATATTATAATATCATTAATATTGAACTAATTCGTATTCGAGCGAAATTGAAAAGTGTGAAAAGCGTATACTTCATATGATGTACGCAACGATAACGTATTTAAACGAATTATTGCCAAAACAATATATTTCGATTTTTATGTAGAAGGTTTAGAGGGTGCCATTATGAATTGTTTCAGATCTTTCTTTCTTTTTTTTTTTTTGTTATCGATACGTTAACAAAAATTGATTCTTTCTTTTTTTTTGTAAATAAGATAAGAAAATAAAACAGAACTTTCAAAGTACACCCTACATTATACGGTTTACCATACGGAATGCAAAAAATTCTCGTTGGTTTTATAGTAGCAGGTAAAGATCTCATTGATTAGACTCGTTTCTTCCTTCGTTAGTAGTCCCACAAACGTTCGTTAGTGTCTCTTTGGAGGGACTTCGAACCTTTAATTGTCGGAACGAAACGACGGTACTTAAGATGCAACAGTAAATCAATCTAAATGTAAACTTGTAAACGCGAACTATCGAATAAAATCATTCCAAAAGATTTACTAATCCAGAATTTGTTCGACGAAAAAGCAAAAAGGGCTGCTCCTCCCTTTATATTTAAAATAATCTGTTATAATTAAAAAAAAGTTTCATTATGATTTCCAATGAAATTCTTTCCTTTACCTATAAAATGCATTTTCTAACTATCGAAAGATTAGAAAACGCATCGTGAAAGGGAACAAATGGTCTTCTCGACGTTGATGTTTTTAACGGACATGTACGGGCAAGCATGTTCAAACAAAACTTTGTTACACGACGTGAAAAGAGAGAAGCCAGACGATGAAGGAATTAGGATAAAAGTAACTAGAGGTTTTCTTCCTGGAACGAAATACTACTTTTCTTCGAAACGATAAAGACGGACGAATGTTACGTTTTATCTGTTTCCGTGAAAACAACGAACAATGAGGACGCCATTTTTCTCTTTGAATTCTTTCCAGCAGAATTGTAGATACATTCCGGAAGTGGATTAGGTGACACCAGACTTCGTAAATTCATTCTCTCTTCTCTTCTCATCTCTTCTTTCTCGAGAGAAAAGATATCTCTCTCTCTCTCTCTCTCTCTCTCTCTCTCTTAACATTCTTAAGATCTCTTTGAAAACTTTATTTAATATTTAAAGAGTTGTCACAAAGAGTAAATTTTATGTAACAGTTATGAAACGCGCATTATAATCTCTGTTTCTTTTTCTCTCTTCTTTTTTCTTTTTCTTTCTTTCTTCCTTTTTTTTTTTTTTTTTTTAATAATTCTGCAGCGTTAGCCGGGCCTAATCAAATTTTCCGACAACTGCTAAAATATCTTTTGATTTTTATTACAATTTTTCATACTTATCGATGTCATATAGGTACCTTTATATCAATTTAAATCTTCAACTCAATATTCATATATTACGTCCAAACGATGAAATGATTAAATATGTCGACGATACCAATCGTTTATTGTCAAATGAATTTATTTTCTCGAAATGTTACGAGATATTTTCAAAGCTTCTGCTCAACACTTGTCCCTGGACACATAATACGTCCCATTTACGCGCGAATATATATATATAATATATCTTTGATCTTGAATCAATTAAAAATTTAAGACGATTAAAATAAAGGAAGGACATTTTTAACTTACGATCAGACCGGGCTCTCATAATCAACGACAGACACGTATCTCAATTCTTAATCTTGACGAAACGCAAGCGTCTCGCGTTCCACCGGGCAAGCTCGGTCCTATGCCAAAGTCTTGCGATAAGAAAGGACGTCTAATCTTTCTTCAATCCACCTTTCCCCACCCTCCCACCCCTACCAAACCCTCAACCCAACCACATTTGATCCCTCTTGCTCTAACTCCCCTTTCACTTTTATCTTCAGTTGGGAAACAAATTTTCTGACATTTTTTTTTCTTTTTTTTTTTTTTTTTTTTTCATAAGGATGGTAGAGAAATCAAAGGAAAGAAGTGAAACGTAGAAGGAAACTTTCAAAAGGAAATAAAGAAAAGACGAAGGAGAGAGAGAGAGAGAGAGGGGGAAGGACGGAAGGGAAAAGGAAAAGAAAAATGGAGGAAGAAAGGCGATAAGTATCGTCGCTCTCCTCTCGCAGGACGAGGCGGTCAAACGCGCGACCACGCCGTGTGCGTGTGCTTACGAGTGCGAGAGAGAGAGAGAGAGAGAGAGAGAGAGAGAGAGAGAGAGAGAGAGAGAGAGAAGGACTGAGCGAGAAGGGGAAGAAAGAGAAGGAGGAGGAGGCGACGGAACAGGACGGAGATAGCGTAGGCATGCAACAAAAGTAGATACCACGACGCGATACCACGTCTCTCGTGTGCAAGTGCACGCACCGAGAGTTAGTGAAAGAGGGAGAGAGAATGAGTGAGAAAGAGGGAAAGAGCGAGCGAGCGAGAGAGCGAGAGAGAAAGAGAGAGCTAGCTAGCTAGCGAGAGAGAGAGAGAGAGAGAGAGAGAGAGAGAGAGAGAGCTAGAGTGAGAGATGCATAATACACGTTCCTACTATACACGTATAGAAACGCTCGTTTTGTGAGGCACACTCGCGTGTGGTGGGAGGCGCCTGAATTCGAGCCCTCCTCCTACACACCGCGAGGAAGAAACCGGTGAACGAGTAGGCCACGTGTGTGCGCGTGTGGTGAAGAGAAACGAGCGGCCCACGCCGACAACAGTGTCTGTGTTCTTGTGCGTAGATAAATTAGTGTGTGTGCCCACATGGGACGGTCGACGCGCGATCGAAGCGCAGCCTAGGGCGTCTTTTTCCTCTGAGCTGAGCTTGTCCTCCTCTCTCTCTCTCTCTCTCTCTCTCTCTCTCTCTCTCTCTCTCTCTCTCTCTCTCTCTCTCTCTCGCTCGCTCTGCCTCCGTCTTTTCTAGAGAAGACCTCGGCCCATCAACGTGTTTTTCTATCTCCGTCTTTCTCTTTTTCTCTCTTCATCTAACCTTGCTGGCCGCGTGTTGTGTGCAAGAGCGAGGGAGGCCCATACCCGCCTCCTCTCTTGTCAGTAGGACACATGTGTCGTGTTTTTATACTATTACCTCTCGACTATACTTACTCAGGACCCCGGCGAGTCAGACTCAGGATGGATCATATCAGCTCCCCAAGAGAGAAAGAGTGAGAGACAGACAGACAGATAGACAGACAGACAGACAGACAGACAGACAGACAGACAGACATCTCTGGTCGTGTTCATAACTAATTCGATCAAAGGTGCGGAACAAATTCGCGATGGTATTCAACGAAAGGAAATTTGTGCGAATTTGGAAGCAAAACGCTTGACGGTTATATTATTACGTCAATACGCTTTAGGTCCAAACATTTACCAACCTTGTAGTTTTACTATCACAAACGAATATTAACATGAAAGGGTCTTGGAAAAGATTAGGTAATCGATTTTTCAAAACTTTTTGCCCACCCTGTACTTAAATGGTTCACAAAGAGAAAGTTATTGAAAGCAATTGAATTATTATCTTATTAAATTCTAAGGAAATATTTTCACAAGAGTGTATCCGTGTGTTTGTGTGTGTGTGTGTGTGAGCGTGCGCATAAGAGAGAGAGAGAGAGAGAGAGAGAGAGAGAGAGAGAGAGAGAGAGAGAGAGAGAGAGGATGAGAAACCTTTCGTTAGAATTAAAAGAAAAAAAAAAAAAGAAAAGGTAAAAAGGTAAAAAGGTGAGAGAGTTAGGAAAGAGAACGTTTTGATAGCTCGACGACGAGCGGCCATCGAATTTGTGGGACTTCCTACGGAGACGGGATTGACACGATTCCTCGTGCCGTTAAAACGACCAACCTATCTGCAATACATATATAATAGATACACACGTACGCATTCATCTACATGGCTATGCATGTAGAACGCGTCACGTTTGTTTATTTACATGTGTCCGTTCGTCCTGAAAATCGTCAATCCCATGGCAAATTTCCAAGTAGAGTTAGAGGTATCGTCTAGCCGCTAGTCTACCGGAGAGCAAGTAGTAGGAGATAAATCGGGAGAGATGAGATTAGAAGAGAGAGAGAGAGAGAGAGAGAGAGAGAGAGAAGGGTGAGAAAGAGAAAAAGTGTAAGGTTCAAAAAAAGTCAGAAAAGGTCCTTCACGCAAAAATATATTCTCTACGAAGGTCTCGCGCAATAGGGGAAGACCTTCCTTTAAACGTTTCATCCCCAAAGCACTGTTTCAGAAAATGGACGATACTAAAACGAAATACGAAAAGTTCGGTATAACGTTCAGGGCGTTCCATTTTAATGAACGCATGGGAAATACCGTGGAAATTTTGAATGTAGGAGGGGGACCAGATAAATTTCAAAAATTTTCATGACACAGCTTACATGCACGTCTCTCGTTCCTTTTCAACTTGAATATATTCCTCAAATTATACCTTATGTTTTATAATATAATCCTTATAGGAAATTAACCATATATAATGGGATAACTTTGAAAATTTTCATTGTCGACGAATTAATCAACATTATTTATCATTTCAGGTTTACGATGATTAACAGAGGGATTAACAATATTGAATCTATAAAGCTGATTTATATTGCCTTTCGCTCAAGACTTTCTATGACTTCAAATATAAACAATTTTTATATTATTAAATTATATATATATTAAAAATAAATATAAATTATATATATATTAAATTTTATATATATATACACACACGCGCGCGCGCGCGCGCGTGCGGAGAGCTAGTAGCATTATATGATCCTTTATACATATATATATATATATATATATATTTACCGATAACGTTGGCGGAACACGATCGAGCATTTCGGCCATCCTGCCTACGTATATTTCGTATACCAAGACCGGATATTACCATAAGCCGCGAAACGCTTGCATTCGAGTCCACGTGGTGCTCGCGATAATCCTGGTAAACCATCTCTCTCTCTCTCTGTACAGCAGCAGAGCATAGAATTCTTCGTTCTTTCCCCACGTTACACGTCATACATACATACGTATGCCTCTGTACGATATAAACGTATGTGTGTTGTGCTGTCTCCTCCCCCACCTCCGCAATCCGCCACCACACCACCACTATCACACCACCACACTACTACTACTACCACCACCACCACCACCACCACCACCACCACCTCCTCCTCCTCTTAGGTTCACTGTGCGAACGTATACGAGTCTGCGTTTGTATGGGAAACTCGATATGTTCCGATACAAAGTACTGAATACCGTCTGGGCACCACTTTGTCCGACTAGCTCGTGATGTATACCGTTGCCACGGGACCGAGGGAAACGCCATTCTTTCGTTCTTCCTGGTCCAATTACGGACTTCTTAACCTTTGTGCACCGGGCTACACCCGCGTACTCTCGCGTTATTTCTATTCCGCACGACGGTCTTTATATCCGGTGTACGCGAAGTACGGAAGAGGACGTCGACGAATTTTTCTTAACCTCATAGACGACATTTCGGTCGTCCATTTTATTTTATTTTATTACACACACACACACACGAGAGAGAGAGAGAGAGAGAGAGCATACACACACAGCAAACACGCCACGCGAGCTCGTCATTCGGATGGATTTTATAAAAATTATTTTTGAATGAATATATAATTAAACGCTATTGAAATAATATGTATCTTGAATGATAAATTCGTATATATTACGATGTCATATTATTTATAATAGGTATTGACAAGGCCTAAGACAAATTTTGGATTAGACCATGTAATGTAATGTAATGTAATGTTAATGTAATTTAAAAATCAAATGAAGCCCCGACAGAAAATGAACCAACGAGATAGGCTGTACGACAGTTTCTTTTCGAGTAGCAACCGAAGCAAAGCGATCATCTCTGCTGCGGCAAGATCTTCTCTTGAATTTAAAAACGATCGTTACTTCTCGCGACCACGAGAAAGATAGAACGAGAATGTAAAAGAAAGAGAGAGAGAGAGAGAGAGAGAGAGAGAGAGAGAGAGAGAGAGAGAGAGAGAGAGAGAGGTAAAGAGGAAGGAGAAGAGCGCGGAATAAAGAGGCGGCAGGAGGAGCGATATAAGAGGAGATAGAGAGGACGACGGAGAGGAATAGAAAGAGCGAGAGAAAGGAGGAGACGCGAGACAGGGAGATTCGGAGGAGGGAGGAGGACAAGAGGAGGCGAGAGGATTGCTGAGTCTCTCTCTCTCTCTCTCTCTCTCTCTCTCTTTCTGCTTCGAAAGTTCACAAAGTTCAACGCTGTGTGATTCGTCAGTCTCGGGTTACGTGAGAAAGATGATTAAAATTTTATACGTCTTTAATAAAAGAATTAGTCGAAGAGATGGAGGATTTGATCTGAAAATTACCGATTTACGAGAACGATTGATCATTCCAAAAGAAAAAGAAAAAATAAAGGAAAAGGATGAAATACAAAAAAAAAAAAAAAATGAAGAAATGCTTCATTATTCTCTCTCTCTCTCTCTCTCTCTCTCTTTCTCTTTTTATTTCTCTCCCTCTCTTTCTTTCATTAATCGTCAACTTTCGAAATAATTTGTCACCTTGACGAAGAGATGGTCTCACTTATCGAAAGCGTAGGTATTAAACCGTATTTGCTACTTATCGAGTAGCAAGTAGTCAATAACCATAATTTTCCAGTTTGTATGTCCAACCGAGGGAAGGCGGACGAAAGAATGAAAGGAAGAAAGAAAGGAAAGGAAGAAAGAAAAAGAAAAAAAGGAAGAAAGATAGAACGACGAACGAATGAACGAGCAAACGAGCGGAGCAGCAAACAACGATCGGTGGCGTGCCTCTCTCTCTCTCTCTCTCTCTCGTTCTCTCTCGCTCGTCGCTCGCTCACTCACTCACTCACTCCCTCCAAACCAATGAAATCGGTGCAATTACGATACGCCGATATCCGTCATTACGTCGAACCGCACGAATCTGATTTCAGTCGGTGCGAGGAGTCCACCCAGTACGTAGGCGTGATTCTCCTCTCCCTTTCCATCATCTTTCTCTCCTTTTTCGTGGAGATCATTATTCGTAAAGATTGTACGATAGAACTTTATACGATCTATTCATTAATTTCATATGTATAATAATATATATTTTTTATTCATCTTCTTATTCTTCTTCTTCTTCTTCTTCTTCTTATTATTATTATTATTATCATTATTATACATTGATAATTTTTTATAGCGAATAACGTTGTTAATAAATTTAAACTTCGATAATTTATTTCTCGCGAGAAAAATAATACCTGTATCGTTGAGCCGAGAAATCAATTACGCGAATAACAGGAAACTAATGTTTCTTTCTATATCTTTTTTCGTTCGTTTTATTTATTTATTTATTTTTTTTTTTTTTTTTCATCAATTTGCACGCACAATCGTATATACATTCGATTATACATACGACATACGACGCGACAACTATCGCAAATAATATACACACACTACTACCTGTCCCATTTCGTAACTTAGTATTCGACGATAGGTCAGTTCACCACCATCGACTTTCAAATTACTCCTCGTAAAGATAAAAGTTCAACGTAGTAATCGATAATTCCGAATGAACTCCGACGAGCAATAGTGCACGACGTTTTTATTCCGTAACGAATGAAACGAATCGCCGATATTTTGAAAAGGGGAGGGGAGTCGGTGGTCACGGGGGGGGAGGGAAGGCGTCGGCTCGAAAAGAGTAATCGCGAGTTTCTCGTGTGTCTCCTCGCGAATAGTAAACGAGAGAGAGAGAGAGAGAGAGAGAGACCGAGAGTATCGAAGTTCATTCGTTCGAGGACGTATTATCGCGAGTAAGTTAGTTTCTCAAGTTTTCTCACCCGAACAAGCTAATCATTACGTAATTTATCTCTTATCGAAAAGCAACGACTCTCGTAAATTCTTTTTACTGTTCTATACTATCGATCAATGGGAAAAGAAGCTATCAAACGATGACGGTTATATTATAGATTACATGTACGTATGTGTAACACATATAAATACGGGAGGATTGGGGGGAAAATGTAGGAAAGTCAACGCCGAGGAATGGCACGGAGAAGTTCATTTCCAAGCAGTTAACGACTCCTCTTCTTCTTCTTCCTCCTCCTCCTCCTCCTCCTCTTTCTACTCCTTCTGCTTCTCCTCCTCCCTACCACTCCCTCGCTCACCGACAACCTTCCCTCCACAGGCCGAACGTTCTCCCTCTTTTACTCTCTATCCGTGAGCCATGTTAAGACGCGGGGTATACTTCGGTATAGAGAAGGACAGAAATGGCTATAGAGAACGAGTACGAGAAAGAGTGTGTGTGAGAGAGAGAGAGAGAGAGAGAGAGAAATAGAGAGAGGGTAAAGAAAGAGAGAGAGAGAGAGAGAGAGCAGAGATACCAAAGTGAAGGGAGAGAGAGAGAGAGAGAGAGAGAGAGAGAGAGAGAGAGAGAGAGCCTCGGACCGCATCTACAAGAAGTCTACCGCCTCTTTCTCTCTTCCTATATCTCAGCTTACCTCTCCCTCCTTCTTGCCCTCCCCCACCCCTCCGCTCCCTCCCCTACTCTTCCCCTTCCCACTTTCTAGACGGCTCCACCAACGAGATTTCAGATTAATTGCTTCGACGTTAGTTGCAACTTAATGAGATGGCCGAGGCCCGACGGAGTAAAGGATTCGAAGGACTTCTGGAGATCCTCGAGGTATATGGTTGCGATCGAGCTTTGATCGAAATAGGAATTTTTTAGATTTTTAACCTTGTAATTTAACGGCAAAAGAGGATAGAGAGAGAGAGATAGAGAGAGAGAGAGAGAGAGAGAGAGAGTTTACGTTTTGGATCGAGCTGGGAGGTGGGCAGCAAGTTGAGGGGGGGAAACTTGGCGCACGCAACAGTCTCGCCATTTTAAAACGCTTTTTGACTCGTCTAACGAGGAACTTTGCTTCGGAACGTTCTTGGTCACGACACTTGCCCGAGGGAGAAACCTCGATTAAGTGTTCCATCTCCGTTACGACAAATATATATATATATATATATATATATATATATATATATATAAAGATTTCATTTAGAGAAAATCCTGCGAAAAAAATAATTCGTTTGATAGTGCGTACCTATCTTCCTTTTGATACGTTAAAAAAGTAATTTTCAAGAAATGACAATGCATGGAATAGCTATTAACGTTACTAAGGTATTAATTAAACTCGTTGAAGATCGATCATGTTCGGGGAAGGATCGTCGACGAGCGCGATATATAAATTAGGATCATCATCCTTCGACGATTCTTTTTAACTTCGTTTTCTATGGATCTACAATAACAAATAATAATAATAATAATAATAAAAGAATTCTTCCGCGATTTTCCTTCGGCCTTTTAACGCGGAAAACCGAACGAGAAACGGCCGTTAAAAGCGAAATTTTCCGCACGAGCGTCTCCTCCACGTCGAATTACATTGTTTGCGGCGCGTATCGATATCCGCTGGAAACCCAGCTTCTATCCTCTATCTTCTCTCTCTCCCTCTCTCTCTCTCTCTCTCTCCCTCTCTCTCTCTCTCTCTCTCTCTCTCTCTCTCTCTCTCTCTCTCTCTCTCTCTCTCTGTTTATTCCTCAATTAAGTCGACGCGAGTGTTGAAACGACGAACAAACGCCATACGCCTACGCCGTAAAAATTTGCGGAATTTTTATCTCCGAAAAGATTTAATCGCGTTGAATTTTCACGAAAAAAGCTAGGTATCTCTCGCGCGAACGTTTTTCTTTCTCTTTCCTTTTTAACAACGATCCTTTTTGTCAAAGGAAATAAAGGAGATAAAAAGTCGCGGATGTTAATAAATGTATAAATTTCGGCTTATTACGCGAGCGCGGTTTTGTGTAAAATGAAGACAAATAAAATCTAATATTCCGTAACGATCTCATTTGGTATCACCCTGTATATAATATATAGATATACATATCTTCTAAACAAAAGTACGATAAACCTGGAGCATTAAGATAAATATCGATTTAAAGTTTTATCTCAAGATTTGTGTTTACGAAGAGAGAGAGAGAGAGAGAGAGAGAGAGAGAGAGAGAGAGAGAGAGAGAGAGAGAGAGAGAGAATGCGTTAAAACGATCATAAAATGATCACTAATCAAAGACAGTTCAAAATCAGAGAACCGAGAAAATGAAAAGATATGATTAAAGTTACGTCAACGGCATCTGGTTAAATTTATTAATTTATATGAAAGCATGATATTGAGAGGATATTATTTTTTCTCTCTCTCTTGGAAGGAATTAAAAAAGAAAAAAGAAAAAAGAATAGAAAAAGGAGAAGGAAAAGGGAAAAGAAAAAAAATACATCAAGAGAATTCTTTGAGAGAACGACAAAGGGTGGCATTCGAATATTCTCCTGGACGCTTCAAAGGTGTCTGACGTTTTAGGGAAGTTAGCGGGACTGAAGGGAAGTGCTAGGGAATTGGAAGGGAAAGACGAACGTTGAGGGTGTGGGTGAGGGGTAAAAGGGGGAGAAGAAGTCTTGTCCCTTAAATGATTGACGGCCGAGCCGAGCCGAGCCGAGCCGAGCCGAGCCCAGTGATTCTCAAAATCTTTTACTATCTACACGGTCTTTTCCTATCTGTAAGAAAAAGTAAACACAAAGGATGCAGCAATGGGACAACGTTATTTCCACGTGGTTCGACCTTGTCCAATCCAAAAATGACAATTTTTTCTTTTCTTTTTTTTTTTTTTTTTTTTTTTTTTTTTTTCCATAAAGCTCCGCTCTCGTGTCGTCGGATAAGTTTCACGTCGAGTAAAAGTTTACCGTATGAACCGGCGAGAGACAAGAAAAGTTCAGAGACTAACAATAACTAAAAGTTGGAAAAATTAGATTCGACTTTGGCATTCGATCGTATAACTAACTAATAGAGGTCATCCGACCTAGTACTTTTAGGTATCTCCTTCTGTCTCTACTTTATTTACTCCCTCTTTTCCTCTTCTTTTCTTCCGTCAACAAAAGCGACACGGTTCCCCTTCCCCTCTACCTCTCCCCTCCCTCTTCCCCTTTCTTACTCAACGCTGAACTTTTCACATTTCTTCGAATTGTTTTTTCCTGGAGTAAAAACCGTCCTTTAAGGTACATAAACGGCGAACTTTCCGGTATTACGTCGCATGGTTCTCCTGCATCGTCCCGCATGCGGGCCGAAGGTCAAGGCCGACCATACGGGAGAGACTTAGAACGCGCATTTAGATTCTTGGCATCGGACCGTTTCTTTGCAGGACGACGACGACGACGACGACGATGACGATGACGACGACGACGACGACGACGACGACGACGACGACGACGACGACGACGACGACGACGACGACGACGACGACGACTACGACTACGACTACGACGACTACGACGACGTAAAGAAGAAGAAGAAGAAGAAGAAAACTACAAAGCGACAATTTAGCTCGACAAATATGAAATCAGAACGAAAGAATTCCCGTCGTCGTCTCGCTCTAAAAATCTTTCAAAATCTAATCCGTAAATCGTTCTTAACGTTTCTCTTAGAATAAAAATATGCAAATATATAGGAGGTTTGCAAAGATATCGTGAATATAAAACAACGGATAATAAATTAAAAGAAAACAAATGCAACAAGGTGGAAGTAAAGACAATAGAAAAATTATATCACCCGAGTTTATTTTACAAAGTTCAGACGATCGAGTCCAGACCGTAAGTTTAAAGTTTTATCGTGTATCTCGTGGAACAACGTGGAGATGTTTTCAACTGGACTTCTTCTCGTTCCATCCAAGCAAGAAAACACGCTGAGCAATGCTTGCCTCCTCGAAGCATTCGTCTTTACGATTCGATCGATTCTGCAATGCAAATCTTATCCAGCCACCGTGAGCAATCCCTTCTCTCTCTCTCTCTCTCTCTCCCCTCCCCCCTCTCTAAACTTTCCATATTTCTTTGTTTTTAAAGATATATCTCTTGGCTAACTTCTTACGTTTTTATATTACTTCGAATTTGTTCTCTTTTTTCGCTCTTTATTCCACGTTGTTACATTAAATTATTATCTCTCCCTCCCCCTCTCCTCCCCTCTCTCTCTCTCTCCGACGGGATGAGTAAAAGAATATAAGAATAAATTTCGACCAATAGCAGGATAAATACGCTAATATATTCGACATCGCTGTTAATTCGTTAATGATTCTAATCTTCGTAGTAATCGTAATTGATTCTACGAGTCAATTTTATTTCTTACTCGCTCTTTTAATCCGAGACTCCCCCAATAGTATATGTCAAAAATATATAATATGATACTCGGAAAAAAAAAAAACAATATAAATCGAATTATATCATATCATTCCTATTTTACAAATTTGATCATACAAATATACGTACGCTTATAGCGTTTAAATCGCTAAGCATTTATATACTATATCGTATACAGTTAATATAATCACCAAATTTAGCTGTCAGATATTCATATTTCGCGTGCAAATACGTACTCCATGGTCGAATAAATCTAAATCAAATTGAAAATTTTGGGGTGTAAATAAAGTAATTCGTCATTATCAAAAGAAAAAAAAAAAAAAAAGATATTTCGATATCGAGTGTGACGCACGTATACAATATAAGACCAATGGCACTTATATATATATATATATATATATATACTATCAATGTTTTCATTGTCCAAAATCTAACACCTGATTTTACATTGTACTTTAATTAAAATTATACGTGTTTTTCTGCATAACTAATAATTCTGATTCACTCGTGCCCTCTTTATCAGAGATTTAATAAAGGTAATCTCGGTGAAATAAAGTTTCATTTCAATGACTATTTCATAACCCAACAACAA
This sequence comes from Dolichovespula media, assembly GCA_911387685.1. Lineage (NCBI taxonomy): Eukaryota > Metazoa > Arthropoda > Insecta > Hymenoptera > Vespidae > Dolichovespula > Dolichovespula media. Next base: position 18,753,460 of record OU426851.1, read on the forward strand.
CAACAACAACAATAACAATTACAATAACAACGATGACTAATCGGATTATAGGTTAATATTTGGTAACAAAAGCTACATAAAAAATGTCGCGTTCATTGGCCAGTATTCGTACCGGGGTCAAGTTAAATCCGTGCAAACAGGAAACGGGACTTACGTCATGGTCCCCGAGCGGTAGCAACTCGTTCGAAAGGTAAAACCTGACGCTCTTTCGTGGCCACTTTGCGTATAGTTAACGTACATACGTAGCTCTAGGTATATCGACGGTGTGTATACATTCAGCTCTGCGCGCGCGCGCGCGTGTACATGTGTGTGTGTGTGTACATAAGTTTCGTTCAATAGCGTTACGCATCGTCGAAGAGGTAAAGGGTTTCTCTCTCTCTCTCTCTCTCTCTCTCTCTCTCTCTCTCTCTCTCTCTCTCTCTCTCTCTCTCTCTCTCTCTCTCTCTGTCTAACTCGAGTCCTTGAGACGTTCGGAGGACGACAGAGAGCAAAGTCAGCGTTCGAGCGAGTTCCATCGAGACCCCAACAAGACACCCGATCTTCTTTGGTCGATGTTCATAATACAATCGTCTTTCTCTCGAAAACGTTTCTCTGCTTTTAATCGATTCACAAATACTCTTTTTCGTGTTTTCAAATTAACAGAATCGACGAAATATTTCATAACCGTACCGTATTTAAGTAAACACCTACATGTATGCAGACACCAACAGTTTATTTAATTCGTATCATTATTCAAATAATACGTTTCCCGACCAAGGAATATTTAAAATTTTCACAGAACAAAGATATTCAAATACGAAATAGATCGCGTACTTAGCTCTAGGATTCTTGGAATATCGGACAAGAACTGTTTGTAAACATGGAATGTATATGTTTATGTCTTACATATACGGACTGGGATCATTATAAGAACGTTCAGTGGACTTTCGTGTGGTTAAACACAGAGAAACACACGCTTTTATTCTCAAACATACGTTCAAACTCTTATCATCCCTTCTTTCATTGCTGAAGAACCGATTGTTCTATCCGAATATATATATATATGATGCACATAAGTCGACATTTGATACTCCGTTGATAAGAAACATAAGTAGATAACATTACGAGAACGAATTTGATCGAAGGAACCTCTTAGAGGGCCGAACAATTTTTTTTTTTGTTAATCCGGCATGCTTATTACGATTTACTCGAGGTTTGCCAACTTACAATTTCTTTCGAAAATCGTTGCTACGTGGTGAAGGGAGGATGATGACGAAGGGTATAAGGGGGGAAAGGATAGAGGGCCGACAGGTAAGAGGGGAAGGACAGTCGCACGTGCACGGCTCTCGTAGCAAGAAGGCGCGCACGGTGGCTCTTCGTTCGTGTCTGTACACACCAAGAATGAGAGAGAAAGAGGGAGAGAGAAAGAGAGAGAGCGCTCGCGAGAGAGAGAGAGAGAGAGAGAGAGAGAAAGAGGAAAGAGAAAAAGATCCTTTCGTGCGCAGGACTCTCTCTCTCTCTCTCCCTCTCTCTCTTTCTCCCCCTCTCTAACGCTGCCGGTGCATTTTATGTTCTTATACCTGCGAGAGACGACGTGAGACGCCGCAAGACGCGGACGAACGACGACCAAGGGATATCCTCCTCGTCTTTCTTTGCGTTCTAAGGACGAACCGGTCGAGAGAACCTCTATCTCCTCTCTTCTCTCCTCTTTGCTCAAGTATTACGAAATTTCTTTCGATCGACAACGTGAATCCATATGATATATATTTATATATTTATATATATATATTT
>OU426851.1:18755429-18760429 GCA_911387685.1 Dolichovespula media
ATTTCCATTGCTTTTGCCGGTGGCAGGGTAGCCGTACTTGGACAAGGGACAGAGAGGGAGAGAAAGAGAGAGAGGGGTGAAGGGATAGTAGGAACAGGTTTTCAGGTCGGTAGGATGCGAAGGGGCCCTACGAAGCGTGACTACTTGACGATGTGGCCTGGCCTCTTTTTAAGCCTGGAAAATGGTGAACAGGTGTCCCTAAAAACTCGACGCCTCCAACTTTTCTTACCTCTCTCTTTCTCTCTTTCTCTTTCTTCCTGTTTCTTATATCTCTTTTCGTTCGCTGCCGTGAGAAGAATTACAAACGATCGGTCGAAATCAAGATCGATAAGAAAAGAAAAGTATGTAATAAATAATTAATACTCTTAAATAGTACGATTTCAACGTATCGTTTTAAACGAAAACTGTTTCGTCTTCTTCTTCTTTTCTTTTTTTCTTTTTTTTTTTTGTTTTTGTTATATAAAAATCCAACCAATATAGATGTATATGTTATATAGATGAAGTTCATTGGGAGTATATTTGGTTTAATTCCACGTAAATATAATAATATTGCTATCTAAAATCGAATCCTCGCTAAGCCGGTACTTTTTCGAAGGTATGTTCTCTGGGTCGCGTATAAATATTTCAATATCTTCGAAAATTGAGTTGGCAACGTGGATACGTGAGGCATCCTATCCTAAATACGTTCGAAAAAAAAAAAAAATTCGACGTAGAGGGAATGATACGATGGGTCGCTATATAAAACTCGAAGGGAATTTTATTTTTCGATATTTTCGGTGGAGTAACCTATAGACTATAATATACTAAGTTAACGCAAAGTCGTGTATGCTTGATTTTACATTGTATTTAATATAGTTCTAATAATCGTCGTAAGAAAAATTTCTAAATAAAGACTTTCTTTTCTGTAATCACTATGTTATACAGTTATTTCGGATAGTAATAATCATTCTCCATCATCCTGTATAATATTGTATATGTATGTATATGATGTATCCTACGCATATGTGTACAAGCGTGTGTATATTTTACATAACTTAAAGGTGGTGGTAGTACGTACGTCTATATAATCATATGCACGTACATTATATTTTGTACAGAGAATTAAGCGAAAAGCCGTGAAAAAAAGAGGACTTCGTTCGAGATCGCGGAATATCTAATTATTATAATTTATCCGGCTTGTTTCTCGTCGATACACGCGTTCTGACAAATGCCTGCCGCCTAACCGTCGATTGACAGCTTATTGGCGAGTGTTACGCCGTGTACTTAAGACAACAGCACCACCTTAGGCCTATATACGTACGTACAATTACACGCAACTACGAGCACGCGTTATACGTACAGGATGCACGAAGGAAGGAACACGGAGCATTCGCACGCGATCTTTTGGATCCTCCACGGTCACCGAAATTGTTTCATTTTATTTTATTTCTCGTTGATCGATTCGGTTGATTGTTTCATCATCGATCCTTGTTAATTTTACCGCGAAATTGAAGATTAATTATTAACGTTGTTATTGTCCAATCAATTTTCTATACATTTTTAATAGGTACGTCCGTTTAAAATCGTTCGTTTAACTAAAAAAAAACTTCGCTTGCAAACATTTTTATAGAAACGTTTTCTACGATAACCGATTAAATCAAAATCTGTTAATAAACGCTGTGATCAAATTGTACTATGGAGAAATAGAAAATATTTGATTTACTCGAAAATCCGAAGTGGTGATTTGTTATAAAGTATTTTGGAAGAAAATTGCTAGCATCTACGTCTTGTGACATCGCCCAAAAAGAGAGAGAGAGGAGAGAGACAGAGAGAGAGAGAGAGAGAGAGAGAGAGAGAGAAGATTGAGCGTTAGTCGTAACCGTGTAAAGCGAGAGTAACAAAGTTGTAGAACATACGTATTTAGCGAGAGAAAGAGAAAACAGAGAGAGAGAGAGAGAGAGAGAGAGAGAGAGAGAGAGAGAGAGAGAGAGAAAGAGAGAAAGAGAGAGAGAGAGAAAGATAGATAGAGAGAGAGGAAGAGAGAGAGAGAGAGAGGACACAGGAAGGTTGTAGCTCGCGGATAAGTAGAGATCGCTCGGGGCCGTCGGAGGAAGAGCGAGTCGAACATCGTGACGTCGTGACGTCTACGTGTATATATAAGAGACTACATTATGCCTTCCGACCTGTTGCTACCCCTCCTCACCCCGTCCGCCATTCTCTCAACCCCCTGTGTACCACCAAATGGAGCGTTCGTGCTCTCTTCGGCTCATTGAAAGCCTCCTATTCTCTCTCTCTCTCTCTCTCTCTCTCTCTCTCTCTCTCTCTCTCTCTCTCTCATTCTCTCATACATACATATAAGTATACATATACAGAGTTTCTATACTCTTCTATCTCTGGAACCACTATCCCTCTTTCTCTCTCTTTCCTCATTCCATCTTACTCTTACCTCCGCATCACATACGGTCTATCCGTCTATTTATCTCTCGTTCCATCTCTTTCTCTCTCTTTCTCTCTCTCTCTCTCTTTCCTCTTCTTCGTCTAGTAACTTTCACCCTTGCCGTTAGCAATCGCAGTCGACGTTCGACCCTTTTCCCTCAGGTACAACTAATATAATCCCTTCTCGATCTGACCCTTGAACCTTGCTCGCTTTTCGTTTCACGTTGCTACTACGTTTTACGTTGAAAGAAAATCAAGAATGAACGTTCGTAGATTCGAACGTTCCGTCGTCGTTCCCTTTTAATTAGTTAAACGGTCTTATTTTATTAATTAACCGACGAGCTCTATCGAGAACAAATCGTTCAGTTATTATTGCAATAATTATTAATGTGTGTTTTTCTTTTTTTATTCTCTTCTTTTCTAGCCTCGGGAGGGGGTGGTTCGATGTTGGTCCCTCCCGTGGCCCAAGGCGGGACGGGCGATCGTCCCGTGGGTGACGCGGGTGGTAGGGCCCAGCAGTCGTCCGGCCCTGCCGGGACAGCAACCCTATGGCCTCTCGCACCAGCGCAGCCCAATCAAGTTCCAAATCAACAGTCACAAGGAATACCACCCTTGGCTGCGACCCCTGCACCGGCGCACAATCAAGGTATACAACACCATTGGCAATACTTTTAAATTCGATTACTTTTCAACTCGTGCAATTTCCAAATGAGAAACAAAACAATAATGTCCTGGCATCTGGGCTCTCTTTCTTTCGTGGATTTATTTTGTTTTTCCTCCCTCTAATATCCTGGAGTTCGTATCCGAATGTAACGAAATATCGTTTGATTGCGAAAGTTAAAACAAAAAGTATAATTGAATAATTTGCAAGATGAATGACGCGAGATCAGAAAATTTGTTTAAACATTTACAAAACACGTACGTCGATGTTGGTATTGAGAAATTACGTTTTTCCGAGATGAAAGTTAAGAATCTATGATCCGGTATTAATTAATACGTGCGAACGTTTTAATCGCGTTTTATTTGTATTTACTAACGAATAAAAGTTTTAATAAACGGAACAAAAACTTCTTAATTGTGAAAATTTTATTCGAAGCTTGCCTGTGCGGTATAAGGGTTATACGGGAGTAAGTACAATGTAGCCGAAATAGCTCAGTTGGGAGAGCGTTAGACTGAAGATCTAAATGTCCCCGGTTCAATCCCGGGTTTCGGCAGGTCTTTTTTTTTATTTTTTTTTTCACAATTCTTTTTTCTTCCTTGTCGCAATTTACGAAAAGTATATTACGAAATTTTAAACAATTGATAAATATAAACAATTTCGTAAAATAATATAATATATGGGATAATCAAGATATCGTTTAACGTGGAAAAAAGAAGATGTATACGAGTTTACGCGAATGTGTCTTGTTCGCGGAACCGCATTAAAATCTCGTTGAGTATATATATATAAATATATATATATATATATATATATATTACGATGTATCATACGTTATAATCGCGTGTCTCACGCGATACGTACCTGACGTAAGTGTAAATGTAAAGGTGTATTGTAACTTGAGGCAATAGCAATACATTTCGTTAGACCGGCAATATTATCGGTACTTTCTTTAAAGTCATTCCAATCTTAAACGTGAAATATTTCTACTATGGTGCCTGCATACGTCATATCGTTGCATTGTTGCTCGTGTGTAAACGTGATTAGGATAAAATATACACCGGATATTGCGACGTTTTACAAAGAGCATGCGCAAAAGATTTCTGTGTTTGGAATAGACGGATTGATAAGTTAAGTTTAGAAGTAAAAGAGAAGGATCGTTTGGTTAAATCATTGATTTTTCTTATCCGGATGTAACAAACTTATATTGTTTTCTTCCTTCGTTCTTTTTTATTTATTTATTTATTTTTTATTAAAATTAAAGACAACAGAATATCAATCGAGATATTTAAAAAAAACCTTTTAATCGATAATTGAAAATGTATCGATCTTTTTCTTATTTTATTCTATTTGTAACCAACCTTCGAAGAATTTCCCCTATGAGAGACTAGATTTTTAAACGGACCAAATTACATTGTACACCGCGTCCACCTAGGTTATATAAAACCATTCGATTTTAATTAAAATTAACATCAAACGTTCCTCTGTCTAATAATAATTATATCGGTAATCGACAAAATTATTTTGTACTTTCCTTATCCCTGAAATTCTCAACTCTCGTTCATACTATCGCGCTCGTAACCGGGAAAGCTTATCCGATGAATTACCATCGTTCTCTTTGCATGATATTGAACATGGTGACACGAAGAAAAAAGAAAACACAATTTATTTATTGATGAAAGTATGTATAAACACATGTATCGCACAGAGGCAAAATATTTTCGATTGATTAGATGACACTGTTTGTGCGAGGTAAAACTGATAACGACGATGACGACAACGACAACGACAACGACAACGACAACGACGACGACGAGGATGACGAGGACGATTATTACTATTATTATTATTAATGTTGCAGGTGTCAGCCGTTACGGGTTGTACTCGTTATTTCCCGGGGGTGGCGGAGGTAGTTACGTCGCGGCCA
>OU426851.1:18767929-18777929 GCA_911387685.1 Dolichovespula media
ATTTTTAGATTGAGGAAAGACGAAGTTTCCCCGATCGAATCCTTTTCTCCCGACACATTTATCGTCGGACACGTCGAACGTATTTATCCAAGTTTTTTTTTTTTCTTTTTTTTTTTTTTAAATGTCGGTCAATGAAGAAAGAAAAACAAAAAAAAAAAAGAAAGAAAGAAAATAAAATAAAATGATCAATACATTTCTAATAATTTTCCTCGTTCATTTCACATGATAAATAAAACGTATCAACGATCCCGTATTAAAACGTTTCAACGGCAAAATCGTTGAATTTTCAAAAAAAAAAAAAAAAAAAAAAAGTTACTTCACTTGGAAAATAGTTACCGACAAATCTTCTGCACGTGACACGGCAACATTGGGGGGTGGGGGGGGGCACAAAGCAAACAGAAAGAGTTCCATGTTATTTGCATTTTCGATTCGTCGATTGCCCGACGGAATCGAATATTCGTAAATTTTTGGAAAGAGGAAAGAAAAAGAAAGAGAGAAAAAAGACGAAAAAAAACAAAAAAAACAAAAAAAAAACAAAAAATGGCAGAAAATAATGGTAAAGAGGAATAGTCGAGATTAACGACGAACGCGTTATGATCGATTCACTTTTATCGAACTACGAATATATAACGTTTTGATCTCGATTGAAATTTTCAATTGGAACACGTCGGGGATACACGTGTACCAACATACGTATTAGTTGATAGCCGCGAGGCGTTATCGACGAACCTGTTACGCGTCTCGTAACGCCAAGAAGAGAGGAGCAGGAAGACGAGACTTGTACGGGCTGGGAGTTAGCCATCGTTGTTGATGCAATTGACGACCTTGAAGCGAACTCCCTCCGGGAGGCTTCTACTCTAAGTCCACGTCAACTGTACTACTACGAGAGGAGAAAAGAGACAGGGATCGAGAAAGAAAAGAGAGAGAGAGAGAGAGAGAGAGAGAGACGGGAGAAAGAACAAAAAAGGAAAAGAAAAAGGAAAGAAGAAGGATAAATAAAAGGAAAACGAAAGAGGAGAGGAGGGAAGAAAAAAAAAGAAAAAAAAAAGGACGGTAAGAGACGTGGCGCGGAAAAAAGAGAAAAAACAAAAAGCAGAAATGTGTGTACGTGTAGGAGAGACGGAGAGAAAGAGACGACTGAAGTAGTGGAACAGAAAGAGATAGCGAGTCTTACGCAAGATTCTCTCGCTTCTATATTTACTATGCGAGAGACGACTCGTCTCTCTGTCTTTCTCTTTCTCTCTTTCTCCCTCTCCCCCCCCCTCTCTCTCTCTCTCTCTCTCTCTTTCTGTCTCTGTCTCTTTCCCTTCACGTTTCTCCTTGGTGTCTCCGACGCCAGTTTTACGCTTCGTTTCCATGAATCATTCCTTGGCCACCAAGTGACGTCGATACTTCCCACGAAAACCAGTCCTTACCTTCGTAGAAACTCGGCAAAGACTTTTGTGGAAGAGGTCCTGAAATTCTTCCTTCTCTCTGTCTCTTTTTTTATTATTTTCTTTTTTTTTTTTTCATTTCCCTTCATTTTATTTATTTATTTATTTATTTATTTTATTTCACATCGACAGGCAAGAATAAAAGTCGTAAAACGGAGGAGTATGTTTTTGGGTTGTTAAACTACGTTTAAATGATGCAAAATTTGTCTCTTACCCTTTGAGAAACATACGATTATTACAGAGGACGTGTTTAATATATGTGAACTATTTAACTGGTAACACTAATTAAATTGGATGTTGCTGAGTCGATTGTTTTGTATCGAGAAATCGATTCGATACTTTGCTATTGTCAATTTAATTTAATCGATATGAAAGAATCAAGTCGGGTGGTATTCAAAATATCATTTTAATTTTCTAGGTAAAACGAAAGTGGTTCACTCGGATGCAGGCTGTAGCAGGACGTTGCCCGTCGCATCGTCCTGGAATGGACAGGATGCGAATAATGGCGTTAATTCTAATACGAACAATAATAGCCTCGTGAAGAGAGAACCTTTGGCCTCGGTGCCATGTCAGGTTGCAGAGGTTTCGACCTCTCTTCACGCCACCAGTACCTCTGTTAAGATCGAGCCGGTTCCTCCTAAATCGGAAAATGGTGAGATAATGTTTATTATTTTTTCAACGAATTTCAGAAATGAAAAGTCCAAAGTGAATTTTGTATGACTTGATTGCCCTTATATTTAATTCTACATGTTGTACAAATTCATAATCAATTAACATAGTAATTATCAGCTTGCGGAGATCGTTTATTATAAATTATTATAGATAATGTTTATTATTTTTCTTATTCTGAAAATTGTTTGTTATATAATTATTATAAATTATTATAACGTAAACATAATTATACGATGTCCATTGAGCAAAGAAAATTTTCAATCGATCAATTTGCAACTGATTGTTCTATATGTTTACTGATTGTACATAATATATAATTAGTTCTAATCTATATATATATATATATATATATATATATATATATATATATATATATATATATATATATATGTATATTGTGAAGTATGTAATAATTTATACATAAATTCAAAATTCTTTTCAAAGACATAATTGTTTGATCGAAAATTTGTTCGATTATTCCAATGACGAAATTTATGACGGAAAGAATGAAATCGTTAGTTAGGGAGATACTTGAAATTTTTGATTTAGTTTTTGTGTATAGAAGGCATAGATATACCTACTACATGTTACATATACATATACATATATATATATATATATATATATATATATACATGTCGACTTTATTAAAATTTCTGACTTCAATTAACTTATACGATTACAAGCTCCCTTATTCCCAGGATTTGTTATTCGCAAAATTGTTTTCTAATTACCATTCGAAATTTAATCTCGTCGTATGCGGATTTTTTTTCGAATATTGATCACACGAGTGCATTCACCGGCTCGTTATTGATGCTTTGACCCGAGTGGAAGAATAAGTTAATGAACGGCGATTATTTGTAAATCATTCACAACGATTTTAATTGCTCGTCCTATCTCACCACTTCGACCTTTCATTCTCTTCTATTTTTCCCTTTCTTTTTCCTTTTTTTTTTTTCTTTTTCATTTCATTTCTTTTCCTTCCCTTCCCTCTCCTTTTCTCTCTCTCTCTCTCTCTCTCTCTCTCCTTTTTTTTCTCTCCATTTTTCTTTGCTCGGTGTCGTTAACGACCAGAATCGATCGTGAATTTTTGTTGGCTTCCACGTATAGAGAAGCTTTTGTCTCGGAATCAACGATCAACGACGTGCGTCTCGTTTGCAGAGAACTCACTGTCAGAGTTATTAAATAGTAACAACATTACCAAGCGCGAAATATTCCAAAATTTTCTCGAATTACTCGAGAAGTGGTTTCTCCTCAACGTTCCCTCGGAAAAAGTTTCTCGCTTGAAAATCAGCTTTTTCCCGGTCGTTAAACGTGCAAAAAGAGAGAGATAGAGAGAGGAGAGAGAGAGAGAGGGGGGGGGAGGAGGGGGGGAGGGGTCGGAGAGGGGAAAAAAGTTCCACAGGGCAGAACCGAGAATTATCTTATGTACGATCTGTGCTTGAAAACTTACTTTAACGACGGCACTAGCGTTATATGTGTTCGTAAACTACCTTTCGTTGTCGTGAGAGAGCCGTGTGTTACGAAGTATCGTGCTATCATAGGCAAAAAAAAAAAAAAAGAAATGCTTGCTCTTGTCCATAGCTCTGGTAGAAAATTTCAAGAATGCATAATATGCAGCTTCTTCTTTCTCTCTTTTTTTTTCTTTTTTCTTTCTCTGTCTCTCTCTCCCTCTCTCTCTCTCTCTCTCTCTCTCTCTCTCTCTTTCTATCTCTCTTTATTTAATTCCCACCACGACGACTGACTATTGATGGTAGGAACAAAATGAAATTCGTGTTTAAAATTTCGGAGATATATTTTATTCGCGTTTTGAAGTTCGGAGATATGTTTGATGAAAATTATTGATATAACGATGGGGAGGCAAAAAAAAAAAAAAAAAAAACAAAAAAAAACAAAAAAAAAACAAAAAAAAAACAAAAAGAATTAAAAGGAATTCGAGTGTTCCCTTCTTTATAAATTTGACTGGAATATCGAAAACGTTGTGATTACACTTGCGCGTTGCATTGTATTCGCGAGTATTCGCGAAATATTGATTATCGCGTACGGTCAAATACAAAATTCATTTTCATCGGTCGGCTTTTTATTATATAGATTTTAATGGGATGAGCTCTTTGATGGCGGGAAAGAATGGGGAGGGGGGGGGAGGGGGTGGAAAGGGTATGGAGTAGAGAGAGGTCAGGTGGTCGAGGAGTTGCAGTTTACCATAGAGGTACGATTTTCATCGATATGCAATTAATGCAAAAATCACAGTTCCGTAACTACCTGACTGAAAGAGAAGGAGAAAGAGATATCTCTCTCTCTTTCTCTCTCTCTCTCTCTCCTCTCTCTCTCTCTCTCTCTCTCTTTCTTGCTCTTTCTCGCTTCGGCGATACAATAATCGGAGAGAAAGAGAGAGAGAGAGAGAGAGAGAGAGAGAGAGAGAGAGAGAGAGAAATCCCATTGGTACTGCTTATCGGTGAATATCGCGAGGACTTAAACCGTACCTTTATACCTACGACCGTTCGATTGGCCATAATCCTCTCCACGAATTCTGCAACGTTGGGAGTATTTTAATTGGCCAATATCCCGATATCCATGCGTTTATTCCTCCTCGTTTATCGTTCAAATCGCGCGCGAATCATCGGCGTCTGTAAGTCGGTTGAGAAAATGTTCGACAAAAGAAACAATTGATCCATGATAGTTTCGGTAAAATTAAAAATGATTGCGGATGTTGTTTGTACGAGAATACGAATATCGAATAGGTTCATTGATTATTTCGTTGTCATTTTCTTTTTCGTTATAATCAATATCGATACAATACGAAGTTGGATGTTTCATAACGATGGAATGAATAGTGGTAGTCAAAAACTTGTCGATCTTTTATTCGAGATATGAAAATAACGCGGGAGATTCTTGATTAAAAAAAAAAAAAAAAAAAAAAAAGAAAAAAAAACGAAAAGAAGAAAAATAAAAAAAAAAAAGAGGAATAGTTCGTATTTGTTTTTATCCGTGACGCAATTTATGACCAAATCGGGCGAGTTAAAATGGACATTTTGATCCTAATGAAAGACGTTGACAACGTGATAAATGCATAAGCAGTTCGTTGTAAGCAAAATTTGTGAAATGGGAAAATGGAAGGTAATTGTAGAGAATTCGTGGTTAAAGAAAGAGAGACAAGCGAGCGTAGGATGCGTCCTATTCGTTATGCATTTGTTCCCCGGAAACTGTTCTCTCTCCGGTGTTTACCACGCCGGACGTTTTCCCGGGGGATTGCGGATCTGTCATTTAAAAAAGAAACGCCCGGAATAACTTATACGCTTGGCTTAGTCGCTCTTGGCTTACTCTCCTATCGGATGCACCGTATGCACGGTGCATTAGTAAGTTATTTTACGGGGATAGGAATACGTTGAACGAATGAAAATTATGATGGTGACGTTGTATAGAGAGAGAGAGAGAGAGAGAGAGAGAGAGAGATCGACCAGTCTTGTCAAAAAATATTTTCGTTGGTTTAATATTTTTTGTTTTATATTTATTTTACTTCTTTTAACGGCTAACAGTTATTGACTTGAATCGATATACATACATACATAAATACATACATACATACATACATGCATACATACATGCATACATACATACATGCATACATACATACATACATATATATATATATATATATATATATATATATATATATATATATATATGAATTATATGAATTATTCCCTTTAACTCGTTCACGCCTTCATAGTTTCTCACATATATATATATATGCGCATACGCGCATACTATCTTCCTGTTCTCTCCATTTTTCTTTTTCTTTCACACAATCGTGGTGCCACGTAGCTCACAGCTGCCAAACGACTCTACTAAGAGTAGTACGCGTTGAAGGTAAGGACGAGGATGAGGAATCGTAATCGAGTTTCCTCGCTTCTCTTCTTTCTACGAAAATCGATTTTCTCTCGATTCGCCTCGACCTCCAACTCGACGACATCCGTCCATCCATCCCATCCCTTTTTCTTGCTTCCTTTCTTGATCCATCGATACGCTTGTTGAAGAACGGACGGTAGAACGCGCGTCTTTAGAAGAACGTTAGAGGAACCACGAGAATTCAGCTCAACACGTTTCTCAACTTCGTTTTATCGTGTAGCTACAGGGGAGAACTAACGCAATCGAGTAAAGAGTTGCGAACAAAGACACCGATTGCTTCTATTTTATTTTATTTTATTTTTTTTTTCTCGCTTTTAAGCGGCATTAATGCATTAGGGATAAAGTAATTTATTCTTCCTTTTTGTTTATCTATAATATATTACCTTTTCATCATTCGCAATTAAATTAAAACAACGATAACGTTTTAGTGATATTCGATGATCGTAAAGAAGACAGGTCTCAAAAAAAAAAAACAAAAAACAAAAAAAAAAAAGAAGAAAAAATGACATAACCGAAGCTATCCTTTTAATCGTCGCGAAACGTAAGATAAGACGTCGATGATAATGTATAAACATTGATTTTTACACGCGAGCTTGTATAATCATCAGCGACGCACGCTCGCAAATGATATTAAAAACAAAAACCAAATTTATAATAATTGAATAATAAGGCGCTTGCAATAAATCCCCAATTTCCACTATTAATTTTTCTCCGTTCGAAGAAATTTAATTGAGAAATCTTATCTCATTCTTGGAACAATAAGTTAATTATTCTTTCGTTTGGCCTTTAGATGGATACTATCGTCTATGAAATTGGAGAATTAACATCTCTTTAATTACCTTCAATTTATAATTCCCGAGATAGATGTTTTCGAAAGGAAATCTCTCGTACTTTAGCCTTTCTCTCTTTTCTTCTTAGAAAGGCACTCGCGTGTTTCCATCCGAGCGCTCGTTTCGATAGACGAAACAAAGCCTCGTAAGAGAGTTCTAAGATGTTAACCAACGATTTCTCTTCTCGAGTCCCTTCTCTCGTTGCTTAAAGTACATACAATACGCGTGTAACCCCTTTATCCACGACGTTAGACGTTCTTCTATATATACGTACATATGTATAACACATATATATGAGCATACAAATTCACGTAACAGCATAGACGTTATGTTTTAAGCTCTCTTTCTCTCTCTCACACACACAGAGAGCATTTATGTACGCATATTTTCATCGTGATGTCGTATTACACTCGAGAAAAGGCTCCCCTTGAAGTTGCCCTCCTATTGGTCGACCACGCCAACATTCAACCCCCATCGTGGCTTTTCCTTCCCCTACTATATCACGAAAAGAAATTAATCGAGCCACCGAAATACGTCAGTCTCGACGATCAAAGCTTATGTACGTTGAAATATACGCTTATTTACGACTGAAAGAAAAATTAAAAATGGTGCCGACATTTTCACACCGATCATCATCGCCCGCCGTCTCACTTTGAGAACAAAACAAATGGCCAATGGTATTTAATGGGTCGATTATTTTCGATAATTAACGTCGAAAATAAATTTGTTTAACCTTTGTCGCTTAAAGGAATGATTGCCGAATGGGAAATGTTTCGTGTAGTGGGCATAGATTTTTTCCGACGTTTCGAATATATTCCATAGAAATCGGTGGTTTTCTTTGATTATAATAATAATAATAATAATTAAAATTACGATTATAACGATAATAGTATAATGGGACTACAAATGTATATTTATTATTTCAGTAAGTGTAAGTATATATTATCGAGTAGGTATGTAATAATCCGAGCGTTACTCCCGTAGCGAGGGACTATAGTTGCAGCCGTAGTAGCGAAAAGGTTAAGTAGGAGGTGCGTGGCACGCATGGCGACGCAAACACAAGGCGTGGCTCGAAAGAGTCTCGACCCTACTACGTCTATCCCTTTTACTCACATTTACACCCACGATGTATATCTTAGTCGACGAACCGGGGCCTATGTCCGCGAAAATTCTGGCCTATCACAGCTAGCGAGCTTACGGATAACCCGTATTACGAATAAAACGAGAGTTGAGTTTTAGACACTGTTGTGTCTATGTATGTGGTATGTATGAGAGGGAACGATAGAGAGAGAGAGAGAGGGAGGAAGAAAGAGAGGAAAAATGTGTATTCGTTTATCGTCGAATTTCGAAATATTTAGAGCTTCAAAAGTTTCTCATTTTCATTGAGCTTTTATCTTTCGATCTTTGTTATACTCTGAAAGACTATTTGAAAGTCTTCCAATTGAAAATGAGCTTTATGATCGTAATTTGACTCGATTCCAAAGTTTGAAGGTGTCGATAAATGGAGTTCTTGTTTATTCTTTTTCCTTCCTTCCTTCTTTCTTTCTTTCTTTCTTTATTGTTTTTTTTTCCGGGTGATAACTCCATCAGATATCGTTATCGAGAGCATACTATTCTTGTTAAAGATTTTGAAGATTAAAGTAATCTGATTGAATCAGATTATATCGGATTCTTCTCTCTCTTTTTTTTTTCTTTCTTTTTTTTCTTTTTAAAGTAGATCGAAACTTTCGAGCGAATGAAGATTTGTGATGATCCATAACGATCCATTGTAAATAAAATTGACGATAGATATTGTTGTTGTTATTATTATTATTATTATTATTATTATTATTATTATTATTATTATTATTATTAGGTGTTAGGGATGGAGAGGTTTATGTAAGGTTTGTAAGAGATTTGGGTACGCTCCTTTGGAATAGCGCCTTCAAACACTGAGGGGATGAATAAAATATGTATCTATTATTATTATTATTATTATTATTAATAATAATAATAATATCTTTGTTTCATCGTACTGATCCAGGTATAGTGGTTTCAAATGCGAACGCAGGTGGAATACCAGTTGGAATTGCAATGGCAAGACAAAGATCGCAACATCAGGAAACCTCGGCGTCCATGCGGAATGTCTCTCTCAGTCATCATACATCGCATCATGCAAGTTATCATCACTTTCAACCTGACAATCTTGGTGAGTATATTACACGAATATACCTTGCGCTTGTATATATTAACCGTATGTATATACATACGCATCAAAATTTGCCTCTAATATAGTGTAGATAATATAAGCATGCTCGAAGTGATTAAATTGATTTTCTGTCATTATGACGTTTAATAGTGCTTTCAATGTAGCGGGGATGCATGATAATCGAAAATGTTTGGAAAGATAATTATGATTTATAATTTTGGAAAGTGAACGTGGTTTGTACAGATGAATTCGTTGCATTAATATCGAATAAAGTATCTCGTTAGTATGATCGAACGGGGAGAATCCATTGGAAGGAAGAACTCATATGGAACAAATATCAATATATACGTATCTATATATTATACATGCAATTAAATATTTGATATATAAAATGAATCAATAAAAATCTAGGTATCAGTAAATTTTATTTCATTCAAGAACGTTATTCTCATAGTGAAATTCGTGTCGATGTTTTTCGTGACGAGATGTCTTAATTCTTAAAACTCTCTCTCTCTCTCTCTCTCTCTCTCTCTCTCATATTCGTTTAAATCATATTCGCTTAAGGATCATCTTGATTACGAGCTCTTGATAGAAATAATAAGAAAATTTGGAAGTCGATGTCTGTGATCGTTTGTAGTATTGTTATAATTTGTAGAAAATATTAAGTTGGCTAGTTAGTTAGTTCATTCTTTTAAAAGAATATTCGCAAGTACAATGCGTTTGTACGGGATCGTATAAAAGGGATAAGCGTTATCGGATACACGGCTGTTTTCATTTGAGCCAATGTGTAGAAGCATCGGCATTCGAGAAGCGGCTCGAACATCTGGGCGGAATATTAACGAGGAACGACGAAGAGGGGGATGCGGACATTCTTTCGAAATGCCTCTTCCGTTCCGCGAAGGGTAAAACCGATTGCGCGCTATCAAATCATCCGGCAAATTTTCATTCCGATGTTTTATTCGAATTCT
>OU426851.1:18780429-18792929 GCA_911387685.1 Dolichovespula media
GCCAAATATTTTTAATAATGAAGGTAAAGTTTGCCTTATGACACGTATAAATTATTAATACGAAAGCAGAGTGAAAAGTTTTTATATCTGAATATATTATCTTTGAAATATCGTTAAATCGTACGGCGTACCAATCGAAAGATAATAATAGTGAGCCGAATATTTGGCTCTGCTTCATTTAGCAATCTTCCTTTCGCGTGTCTCTCTCCGCCACGAACTTTCTTACCCCTTTAAATCGACGACAACCCTCCGTTGACCGACTGACATTTCAAAACGCAGTAACTCGGCTCTATGCTCGGGTTTGGGCTGAAAAATTCATAAGCCTCGCGAGACCGTTTACCTTTATCTATTCGAATTCGAACAGGGTCGTTACTATCTCGATTCGCCGATAGTCGATTAAATGTCTCGTTCGAATCTGGACGTTTTTCGTTTGCGCGTAGAATGATTTGTGCTTTGTTTTATAGCGATGCCCATGGAACCCGTAGGGTTCCCACAGATGGGCGTCGGTGTGCAGGGAGGTTTGCAGTTGGTCAGAGATCCATCCAGCGGTCATCTTCTTTTAATTCATGCAGCCGGTACGTTAATAGCTATTTTTTTTTTTCCTGGTCTTACTTTGATTTCTCTTCATTCGTTTTTTTTCTCTTTTTCATTTTACATATATACTTTTTTTTATTTTTATTATTATTATCATTACTATTATTATTATTATTATTATTATTATTATTATTATTATTATTATTATTATTATTATTATTATTATTATTATTATTATCATTTATTCGTCTTCAAAAATATTTACCAACGTGTGCATAAATCTGTAATACGTGTGTATAAACAAACAAACAAACAAACAAACAAACAAACAAAAAAAATAAAAGAAAAGTAAAAGGGGGAAGAAAAAGAAGGCGGAAGAGGGTAAGAAACGAATGGTTTTTCAACAGAACAAATGCAGCAGGCTGTGGTCTGGCCGAATTATCCAAATCACAATGGCGGAAACGTAGCGCCCCCGTCTCTTTTGTTACCGCCGCCACCACCACCGTCCCTTCAATTTTTAAGCGACATAGGCGGCACTAGATTGGTCCTTACCGAGAGCAAAAGAAAACAACAGAGCACTTTGCCGATCGTCAAGATCGAGGCGGATTGTGGTACGAGTCCTACGACCATAATCAGTAAGTAGAATCGAAATGATCCAGGAATAAGTTTGGAAGGATGTACGAACGAGTTTTGCAAAAAAAAAAAAAAGAAAAAAAAAAAAACCAAAAACAAAAACTTAACGTTCCATTATACACGTATAAAAAATATTTTTTCTATTCCGAAAACATTACGATAGTCTATTATTGCGAGATAAAAACAAATTCACGCGACCAGACAGACCAATGATCATAACGATTGCAACGCGATTTAAATCATGTTTGTTAATACCACTACCATTGACCACCTTCGATGATCATCATAAACACACCTTCGTCGATTTTTTCAGCGTCGACGGAATCGACGAAGGCATTGCAGAGCGTGACATCGGTGACGGGCACTCTGGTGCCAGATACACCGCTCGTAACGACTCTTCATTACTACCCACATGCACCGGCTTTGGTGCAGATTAGCCAAACGGAGCCCACGCATTGTAGGTCGCAGGTAGGTCGCAGGAACCGTTTCTCGTGAGAGATTTATTAAGGCGAAAAATAATCATTTCCAAGGGCGTGCATAGAAAAGCGATCGTTTATCGATCGATATCTCGACTCCTTGTAGAACGACGAAGAGAGAGAGAGAGAGAGAGAGAGAGAGAGAGAGAGAGAGAGGGAGAGAGAAGGGTAGAGAGGATGAGGAGGGAGAGGTGGAAGGGGGGGGGACAGGAACTCGTAATGCTAGGAATAATTATGCCACGCTCAGGGCGCGGTTCAGCAATTCGCATAACGTGGAAACGTTCTGGCACATTGTATTAATCATGCGCAAACCCGTCCACCGATTTGCATCGCTATCTGCATAGATATTGCGCTCGCTCCACCAGCACGACGGCGTGCTACGTAATATCCGTGTCGGTGCTGGAACGCGCGCTCGCGCTCTCTCTATCTCTCTCTCTCTCTCTCTCTCTCTCTCTCTCTCTCTCTCTCTCTCTCTCTCTCTCTCTCTCTCTCTCTCTCTCTCTCTTTCTCTCCCTCTCTCTCCATCTCGATCTTCGTCTTTCTTTCTCTTTCAAATCGGATGCTGCATCGTCCTTTTTCTTCTCTCTCTCTCTCTCTCTCTCCCTCTCTCTCCTTGTTTAGCTGTACGTTCTCTTTTCCTATCTTTTTTGTTTCCTCTCCTTCCCGTCAACCCATCGAGGTACTCCCTGTACTTGCTTGCTTGCTTACTTACTTACGATGCGATTTCTCTGTCTTCCGCGTGATCATCGTCATCATCATTATCATCGATATCATTATCATTATCATCCATCGGCACTGCCAAGTGAACGCGCCTTTTCCTACCCGTCCCGTTTTCTTTCTGGTTTTCTTATCTCGTTAGTTAAGTTAGAAACGGCTCGTTCGTGTTAGCTATTTCTGAATTTCAAGTTTCCACTTTCGAGATCGAAAATATGTTAGAGTATCCTCGATGATTCGTGGATAGGAATTTGATGGATCTTTAATTTTTCATTTAAAAAAAGTATCTAACTACCATTTGCTTGAAAATATGTAAAAAAAAAAAAAAATATATATATATAAATGAAAATACGAAATCGTAAAACCGTACGTACGTATTTGAATGTCTAAAGGAGTGTACGAGTTAAAGGGTTCGAATCATTCAAGAATTGTCAAGTACTCGAAACTTATGTTCGATCATATTATGTACTTATCTTATACGTCACTATTCGAGATGGCTCTCCCTCCCTTTTCTCTCTCTCTCTCTTTATTCGTTCAAATCGCAAAGCACGCCCGTATTTGACGATCGAAAATCCTGCGAAAAGCAGCGAAATGCGTTTATTTCGAAGGCAACCTCGCCGGTATCCTGTCTGACGCCACCACCAGAAGTGACGACGATCCATGCGATCGAGCCACCGCAAATGACACCGATGGTCGGCGTCCAGGATGCTTCGAATCAAACGGAAGCTCCAGAAGCCGAACAGGAACAGGATTTACCAATCGCGATGGAGACGCAGGTGAAACAGGAGCAAAATCTTAGTCCGTGTCAGATTCAATGTGCTAGTACAGCGACGAATCTCACGACCACCACAACGACTACAACGACGAATTTGACGAATCTTACAAACTTTGAGATAGTCGCGGCGACCCCGGAAAAGATGTGCAACGTCGTAAGGATAACGACTACAACGACCACGGTCAATCCTACGATATGCGGTATAGTTGGTAAGGTCGATAAAGCAGAGAACACGATCATCAACATGGCCGATTGTCCGAAATATTCTATAACGAAGGAATGCAGAAGCGTCACGTCGATCGATAGAACGATCGAACGTGTCGTAAGTCGTCAGAATGATTTGGAACAGAACGGGGAGGAAGAGTCGAGGCACGATCGTTCGACGGTCAACAACGACGACGATTGTTACGATAATGGGAGATCGCCGATTTGCAGAGACGCGAGAACTGGCCCTAGGATAATCGAAATCACCGAGGAAAACTGCGACAGTTTCCACGAGAATTTAGAGTTCTTTGGGACTCGGCGGGATCGTTCGACCGATCGTATTCGAGATCGGAGGCGAAGTTATGCGATCGATACCACGCAGGAGCAACATCAAAACCATGAGAAGGAGAAGAAGATCATTGTGGAGGAGGTAAGAGATTTTTTTGATACACTTTATCACGTCCTTTATCTTTTCTCTCTTTATTTTTGGATAATTTCTCATCCGTTTCTAAGTAATAAATCTCTGTTTATAAAATATCGATCCTCGATAGAAAAAAAAAACAAAAAAAAAAAAAAAAAAACAAAATGTTCTCCGTACACTCGAACGAAACTCGACAAAGAAGTAACATCCTGTTCGTATCAGTAACAAAGCATCATCATCTTTTTCATTTATTTCATAACTATTGACCATATCGTATATGAGGAGAAATCTATTGAAACGATTGATAAATCAAATTTTCGTTTTAGCCGGTGATGATCGATCGTATCGCCGAAGAATCGAGAGGTACGGTAATACATCAAGTTATCGCCAAAGTATCACCGGAAACTTCTTGTTACGAGTCAGAGAGGAAGGAGGAAATGTACCCGGAATCAAAGGTGATGGTCGATTCGACGTCGAATAACGGGTCGCAATCAATGATGACGACGACGACGACGACGACGACGACGACAACGACGACAACGACGTCGTCTCAGAATATCGCCGATTGTGAGAGCTGCGGGAAAAATCGTGATGTCCGTCCCCAAACGGTTGTTCAACAAAATCCAGAAGTGAAACCGCAAATCAGTGTGAAATCTTTCGATATGCCTAACATCGATTGCGACGATCAAGATATGGAAACTGTTGTGATCAAGCAGGAGGCCGACGATGGTTCCTTCGACGAACAAAATTCTAAATTTGAGAATGTATCGACAATAGAGAAGCCAAAGGATTCGATGAAGAGACATTCGGTTGAACGATCTCATCCGGGTATCGAGAACGTTGTCGAGAAATTGAAGAAAAATGCGGCCGCCGCTATGCAGGAATCTTCCTGTCCATTACAAAAGATCGACGAATCCAAAGAACGTAACGTCGATAATTCGCGTTCTAGGAGGCACTCGGAAACGATGCCGAGAAAGTTGGAGAACGGTTTGAAGAAGCACATATTGAGATCCTGCGAAAACGAACAATTGTTGAACGAGAAACGTGAGAATCTCGAACGATCCGAGATCGAAGGATCTTCGGATAAAGATTCTAGTGGTTTGGCTTATTCGAGAGAGTATTTACATAACGACAATAATAACGACAGTAGGAGTAACAATAACAATATCAAGAATATGAACGACAAGGAACAAGTCAATAGGAAAAGGTTAGCGGTTGCCTGTGAGTCTAAGGTCAAGGACGATTTGTCCGAGGTAAATGCGAGTCCACCGAAAAAAAGTCGTCTAGATAGAACGTCGAATGTCAATGACGACACGGTTTTCTTATCGGCCACCATTGTCGACAATCAAAGCACGAAATTGAAATTGGCCATTTCGACGAAGCAAAAATCGAACGTCGATCTCAGCGGCTTAGAATTGCTCTCGAATAGCATCGAACAGTTGGAGCATTTGAAGCCGGAGGCACAGAATTGTTCGACCCAGGATCTCGAGAAATCGCCTAACAGAGGGAAACTGATCTCTCCTCAGGGTGAGAGCAATAATAATAACGTCGATAGTCCCCTCGGTTTGTTGTGTGCTCTGGCTGAGCAGAGATTCATGGAAGAGGTTGGAGACAAAGTGCCGAGGAAGCTCAATCTCGAGAGTTCGGAGGAAATATCGAGAGCCGGTAGGCTGTTGTTAAATCTTGGAAGGACGAGTTTGGAGAAGGAGAGAAAGAGGTTGGATAAAAGGAAAAGTACGGAAGGAGACGATGAGAATTATGAAAAATCGAAGAGGCTAAGAGCCGACGTTGTCTACGAGGAAGACGATGGAAAAAATTCATCGATACGTTATTACGAGAAGTGCGGTAAAAGTAGGAAGCACGGAGCCAGATTTCAGGAAGACATGGTATTCAGAGTTAAAGAGAAACCGAGCAGAAGTATAGATCTCGCCGAGGGAAATGGTATCGACGATGTAGAAACTTCCTCGTTGGCGGAAAGATTCGTACGAGAACGAGAACGAGAACGCGTTCAAAAGTTCGATAAGGACAATAACGATTCGGATTATGATAGAAATAGGGAGGAAACGTTGGAACGTTACGATAAACAGTACGATCGATTTTACGGAAACGATAGGTATTATCGTGACGTATCAAAGGAAGATGCCTTGACGGATTCCGAAACGGAAAACGACAAGACGGTTTGCTCTCCTACGAGTTTAGAGGAGGAAGTAGATGTAAATAGGCAAAGAAGACAAGAATCTACGGAGGAGAGAAATAGGCAAGGAAAATTGGACCCGAAGACGAACGTTGGTAAAAAGGTACATACGGAGGAAGATGGGGATTGGCCAAACATGGACGCAATGGAGTTGGATATGAGAGTGAGATTGGCGGATATCCAAAGACAATACAGAGAAAAGCAAAAGGAACTTTCGAGGTTAACGCCGAAGAAGGAGGACAAGAGGAGTCCGGGTAGACCGAGAAAGAAGAGTCATTCGTCGAGGTAAAATATCGATAAATTGATTTATAATAATAATGATAATACAAATTTCTTAATAATTTCGATAAATGCATATCGTCTATATATAAATATATATCTATATATATATATATATATATATATATATATATATATATATATATATATATATTTCAGTTCCGAACACGGTATTCTCTCTTCTCCTCCAATTTTGGAACCAGCAGTCCCTTGTCAAAAGTCTCCGTCTCATTCACCTGACGGAGCTCCACCGCCATTAACGTCAGCAGTCTTGGCCATGCCAAGATGTAACGTGAATCTTGTGAAACTCGGTGAACCTCGAAGTCATATTAAACTTTTGGATAGTATACCGAGTATACCTATACCAGTACCACCGGTTGCTTCGCCTATCACGGTCTTACCAACTAGCAAGATACAATCGGAGGATGACGACAAGAGTAACGGAAGGGTAATCAATTATCGTTGATTCGAACAATTTATTTGAAACTGATCACTCGAGTCTCGTACGAGCGAGTGTAATTGTTTTCTTTTTTATTCTTATTCTTTTATTTATTTATTTATTTATTTTTTTTTTTTTTATAGATGGAATATGATACATCTTCGCCAGCACCAACCGTAGCGAGTTCTAGTTCAGCATCAAAAAAACGTAAAGTTGGCCGTCCCAGAAAACTCATGTGCACGTCAGGGAATACCAGACACTTTACAGAAACCATTGTAGCGAAAAAGCCAAAAAGCAAAAGTTCCCTCGTTGGTTATTTGTTGTCGCCGAAAAATAGGCATCTTCAAACAAAGGTAAGATATATCGAACGATTCCGATAAATCGAAAGATACGTCGACTATCATATAGCGTTTTTCTCGACGTAAAACGTGTTCATCTCCCGCAGTACATCGCCAAGTCTGGTTATACTCCCCTACCCTTTAAAACCGGAATATTGCCCCTAAAAGCTTCCTCCAAGAATCACAAATCGGTAAAGGCGAAGATGAAACCCGCGAAACAAACTCAGCTGCACAATAAGAACGTCATAAGTTCGATTATCGCGGAGAAGGCCAAACTTAGTCACGAAGTTAAGTTGGATAAGCATAGTAGTAAGGTAAGACCAAAACTCAAAGCCGAGGCAAAGGTAAAAACCTGGGAAGACGACGATAGTACTCTCATGGAAAATATATCGTCGGATACCATGACTCAGGAAATTCTTGAGGTAATCACGTTCAATATTATTATTATTATTATCGTATATCATTATTATCATTATCATTGTTTTTGTTATTATTATTATTATTATCATCATTATTATTATTATTACACGTGAACCTTTATATCGGTTCAAGCGAGAAAATCTTATTGGAAATATTTATTTGTTAAAATATCATGGACGAATCTCTAAGGATAATTCCTGTTACAGGAAAAAGATGTTGAACAACCGGGGGAGGAAGAGGAGGAGGAGGAAGAAGAGGAAATCGAGAGGGAGATGGAAAGGAATAGGCACGATAAATCGAAGAAGAAGAAACAAAAGTCTATCTCGTCATCCCCGAGTCGCCATAAATCGGGCGATCGCGATAAGAAGGAATCTAAACGTCGAAAATCGTCGGATTGTAAAGAATGCGCGAAGGTTGCTAAAGCGGAAAGAACGGAGAGCATTATTAATAGATGCAAGTTAACGTCGGCTCACTTGGCCATTGATCAGTTAAGAGTTCTGACGGCTATGGGTGGTCTCTTTTATGCCGGAAGACTTAGCGCTGTTCAAGCTCCAGATGTTTACGCTATTACTCTAGATGGCGAACGGGGAAATAGACCTCATATTCATTCAAGGGAAGAGATTTTACGGGACGCGGTAGGATATCGTTTTATCTCGCAAAATTATTTTACTTGGACGTTATACCATGCCAATTTGAAATAACGATTTATTATAGATCGTAGAGGTATGTCCAAGCTCGACGAAAGAATTACCACCCGGTACGAGACTTTGCGCTTATTGGAGCGAACAATACAGATGTCTTTATCCAGGAACATCGGTCGAACCTACCGAACCAGATCCCGAACTCGACGAGAAGTTCGTCAGTGTCGAATTCGATGACGGTGATAGCGGTAGAATAGCTTTGGATGACATCAGACTGCTTCAGCCCGATTATCCTGTTGTTGGTATGTAATAATTATTCATGGTCCTTACGTTGTAAGTATTCGTTAACGTAATCAAATTTATTCAAGCGTTCATGTCCCTTTATAGAATACGATCCAAATCCTCTTTTATCTTTGGGCAAACGCCGTCGACAGGCCTCGGTTTCGATAGAAGACAAAAGATCGTCCATAAATACTATATCCGGTACAACATCGAATAGTTTAACATCTACGGTTTCTTCCACAACTTCCTCTCAAATTTCCTCGTTCGACGGTGCCTCGGTAGAACGACAGAAAACGGATGATATCAGTGCAAAGGCATTGGATGATTATCGTGAACGTAAGCGTTTGAAAAAGAGGAGAAAGGATAAAATGAAGAGACAACACGAAGCTCAGGAAGGAAAGAAGAAACACAAGAGGCACAAGGGTTGCGAAGAGCATAGAAAGCACAAGCATAGGAAACATAGAAAGCATAAGCATAAACATAGCCATCATTGCAGTCACAGCGAAGGAAGTCATATAAGGTTTGTACCAAAGTTAAATTACAATAGTGTAGTAAAATATTATAAAATGATCGTACATTAATCCAATAAATTGGACGTTTCTTAGCAGCGGGGAAAGTTGTTGTGGTCAAAAAAGTGAAGATGAACCGAATAAAGAGACTCCAGCAAAGGTCGAGGAGGAGGAGGAAGAGGAGGAGGAGGAGGAGGATGAGGAAGAGGAAAGCGAAGAGATGACTGTGGTGGGAGAAGAACCTGAAACAGTTCCAGAACCAATCGAAGAGATAGTAAGGGAGGAAAAGATCGAAAAACCGAAAAAATCTGATAAAAAAGGAAAAGTACGGGAGAGACAGGAGTCGGTAGAAAGTCGAAGTAAAATGGCTGCATTCTTGCCTGCGAGACAATTATGGGGATGGGCTGGCAGGGGTTACAGGAGACCTGGTGCAAAAGGAAGAGCTAAGAAACAATTTTTCCGAGCCATTCAAAGGGGAAACGAAACTATTCAGATAGGTGATAGTGCAGTTTTCCTTTCTACTGGTAGACCAGATAGACCATACATCGGACGTATAGAGTCTATGTGGGAAACAACAAGTTCTAATATGATAGTTAAAGTTAAGTGGTTCTATCATCCTGAAGAGACGGTAGGATGTCCAACCAATCTAAAGTATCCGGTAAGATATATTTATTTTATATCATGCTAAGAATGATTTTAAATTTATATTTGTTATATCGATCAATATCGAATATTAGATAATTTATCTTAACGGATTTTCAAATATTTCCTAATATTATCAATGTAGGGTGCTCTATTCGAATCCCCTCACATGGATGAAAACGATGTACAAACTATTTCGCACAAATGCGAAGTATTACCGTTGGACGAGTATACAGAAAAGCTGGGAAAAGAACCCCATAGATATCTTACCATCTATGATAACAACGATATCTACTACTTGGCCGGATATTACGATCCGACAACGTACCTTCTGTCTATGCAACCTGGGGTTGTTTGAGAACAGCTAAAGCTGACGATTAAGTTGACTGGTATCACTTAATCGTAGTCAGCCACAATATTTTGCGAAATTCAATTATAAGTAGCTGGTGTTAAACACTTAACTCAGCTTTTAATCTTGTGTCAATGTTGTAAAGCGACATGGAAGAAGAGGAAGACGAAGAAGAAGAGAAAAAAAGAAAAATAAAACAGAAACACTGAATTTAGGAATCATGTTCCTAATACAGTGGTCGCTATGCAATAAGGAATAGAAAGCAATTTATTGTTTCGGTTTTCTTATTGTATGTCCTCTTGATGTGTTTATTAATGATGACGGTGTTGAACGGAGATTAAATTTATCATATAAGAATTTGCGCAAGAAGCCAGAATTAGTCTGCCGTGCAGAATCTTTTGCGATAAATCTTATTCATTGACATTGTGAATTGGATACCGTTCTCGCAGGTATCCAAGATAATATAATAATTTCATGCAAGGCACAAGCGCATTACATTTGAAAACAATTCTTTCCCGTAATCTTTGCACATTACATTAGCGAGTTATATCACAAAATATTCACAAAGTGCACCCTATCTCGAGCACAATTTAACGAATTACGATAAATGATTAACGAATTGGTGTTATCGAGTAGAAATTCATAGCTTCGTAACGTTGTGAAAATGCATTTAAAATCTTTCTTTATTAATTTCACGATAACAAACAAAAAAATATAGAAAGAAAAACACAAACTATTTTGTGGGAAACATTCTTTAAAAGTAACGTTAATTAATCAGCTGATTAATTACGATAGGACACGTATTGACCGCTATTAAAATAACATTATTATTTTCTTCATTGTCTGTTAATAAAAATCGTTCCACTAATTAACTCAAATAATCACTTCTCTCTGAAACTTACACGTTGTCGAACGGAAACTGTTTGAAGTTAATGAGAAATTTATTATAATTCAGTGTATTTTCTGACATGTTTTGTGATAGCGCTTGCTTCAGATAAAGAATTAACGGAGGAATAATAGACGAACAAAAGTCGACATTGAAATTTATATGAACGTGTATTTATTTCTTCATAATTCAATTTTGTCTGTCCAGAGTATAGATAATGCCCACTTCAAAGATATACCTGCAAAGATGGCTATTCCTTCTATAGATCGTTTTAAACGATTCTATTGATAGAAAAAATTAATCGAGAGACATTTCCTAACCGTACGGTCGACAAATTAATATTCTTACATATGTGATGTATATATGTGTACATAATATACGTATATGCATTCACACTATATTACATATATATATATATATATATATATATATATATATATATATATATATATATACATGGAATACACCTACTATCTTATAGAACAAAGTTGACCAAAGCGTAATTCACGGGTTCAGCGAAGCTTTTATTCTGATAATCTCTTTTCTATAATTCTAACAGAGTCTCATTTTCGACTGTGTCATCGATCTAATCCACGTGTGAAAGGCATATTTATATATAGGATGGGAATTATTCGTTTAAGATCAATTTTACTCCAAATTTCCATCGATAAATTTATATTAAGAAACGTATAAGATTCGGGAAAATCGATAAAAGAATCGATTTAAACGGAAGAGTTTGTGTCTTGTATTTCATCGAGAAAATGATTGTATGTACATACGTACGTATGTATATATCATATATGTATATATATATATATACACACACACACACATATATATATATATATATGACACACATATATATATACATTATATACATGTACGTATATACTTACGTACGAAAAATAAAAAAGATCCTCGTTGTAGATATTTTTGTAGCCGATCTGATACGGCCCTGATCACTTATCACTCACGTTATATATCGTGTCTTTAACGCGAACGAAAGGAAAGTTGCAATAAACGAGTGACAGGGACGTTCAAATGCAAATGGATTTTCGTTGATACAAATTTCGCTCTTTTGTCTGTGTGTAAATATTGTATATATTATAAAAAAAAAAAAAAAACGTTAAAATAATAATAATAATATAACTAATAATATGTGACGCGCTCGACACGACGATCATATAAATAAAGGAATCGACACTGATGAGAATATTTCGAGAACGAATGAGAGAGAGTGACAGAAAGAGAGAGAAAGAGGGAGAGAGGGAGAGAGAGAGTGAGATAGATAGAGAGAGAGAGAGAGAGAGAGAGAGAGAATTCTAACTGTAGATAATAATGAACGAGAATGAATTTATCGATGCTCAGGCGAATATTCTTTTTTCGAATCTTGGCTTAAACAACTTCATGAGACACATACTCATTAAATGTTGACGACGAACCTGAATGTGTCAACTAACATTAAAAAGGAAAAAATACTTAGCATTAAAGGGATAATAATTCGTTTGTTCGCCTCGTTCCTATCAAAGAGATAGACAGATAAAAAAGGAAACAATAGAGAGAGAGAGAGAGAGTGAGAGTGAGAGAGAGAGAGAGAGAGAGAGAGAACGAATAGATGAAAAAAAGAAACTCTATCGAATACGAAGATTTAATCTGAGATTAATAAATGCTTTGCGATATTGCAGATAAGAGATTTTGTGATATGATGCTTAAAACGTTTTTGAGATCGAGAATCGAAAGACGGAAAGAGTTAATAGTGAGAGA